>JAJOZX010000829.1:0-552500 GCA_023014485.1 Bathynomus jamesi | reverse complement strand
TTTTTTTTCTCACCCGCTTCTATTACGAAAGCCGTCTAAGCTACTTTTCCGTGCCACGTTTTATGTTAAGCATACTTAAATAATTAGTGAACAGGGATGTCTTTCCTCCTTTATTCTGGCTTAAGACAGACAGCGGAATTCCGCTGGCGGAGTTACCACCCCTGCGCCCAACCATCCACCCAAAGCGCGTTAGTATTTTGTTGTTACTACTGAAAGGCAAATTCCTGTTCTTAAGTGAAACTTTGGTGTGTCCTCTTCCTTTGTCGCTTGTAGGATGACGAGCTCTCCTTCTGCAGGAACCAACAATAATCTCCCATCATATTTGGGTTGAAATTACCTTGGTATCTGTTTTCCATAACTGAGATCTGTTGGTGGAAGTGTTCACCATGCTCGTCACTTACAGCCCCAAGGTTGGCCGGGGAGAAGTCAAGATGAGAATGTAAAAAATGAATTTTCAAAGACATTCTGCATCCCATTATTTCATAAGATTTAAGCATGTTTCTACGAGTTTACGGTGGTTTTCAGCTTTGTGGTTTCCAAGAAAATTTTTGACAACTTCAACGAAAGATGTCCATGCTCCTAGTTCATTCTCATTTAGGTTAGATGGAAACGATGAGTCGTGGATGACACTGCGGATCCGTGGTCCAGTGAAAACTCCAGCTTCTAGCTTAGCATCTGTCAATATTCCTTTGAATTTATCCTTTAAATATTGGAAACCTACCTTGATGATCCATACCCTTCACGAAATTTTTCATAAGGCCAAGTTTAATGTGAAGTGGTGGAAGATGTACTTTCTGAGGGTCAATAAGTGCTGGGTGTTTCACATTGTATTTACCAACAACATGTTCAGTTCTAGATGGCCAATCATGTTTTTTGTAGTGGTTCTTGTCATCTCTGCTGTTCCATAGACACAAAAAGCACATATGCTTTGTGTAGCCCAACTGTAACCCAAGAAGTAATGATACAACTTTAAGGTCGCCACAAATATTCCATGTGTGGTCCTTATATTGATGAGTCTTAGCAGCAGTTTCATCGATTCATAAGTCTCATTAAGGCCAGTGGCATGTGCTACAGGTATTGAAGGTTTTTCATTGCCGTTGTGCAGTAATACAGCTTTAAGGCTAGCTTTACTAGAGTCAATGAACAGTCTCCATTCTTTTGGATCATAGCGACAGCCAATCCCTTGCATCAGACCACTGATATCGTGGCAGAAACAAACGTTTTTCTTCCTGTAAGTAAAATGATGAAAACTGCAAATGGCGATGGCGGAAATGGGAAACTTTGGTGTTTGGTTGGAGAAGATTAAATTCTTGAAGTCTTGAACCAAGCAACTCTGCCTTTTCTTTTGGTAATTCCAAATCGCGCACTAAGTCATTTAACTCCGCTTGACTTAACAAATGTGGGGAAATATTTGCATCTGGAACATATATGCCATCTTCCCTGTTTCTATATCACTAGCAGAATCTTCAGATGAACTGCTGTCTGTTATCGTTGCTGGTGGAACTGGTGGTGGATTTGTTTCATCATGTGGTACTGGTTTCATTGCTGATTCGCAGTTTTGGGTACGTGATCTTTGATTTGTTTTTCTTGTGAAACCAGCAATCTTTGTCAAACAAAAAATAACAATCATTGAAGTGATTTTTCGGCTCACGCCAAACCATGGGGACTGAGAACGGCATAGCTTTCTTTTACCATTCATCCAAGCTATTAACATTGCATTGCACTGTGCACAGCAAATATGTGGTGCCCAGTCCCCTCTGTTGGTCTCCTAACTTAGTCAAAATAACACTTGTAGGCAAGTTTAATCTTTGTTATGATGTTTCTACGTTGTGGCTTAGGTGTATTATGTCCACAGACAAAGCAGAAGTTGTCTGGGTGATTTACAAGCACGTCTATTTGATGCCATTTTGAATTACCATACAATATCTGAAAAAACGTAGAAAGTAATTATTACGATGTGCAAAATAAAAAGAAATACACACCGTAGTAAAAACAAATGCTATAAAAACACACAAGTCACCAACAACCTGTCACTTACTCATCAGCAGAGAGCTTCAACAACCGTTCTGCTTGACTGTCACGTAGCGACTCGGGATAAATTTATTTATCAAAATTGTTCGAATTTGTATATAGTTGGCAAAAAAAAATGCTTTAACCTTGAAAAGCAAGTTTCATATTACTGGCATTAAGCCGATTAACACCAAAATCTGGACGTGATAGAAAATTTTACTAAAAGTGATTTGCATTTTACACAAAATCTAGACGTGATAGAAAAAATCTAATTATAGATTTGAAATCAGCATACCGAAATTAGCTAGGAGCACCTATTTGGTCTTCTGTAACAAAATCTTTGTTGCCTAGTGTTATATACGAGACATCAAAAACTTTTGTTCGGTTTCGGGGCCACTCGATTATGCTGTCAGGGGCTTAGGAATACTTATAGCTGGCCATATATACTGTACGTATTGTGTCTGTGTGTGTGTATATTATATATATATATATATATATAATATATATATATATATATATATATATATATTATATAATGCGAGGAGTGAAGCCACGAGTGGGTATCATTTGTACATCCGTAAACGCCTCAGTAACTGATACGGATGGAAGCTAGTTTTGTTCCAATTAAATGAGAGAAAAAGTGAAGATGCGCGATGTTACTGCAGCCGTCTCTAAAAAAAATGAAAAAACAACCATTTTTTAGTTGGTTCTTAATGAGGACGGAAGTGGTGCAGCTGCCACCAGTAATGGATGATAGTGGTTTCATCGGGGTGTCTCGTGAACCCTCAAAAACGAGCCTTACGAAACCGAAAGAAGTTTCTACGAGACCCCGATAATACCCTCCACCTCCCTTTCACCTCACCCCACTTTCTTATTATCTGCCCAGCCCCACCCACCCACCCCTCGGTCCCCAAACTTCTTTTAATATCTCGTTTATCTCCTTTTACGTCGATGAACTTCTGAAATTCAAAGAGAAAAAGGTTTAGAGTTTTAGTAGCGTTTTTCGTCTATGCGAGTTCCTTTCTTTTAGCTTTAATCAAACACACGGATTTACTGCCCTGTCTTCCTCAGTTCTTGAAAATTACATAAATGTAATGGGTGATGTACTCGGGTAGGAACATCCCCGTTATTATTAATTTATTTGTTTTTTACTCGCCGGTTTTCTGAGAGGGATTTGTTGAACTTAGCGTCGTATTAGTGAAAGGTAAGGCTCAAAAATTAGTTACAATTTATAGGCATTATAAGAAAATTGACTGATTTGTTACGGGCAAAAAATGTTATCAATCATTGCGTATAGAAAGTGCCAAAACAAAACGGGAAAATATCAAATATCCTCGTAGATTTAGTCTATATTAGTAGTGTGCCCAAATAAATAAAAAAAAAAAAAAAACATGAAATAAAATCATAGTATGGAAAACACTGCATTTATTAACTTATTTAAATTAATTTAATAAAATAATACGTACTGAGAGGTTTAAAAATTAATATTAAAAAGTATACTGTATTATGCGGAAAGACCAAATTTTTAATTAAGCTTTGGCCGTAATAAATTAAAATGTATTCACCTCATTTGATCACATATAAAATTAATGGAAAATCATATATTATTAATTTTTTGATGAAAATGTAATGTTGGAAGTATTCTTTTTTATAAAAACTTACTTCACCTTCATTTAAAACGAGATAATTAGTTCTAATTTATTTAAAGGTATAGGAATTCACTAAGTTTCGTTCGTGATTTCCGTAAACAATATTTCGTCATTGAAACGGATTTAAGTCTAGATTTAACGTGACTTTATAATTAATGGTTGTCAGGTGTGTTAGAGAAATTGCGGTGGAGCAATTTACTGAAAATGTCTCAAACACGATGGGTTATTTGTACCCGTCTGACTTCATTCTTATATTATGTACGATGGTTATACCTTTATTAAATTATATGGTGAGTCAAAAGCGATAGATCACGAGTCACGCTATACGCCCGATTATAACAAAGATCTGGGGGTGGTGGAGGGGAAAGGTTTTCCTCAAATTCTAGTTTTAGTTTCAGCGCAAAGATTTTTGTTCAGAAAGAACGTTCTTTCCGTATCTCCTCTTTAGAGGGGAGTCGTTAATTATTGGGTCAAGTAATTCTGCTCAAATGGAAGAAACACTTTTAACTCGAAATAAAGTTTGAATCTCTTCACACTTTTTTGAAATTCATTTCTCATACTAAATAAGGTACGCAGGCGGTAGGGGGATAGAAGGGGGAGTCACCGGTTAATTCCCCTTTTTCTAACTTTTCACCTTCAAAGTTTCAAAGTTAGGCAAAAATAGAGATTTAGCGTATTACTTTTGTATCTTAAAATGCTACTTGTTTAATAATCAGTCATGAGGACCAGAAACTGGCACGGCGCTGAGACCCACTAATGTAGCCCATTGCATCCAACGCCCGCATTATTATTATTACCAGCACCATCGGAAGTCGAACCCCGATATTGGTGTCTTCCTACGTTTCGCTTATAGGAAAAGAGTGCTATTCTCCGAGGTACGGACGCTGCTTTAGTGAAATGATTTAAAAGTCAAATTAAGTTCTAACACTTAAAAACTTTTTATATAGTGGTAAGGGAGAGTGTAATAGAAACCTTTTTATGTTTTTATGTAGTGGTAAGGGAGAGTGTAATGGAAAACTTTTCATATAGTGGTAAGGGAGAGTGTAATAGAAAACTTTTTATATAGTGGTAAGGGAGAGTGTAATAGAAAACTTTTTATATAGTGGTAAGGGAGAGTATAATAGAAAACGTTTTATATAGTGGTAAGGGAGAGTGTAATAGAAACCTTTTTATATAGTGGTAAGGGAGAGTGTATTAGAAAACTTTTTATATAGTGGTAAGGGAGAGTGTAATAGAAACCTTTTTATATAGTGGTAAGGGAGAGTGTAATATAAACCTTTTTATGTAGTGGTAAGGGAGAGTGTATTAGAAAACTTTTTATATAGAGGTAAGGGAGAGTGTAATAGAAACCTTTTTATATAGTGGTAAGGGAGAGTGTAATAGAAACCTTTTTATATAGTGGTAAGGGAGAGTGTAATAGAAAACTTTTTATATATTGGTAAGGGAGAGTGTAATAGAAAATTTTTTATATAGTGGTAAGGGAGAGTGTAATAGAAAACGTTTTATATAGTGGTAAGGGAGAGTGTAATAGAAACCTTTTTATATGGTGGTAAGGGAGAGTGTAATACAAACCTTTTTATATAGTGGTAAGGGAGAGTGTAATAGAAAACTTTTTATATAGTGGTAAGGGAGGATGTAATAGAAAACTTTTTATATAGTGGTAAGGGAGAGTGTAATAGAAAACTTTTCATATAGTGGTAAGGGAGAGTGTAATAGAAAACTTTTATATAGTGGTGAGGGAGAGTGTAATAGAAAACTTTTCATATAGTGGTAAGGGAGAGTGTAATAGAAAACTTTTTATATAGTGGTAAGGGAGAGTGTAATAGAAACCTTTTTATATAGTGGTAAGGGAGAGTGTAATAGAAACCTTTTTATATAGTGGTAAGGGAGTGTAATAGAAACCTTTTTATGTAGTGGTAAGGGAGAGTGTAATAGAAACCTTTTTATATGGTGGTAAGGGAGAGTGTAATACAAACCTTTTTATATAGTGGTAAGGGAGAGTGTAATAGAAAACTTTTTATATGGTGGTAAGGGAGAGTGTAATACAAACCTTTTTATATAGTGGTAAGGGAGAGTGTAATAGAAAACTTTTTATATAGTGGTAAGGGAGGATGTAATAGAAAACTTTTTATATAGTGGTAAGGGAGAGTGTAATAGAAAACTTTTCATATAGTGGTAAGGGAGAGTGTAATAGAAAACTTTTATATAGTGGTGAGGGAGAGTGTAATAGAAAACTTTTCATATAGTGGTAAGGGAGAGTGTAATAGAAAACTTTTCATATAGTGGTAAGGGAGAGTGTAATAGAAACCTTTTTATATAGTGGTAAGGGAGAGTGTAATAGAAACCTTTTTATATAGTGGTAAGGGAGAGTGTAATAGAAACCTTTTTATATGGTGGTAAGGGAGAGTGTAATAGAAAACCTTTTATATTGTGGTAAGGGAGAGTGTAATAGAAAACGTTTTATATAGTGGTAAGGGAGAGTGTAATAGAAAACGTTTTATATACTGGTAAGGGAGAGTGTAATACAAACCTTTTTATATAGTGGTAAGGGAGAGTGTAATAGAAACCTTTTTATATAGTGGTAAGGGAGAGTGTAATAGAAAACTTTTTATATAGTGGTAAGGGAGAGTGTAATAGAAACCTTTTTATATAGTGGTAAGGGAGAGTGTAATAGAAACCTTTTTATATAGTGGTAAGGGAGAGTGTAATAGAAACCTTTTTATGTAGTGGTAAGGGAGCGTGTATTAGAAAACTTTTATATAGTGGTAAGGGAGAGTGTAATAGAAACCTTTTTATTAGTGGTAAGGGAGAGTGTAATAGAAACCTTTTTATATAGTGGTAAGGGAGAGTGTAATAGAAACCTTTTTATGTAGTGGTAAGGGAGAGTGTATTAGAAAACTTTTTATATAGTGGTAAGGGAGAGTGTAATAGAAACCTTTTATATAGTGGTAAGGGAGAGTGTAATAGAAACCTTTTTATATAGTGGTAAGGGAGAGTGTAATAGAAACCTTTTTATATAGTGGTAAGGGAGAGTGTAATAGAAAACCTTTTATATAGTGGTAAGGGAGAGTGTAATAGAAACCTTTTTATATAGTGGTAAGGGAGAGTGTAATAGAAACCTTTTTATATAGTGGTAAGGGAGAGTGTAATAGAAACCTTTTTATGTAGTGGTAAGGGAGAGTGTATTAGAAAACTTTTTATATAGTGGTAAGGGAGAGTGTAATAGAAACCTTTTTATATAGTGGTAAGGGAGAGTGTAATAGAAACCTTTTTATATAGTGGTAAGGGAGAGTGTAATAGAAACCTTTTTATATAGTGGTAAGGGAGAGTGTAATAGAAAACCTTTTATATAGTGGTAAGGGAGAGTGTAATAGAAACCTTTTTATATAGTGGTAAGGGAGAGTGTAATAGAAACCTTTTTATATAGTGGTAAGGGAGAGTGTAATAGAAACCTTTTTATGTAGTGGTAAGGGAGAGTGTATTAGAAAACTTTTTATATAGTGGTAAGGGAGAGTGTAATAGAAACCTTTTTATATAGTGGTAAGGGAGAGTGGAATAGAAACCTTTTTATATAGTGGTAAGGGAGAGTGTAATAGAAAACTTTTTATATAGTGGTAAGGGAGAGTGTAATAGAAAACGTTTTATATAGTGGTAAGGGAGAGTGTAATAGAAAACTTTTATATAGTGGTGAGGGAGAGTGTAATAGAAAACTTTTCATATAGTGGTAAGGGAGAGTGTAATAGAAAACTTTTATATAGTGGTGAGGGAGAGTGTAATAGAAAACTTTTCATATAGTGGTAAGGGAGAGTGTAATAGAAAACTTTTTATATAGTGGTAAGGGAGAGTGTAATAGAAACCTTTTTATATGTGGTAAGGGAGAGTGTAATACAAACCTTTTTATATAGTGGTAAAGGAGAGTGTAATAGAAACCTTTTTATATAGTGGTAAGGGAGAGTGTAATAGAAAACTTTTTATATAGTGGTAAGGGAGAGTGTAATAAAAAACTTTTTATATAGTGGTAAGGGAGAGTGTAATAGAAACCTTTTTATATAGTGGTAAGGGAGAGTGTAATAGAAACCTTTTTATATGGTGGTAAGGGAGAGTGTAATACAAACCTTTTTATATAGTGGTAAGGGAGAGTGTAATAGAAAACTTTTTATATAGTGGTAAGGGAGGGTGTAATAGAAAACTTTTTATATAGTGGTAAGGGACTTTTTATATAGTGGTAAGGGACTTTTTATATAGTGGTAAGGGAGAGTGTAATAGAAAACGTTTTATATAGTGGTGAGGGAGAGTGTAATAGAAAACTTTTCATATAGTGGTAAGGGAGAGTGTAATAGAAAACGTTTTATATAGTGGTAAGGGAGAGTGTAATAAAAAACTTTTTATATAGTGGTAAGGGAGAGTGTAATAGAAACCTTTTTATATAGTGGTAAGGGAGAGTGTAATAGAAACCTTTTTATATGGTGGTAAGGGAGAGTGTAATACAAACCTTTTTATATAGTGGTAAGGGAGAGTGTAATAGAAACCTTTTTATATAGTGGTAAGGGAGAGTGTAATAGAAAACTTTTTATATAGTGGTAAGGGAGGGTGTAATAGAAAACTTTTTATATACTGGTAAGGGAGTGTAATAGAAAACTTTTCATATAGTGGTAAGGGAGAGTGTAATAGAAAACTTTTTATATAGTGGTAAGGGAGAGTGTAATAGAAAACGTTTTATATAGTGGTAAGGGAGAGTGTAATAGAAAACTTTTTATATAGTGGTAAGGGAGAGTGTAATAGAAAACGTTTTATATAGTGGTAAGGGAGAGTGTAATAGAAAACTTTTTATATAGTGGTAAGAGAGAGTGTAATAGAATTAAACTTAATTTGAAACGGATATAATCGTTAATTAGTTATTAATAAGTAAATTGGAGACCATTATGTAACTTGCAGTTTTGAAAAAGTTAAAAAAAAGCTGTCTGTGAGAGATTAATATTGTTCCGTTCTGCCATTATTTTAATATTTTAACATTAAAAAATGTTTCCTTATCTTATCTTATCCTAATTATACCAGGTGAAAATGATAAAGTACCCAATTACTTGACTACTGCTGGCCTAGGATGTAATTAAGAAAGAAACTTACTGAGAAATCTAATTAAGTACCCCCCCCCCCCCCCCCCCCTAATTTCTTACCATTTACTAAATTTATCATAAAGTTTATGCTTAAAAAAAAAAAAAGATTTAAACCAATCAATTTTGGTTATAAGTCTAACGAGGGGAATACTTACTAACTACGCCACACTACTACATGCGGTTACCGCTGAAATTTAGTACGAGAAAATTGTCAGAGGCAATGTAATTTTATGGAAAAGTCGTAGTTATTCTTACACCGTATTCGCGTGAAGAAAGAAAGAAAGAAGAAGTCTTTTTTGAGATTTATTGTTGTGGCATCTCGGCGGGTGAACCGTGAAGTCAGATTGTCCTCATGGAATAGAATTAATGGACTTTGATCTTTCCTCACTGTCTGACCTCCATTTGTAGCTCAGTTTGAGCTCCAGATTTTGAGTTTTATTTGGTTCGTTTGACCTTCATTTGATGTATCGAAATGTTCGTTCATAAAACGTTCACTGATCAACGACTTTTGCATCTATAAAATGTTTATGTTAAAAAAAAAAAAAATCCTCCGGCGTGAAATGTCACATTTTGCCGGTTTATGGAAACTCTTTCGAGAAAGCTTATGGAGGATGCGGTTAGTCACTATCACTTTGAGCACGCGCTGTCGTCGCTCGTTTTGAGAATGTTAATATATTTTATTGTACCTTTTAACCATAATGGAGTATGAAAAAGTTGCAACATCCGCAATCATCTTCCTAAGCTCATGTTAATCTTTCAAATTCATTGGTGGAGTTTAGAAGTGTATAAAAATTAATGTGCCCCTTTTAGCTTCCATGACGCGTCCTTTTCATAGAAAACGGGATACTTGAAGTCGACTTTTACCACTCAGCTGACGTTGAGTGGGTAAAATCCTTAGATTTTTATGATCAAAACGTGCACGTTTTTAAAAATGTTTTTCCCCCAGACACTTTCGCAAAAAACGTTTTAAACGGCAATATAATGGATGCAAAACGTGCTTAAATGAAAATCTTCGTGATAAATATGAGCAAAATTCCTTTGGTAATAATTACAAGAGCGATTATTTGACCATGTTTCATGTTGAAAGATGCAAAATATTTGAAGTTGATGAAGGATGTTTGAATGCTTTAGGAGCAGACATTTCGTATAAAATATTTTTATGATGTAAAATAATTTAAATTTTTAAGTTTTTATGAAGCGTGTTTGAAGTGTACATATGCGTGTGTTGGAATGCTCATTTGGAGCCTTGCGAAAACGATACACAATAGTGAGGAGGTGGAAGATGTTGAGGAGGACAGTGTAAAAGAAGGAAGGATGTATATAATATAATTAGTAAATGTGTGAATAAATGTGGAGGAATTGATATGAATGCGATGAATGGAAGCGGTTTGTGACCTGTGTAAATGGTTGGTGGTCTCACTCGACGTACCAACTAGATAGAGTCTTACTCCCAACCTTTTCATGAAAGGTAACTCGGGATCCCTAAGGTCGGGATGGTATATATATTATTACCAGTGGAGATCCCTTTGTATCCTCGTATCCGTAATGTTTTTTAGTGTTTTCACTCCCGAGTATGTCTCATCTACCCTGTGAACAGTTCAACATACTCTCAAACACACGCTTCCCCTTTATTCTTCACATAATGTACGTACATTTAACACACCACACAATCTTTTCAAAATTTGTAAAAATAAAATGGCACTGTGAGTCTTGGAGACCTTGATTTTGGCTCTCTCTTATAAAGGGGGGGGGGGGACATTTTTGCGGGCACACGCCCTTGGCTCCACCTTTCTACATAAAAAAAAGTGCCGTGCGCACCCCGTGAAAGATAGGAAATGAGCGTGTAGATAATGCGCGTATGTACGTGACCCGAGTAAATTTTACTCGAGGACACACTGCTCATCCGTTGTTTTATTGAATACTTTACGTAAACACGTTAATTTATATGGTGGAAATTTCTTCCCTCTGTTTGACCTTCATACGCCGAAATCTTCTCGTAATTGAAGTTCGTGTTAATTTCCTCATCCTTTATTTGAACTTCATTTATTTTAATCTTTGTTTACGCTATTTCACTTCTATTATTTTAGGCCTTTTCCTCTCTTTACTGTTTACTATAACAGTATAAACTTTACTATAACAGTATAAACAACAGCACTGTTTCAACACGACACGGCAATAAAAATTGCGAAGGGGTGAGGAGAAAATTATCAATAGCTTTGTCTGAGGTATTCACGATCGATAAATTCGAGAATTCTATAAATATTACACGCGTGAAAGACTAGTTACGTGATACTTTGCGATTCCAAACGATATTTTTCTTCAACTGTAATCTGAGTTATGCATAACCAAAAAAAAGAGAAGCTTTTTCGTCGAATAATTTACTTCAAAATTAAGGCTGTAACCTCCCCTGTATTAGTATCCCTCTCTCCCCCAGCGTCGTGTTCGACCCGATTATTCGACAAAGAGCCCATCTGATATATCGTCAGCCGGCGTAGACAATTAAGTGTCATAAAAAGTCACAATAAAAGTGACAAGATTTATTATGAAGCGCAAATTTTTCTCTGTCAGAATTACGACTTTTTTGGAAGTTGAAGAATGTTGTCCCAAAATTACTCCATCAAACTTGTACGTACGTGAAACGCGCTGATCCCCTTAAATTCACTGATCCCCTCAAATTACGAGTCTGGCACTGAATGCCATCGAATCCCAGTTTATGAAGGCGGGGATAAACGCTAATTTGGTGACACTTCTTGCCTCGACTGTACTCGAAGATGAAGTTCCTGAAGTATTTCGTTAGACACGCGACTGCAGCAGATTCGCGTCTTCAATGGCCAGTTTGGGCTTGAATTTAGACCATAAATTTCTCGTAAGGGGGATCTCAACGTTATGTTTCCCCTTCCCTCGTGACCTTCTCTCGTAAGTTCCCTCCCTTTCCCAGCGCCCTATTCCCCTCTTTCCCCTTTGTAATATCCTACCAAGCTTAACCTCGCAAAAAACATGAATAAGGAAAACTCGTATAAATAATATTAATTTAACCAAAAAACCGGTAAATTTCGAACGAAAAGAAATTGAGGACAAACTCAACAAACAGATTTAAACGAAGGTTTCAACGAAGGTGACGTACTGCTCCCTTATTGGCCGATTATTTTTCCCTTCCCGCGAAAGGGGGCGGGGCTCGTGTCGTTAATATTTAAAGTGTCGCTTCTAGTTGCTTTATAGGCGCTCTGAGGGGAAAAATCTTGGCTATCTGGCGTTTATGAAGGAAATAAACGAACGAGTGTTAGGCCAAGAGATTTTACTTTTATTTTCGCATTTATTCGAAGACGGAAGCCTTCCGAATAACTTCCATAACGTTTATACATATGAGGAAGATGAGGGAAAACGTTTAAAAAAACACACACACACACACACACCTTTGGTTAGCTTCCGCCCGAATTGATCATTCTGACGAAGGTCAAGCTTTTCAGTCCACTTTAGATCTACAGTTTAACGTGGAATCCAAACCACGCCCCACCAACAGCCCAGCTTCTTAACCACTAGGCCACTCAGGGTACCCATTTATCTACCAACCACTTTCTTTATTGTGTGGAAGGATGAACAGCTGGGTTTTGCTACGCGCCGGCTGCCGTCTGCGGGTCTCGAACCCGGGGCCTATGAATTCGTAGTCAGCGACGCTAACCACTATACCACCGAGGCGCTATATATACGTATATATATATATATTTTTTTTTTTTTTTTTTTTTTTAGTTCAGGAAGAACCGATTCGCCTCTATTTAAAGGGCATATCTCAGCGGAAAAACAAAGAAAAGTGAGAGGAAAGACAGAGGAAAAAGAAAGGGTGGAGGGGACAGTCGAAGTGGAAAAAGACCAAGGACTGCAGGGTCGAGCCCCATCATCCTTGGGTGCTAGGGCCGGGAGGGCGCACGTGAAACCTCCAGGAACAAGCACGTACAAACGAGCACAAAGAGCACTCAAGAGCACGAGCTTAGAACCCCCTTGCGGGGATATATATATATATATATATATTCGAATCTGGACATTGAGAAGTTTAAAAACTTTAAACCTTCTTGAAATACTTTAATCCATCCATGTTGACTGCTTTTTGGTGTGTGTGTGTGTGTGTGCGCGCGCGCGCGCGCACGTAGGCAACTGGGCATAAGTGAGGTCGATTGTGTGATAATTCATAGATGTAGTGGGGATAATGTTTTGTGAGGTAACACTTTGGTACCTCGGAACATTAGAAATTTATAAAAAAATCTTCTTGAAAAACTTTTATTGTCGGAAATAAAATGTGTTGGTCTTGATCAGGCAAGTTTACGTTAGGTTAAGTTAGTTAAGGTTTGGTTAGATTAGGTCAGGCTGAATTAGCTAGTACCTCGCTACTTAATGACTTTATAGAAACCACCCTTCGAGCCCTCATTGGTGTCCAAAACACTTATCGCGCCTTTCTTGGTTCGATGGCAGTAAGGTTAGGTTAATTAGTGTTTTTAAATATATGGCTTTAAAAATGTCGCTACCTCGCTTATGCCGAGATACGCATGTGTGTGTGTGTGTGTGTGCGCGTGTGCGCGCGCGAGAGCTTGCGAGCTTGGGGTTCATTATGATAAAAGTATATGAATAAAATATGAAAGTTTATTTTAATGCTGAAGATAAAATTTTTGAAAACAGAAATCGCATCCAAAACACTCCTTGAAACCTTGCAGTGGTTTCGCGCGAAAATCTCGTATAACACAGAGGTCAGGCTCGAGGCCGTGCCCTCAACCTATCAACATGTTTATATCGTTTTAAGTTTTCAACTTCAGGTTTTTATCACAAATTTGGAAGGTCTTAAAAAAAAAAAAAAAAAAAAAAAATGTTTTAACGCCCGGAATACAGATTTTTTCCGAAAAATGTGAAGAAGAAACCATAAATTTTACAGTATACTGTATATATGTTACAGTCAAAGTGTGTAACCAGCCATTTCGCGTAATGGCTGAAACTTTTAGTCATTTCGCGAAATGGCTGTTTCACTCGGTCATTTCGCGGAATTACTAAAATCTTCAGCCATTACGCGAAATGGCTGAAATTCCAGCTTGGTCATTTTGTACGAGATCATTTGCCCGGTTAGGTCAATTGTATGCCCTTGACAGTTGGTTAGGTTAAGTCGTGTTATTTTCGTTAAAACTAACGAAAATAACACAACTTAACCTAACCAATTGTCAAGGGCATACAGTTGACCTAACCAGGCCTTCAATGGCGGACATCGGAATAACATTGAAAGTTAGTATTTGAAAACCTCTATATTGAAAATTCAAATTCAAATGTGTTCAAATGTTCAAATGTGTATTTGAAGAGTGTTTCTCACTTTTTTGAACAGACCTGTGGATGTATGTATGTATGTTTTAGCAGATTTAGTTAGTTAAATAAAGGTTTCCAGTTTTATTGTGATTTTTATTTCTATTATTTCATGACAAAAGTCACTTTAGCCATTTCACGAAATGACCAAGGTGGAATTTCAGCCATTTCGCGTAATGGCTGAAGATTTTAGTAATTTCGCGAAATGACCAAGTGAAACAGCTATTTCGCGGAATGACTAAAAGTTTCAGCCATTACGCAAAATGGCTGGTTACACACTTTGACTGTAACACACACACACACACACACACACACACACACACACACACACACACACATATATATATATATATATATATATATATATATATATATATATATATATATATATACACAATCATGGACGCATTCATAGTTTAAGTGGAAGTTTGAAAAGTTAAAAGTGTTTTTACATAGAGTACCATTCCGCCCATACACTCATTTCAGGGTACGAGCAGTTCGCAGCAGCATTGTCAAGCAAATAGGGTGTCAAAGTACTAACGAGGCTTTCATACGTGGTTCATCATCAGTGAAACCAATAATGCTCCGTAATAGTCTAGTTCAAAGAACATCCATATCCGTATTCATTTTATTGCAATTTTCGCTAGTTTGTATTGCAGACACCCCCAGTTATTATCGTTCCTAGTTTCGTGATTCCTCGGGAGAAAGATGCACCGCAAGTTTGTGTTTTACCCCTAAGGCAGCGCAAATTTACCTGTATCAATCACAGTCACACCCGTACTGCCTCAGGCTTGCTGTATACAAACTAGACCAAAAACCACGAGTATTCGCAATCGCAAACCGTCCGTATACGGGCCTGTATTTAGTTTAGAATAATATTTTTTATATACAGTAGACTCGAACGCGGAAAAACACTGTATTTGCAAACTGTAACAAAAGTCCGTTACCATGGGAGGTTATTTTTTATTTGTTACGAAGGCAGTAGATGTTAAAATTGGATGCCATCCGGGTGTTAACGCGCGTTAATTCAATCATGTGAGTTACGCTGAACGTTACGTAGGACATTCTTAGCGATGTTGTATGTTCTCTTTTAATTGTTGAATAATAGTTCGTGGTCTTGTCTGGTAAACAAATGAGTGTAAATGTATTACGTAACGTTCAATGTAGTTTATGTTATCAAATTAATACGTGTCAATACCTGAATTGCTTGCAATTTCAACGTTTATTGACTTTATAACAATTAAAAAATAATCTATGGTAACGGACTTTCGTTACACCACACACACACACACACACACACACACACATACACACATATATATGTGTGTGTGTGTGTGTGAGTACGAAATCCAAATATCGGTTTATTTACTAAGATAAATATGTCTTTGCTTGCAGGTATGTTTGCAGACTTCACTGAAAATCCAGATTGACGAAACTGTAAGTGTTTGACAAATTGACACTTCATATATATATATATATATATTATATATATATAATATATATATATATATATATATATATATGGGAATGAACTCAGAATGGTTCCCTGAGGTTTTTTATGATACACAGACCGTGCATGGAACAAGGAACTCTTCTAGGAAAATTAAATCCACTATAGTCCGAATAAGTAATGGTAAATGACAAATACTATAGTTTTTCTTTTTCATGATGCTAGCCCGACGTGGGCAACGGGTCACTCGCAAAGAGGTCCCAAAAATATAGCTTCCCTCACCAGCTATCTGCAAAGCAGATAGGATCCAGCTTTGGGACAGGATCTAGGGTTTAAAGCAGCCTAGCCCAGCTACATTTAGAACCTCAATATAAGCAAAACTCGCTGCCTTCACGTCAGATTGAATACATCAAAGAAAAAGGGGTAACTATTATATTTTTAGCCAAAAACCAAAACTTAAACCTCAACTGGCAGAATTGAGCGTGAAAAGTGGACGCTCAATTCTGCCAGTTGAGGTTTAAGTTTTGGTTTTTGGCTAAAAATATAATAGTTACCCCTTTTTCTTTGATGTATTCAATCTGACGTGAAGGCAGCGAGTCTTTTGCTTATATTGAGGTTCTAAATGTAGCTGGGCTAGGCTGCTTTAAACCCTAGATCCTGCCCCAAAGCTGGATCCTATCTGCAAAGCAGATAGTTGGTGAGGGAAGCTATATTTTTGGGACCTCTTTGCGAGTGACCCGTTGCCCACGTCGGGCTAGTATCATGAAAAAGAAAAAAACTATAGTATTTGTCATTTACCATTACTTATTCGGACTATAGTGGATTTAATTTTCCTAGAAGAGTTCCTTGTTCCATGCACGGTCTGTGTGTATCATATATATATATATATATATATATATATATACACACAGGGCGTCCCAAAAAAATTTATACACACTTTAACAGCTGATAGCTCAATTGATGTTTTTTTCTTTCCAAGTTAAACCCATTAGAATTAATAATGGCAGTCAGACTAAGCTTTGAACAAAGGAAATTCATTCTAAAATGCTACTGGAAGTGTGAAAACGCAGTTGAAGTGCAAAGACAGTTTAGGAGGGAGTTTCAAACAGATCCACCAACGCGACTTACCATCACTCGAATTAGAGATAAGTTTGAAGCCGATGGAACTGTTCAGAATGTCCACAAGAAGCGTTCCGGAAGACCACGGACATCGACAAGCCCCACAAAGCAAGAAAGAGTACTGGAAACGTATCACCAAAGTCCAAGAAAATCTGTGCGGCAAGCGAGTCGTGAGGTAGGAATTTCAGAATCGTCTGTCCAACGCATTTTGAAGCGCTGTCAATGGAAAAGTTACATTCCAAGATTAGTCCATGCTATTAATGAAGATGATGATGATCCGGACCGAAGAGTGGAGTATTGCGAGTGGTACTTGGCACGATGTGGATGTGGATTGGACGAAGGGGTTTCGTAGAATACCCTCCGCGTTCACCAGACCTCACACCACTAGACTTTTTTTTATGGGGATACTTAAAAGACAAAGTCTACGTTATAAAACCTGCAACAGTCGCTGAATTGAGAGCAGCCATTGAACGAGAATGCACACAAATACCAAACGAAATGTTTCGTGATGTTTGCGATTCCATTGCTTCGCGTTATCAGCAGTGCCTGGACCAGAACGGACGTCAGTTTGAAAACAGGCGTTGACAAAACAATTAAATAATGTCTGTAGATTCTATTACATTTTGAAAATGAAATGTATTGTAATAAACACTGCCTTTATAAGTATTTAAAGTGTGTATACATTTTTTTGGGACGCCCTGTATATACATTTAACTGCAATGACCGCGCAGTATATTAACGTATAGAAACGACGTAAGTATAGAGGAGTGTTCTGCACACGAGGAAGAGAAATAACAAACATGCCGGGCGGGTGCCTTATTTTTCATTTGTTTGTTATTTCTCTTCCTCGTGTGCAGAACTCTCCTCTATACTTACGTCGTTTCTATACATATATATATATGTTGTAATACATTTTTTTTTTATATTAACTTTTGGTTGTCAGAAGTTTTGGTTTTGGAGAAAAAGTGAGTGGTGGAGAAGTTTTGTAATTTTTGCCGACTTGGTCGTGGATATATTCAGAGGAAGTTTTAAGGGCGGAGAATTTAAGGAAGGTGTTCATTAAGGGAGTTTGGTTTCTCTCATTTCTTGGTACTCACTTGTCCGCTGCTTTCATGGTTGAGGTCACTGTGTGTGTGTGTGTGTGTGTGTGGTGTGTGTGTTGTGTGTGTGTGGAGAGAGAGGGGAATGGAGCGCAATTGTTTAAGAAACGGAATATTCGTATGATAAATGGTCTCCACGCAACGATACATCGGAATAAGACCATTGTTTGGCCTCTTGTATTACTCAGCTTCAGAGGGAGGGAATGAGGGGGAGGAGCATCGTACCACGGTTCCGGGTAATGAAGGGTATTTGCATCAACCTTATTTTACTTTGTTGTGTTTGTGTTATTAGTTTTTAAAGTGGATTGACCCGAGGTCATTTGTCTCACTGGACTCGAAACACGAGCTTGACACGGAATTTTCCCTCAAATAATCCTGTTTGTTGAGGGCAATTATAAAAAGTTTAAAAATGGCGCAAACTTTAAACACACACACACACACAACACACACACACACACACACACACACACACACACACACACTAAAAATCCTTTAGCATGGCTATTTAAAGAGCACTTGGTGTTTTTTTGCTTTCTAAGATAAAAACAGCTAACTAACTCCCTTAGTTATCCGTGATTGAAGGGCGGTCCATGATCAGGAATAACTCGATTTCACGGTTAACTCAGTATACTCCGCCAATCAGCAGGTTGTGCTGCCGCTGCTGCCCGCCACGACTGAGTTAATCGGAAATAAAGTAATTAAATTTGTTTACAATCCACAATGACCGAGTCGATCTGTGGTATTTAACTGTGGTAGCTGTGTCTGGTTAGTAACTTGGTTGGTGGGTGGGTGGGTTGCTAATTATGCTTAAGTTCTATTATTATTATTATTATCATTATTAGGTGAGGAAATCGAGGTTGCTTTTACTCACATTTGCTCCTTGTTGAGATGCCATATGAGAACATTTCTCCATTTGGTTGCCCTCCATTGTTAAAGGCGTGCCAGAGTGGCACGAAGGCATTCTTTCCAACATACTCCAATAATAATAATAATAGTAATAATAATAATAATAATAATAATAATAAAACAGGAAGAATGAGCGCTTGCAATTGGCATCGTAATAATATAAGAATTAGGGAAAATCTTTTGGAAATTAATTTTCTTCTCGGAGGAAACCACTACGAAGCGAAGGATCAGAAAGGCGAGGGGGGAGGAGATACACCGAATGAAGGGGGATACGAGGCTAGTATATATTTATATGTATGGAGAGAGAGAGAGTTACAAGGAGTTACAAGGAAAAGAAGTACCTCAAAAGGCCTTGCGGCCCATACCAAGGAGGTAGCAATAGCAACGGGTGCCACGGAAAATTTTCTACACACTCAAATAGTGTGCAAAATTTGGTCTAACCTTTTCTTGAAATGATCCACGGAGGAACTGTTCACAACTTCTGAAGGTAACCTGTTCCACGTGTCACAGATCTTATAGGTAAAGTAATTCCCACACACACTAGTCCTAAACCGTTTCAAATCCAACTTCCAACCATTGTTGCGAGTTGGGTTATCATTTAAACTAAACATGCTTCTAAAATCGACATCGTTGAACCCGCGTAAGAGCTTGAAAACCTCGATCAGTTGACCTACCTACCTACCTACCTACCTACCGATACCCAGCGCGCGCACTTTCGCCATTAGCCGGCGGTGAGGTACTTTATCAAAGGCTTTCTGAAAGGAGAGAGAGAGGAGAGAGAGAGAGAGAGAGAGAGAGAGAGAGAGAGAGAGAGAGAGAGAGAGAGAGAGATCGCGACGCTCCGAAAGGATTGAAAGAGATCCATGAAGTGTCAACATGTTTTGTTTATTTTTTGCAAAAGTCACGCGCGAAGACGGAACCTCGCTCTGCATACTGATTCACTGTATTTAAAGGCATTTCTCTCCTATAATGATGATGATGATGATAATGATGATAATAGTGTTTGATCATTATAAAATTTTATCTCTCTCTCTCTCTCTCTCTCTACACACACACACACACACACACACACACACACACACACACATATATATATATATATAATATATATATATATATTAACCTCGTAACTCCTTGATGAGATCTCTTGGGAGTCAAAACCTCCGAATAGTCATATTGAAATCCAGGGAAGCTAGTTATAGTGGAACTTTAGTTTTAAGTATTGTACATGAGGTTTCGCAATAAAAATCAATAAATTTCGCAAGATAAATAAAAATTATGCATTATTTTTCCCCATTATGCATGGGAATTCTTAACCCTTTAATAAAGGACTGACGGTACAAATTGCTAACGTTTCAAATACAAGCATTCATAACTTAACCCTACAAAAAATTCAGGGCTTAAAGGATTAAACTGTAGGTCTGGCCATTTGGAGGTACGCTGTGGACCAGCGCTTCTTCGTTTCTTTAAATTTCCTCCTACACATACCCCCCCCCCCCCTCCCCACTTTAGAGAGACTCCTCTGATTGCATTGTGTCCCACATAGCGTGTTCATCGATCAACTCGTCTTTTTATCACTTGCCTCATAAACACCTCTAAGTGTGAGACTCGAATTCGCCGTATCAACAATGGGGTGATCACCCACGAAACACTTTCATTCTCATAAGGGACGAGTATACGGTGATAGTGGCAGGGACCTTCCACTGATATTCCTCGCCGGAAATAGATTTTCTCTATTCTCGTGGTGGCGCAACACCGCGAAGTATGAACAACTCAGTATATCACTTGCCGCATAAACACCTTTCACTGCGGAAGACCCAAGTTGAAACGGCGACATTTAAAGAGTTGGCAGACACCTACGCATGACAGACATCCAATTACGGAAAACACGCTCAGATACTCGCCTACCTCGTCAATAGACTAGATAAGTGTTTTATAGAAATGCATAATGTTATCTAGGTAATTCGTATGCGAAGGACTCAATATATGATAAATGTTCGGTACGGTGACTTTGGCAGGCTACGGAGAAACGATGCAACGATGAAATGATGACTTCTTGTACATAATAAATAAATAAAAAATTCCTCAAAAAAATGCTTGGTGTAGATTAGATTAATAGTTTAGTATTTATACTATCCTTTATTTTCCGCTGTCTTCTAATGCCTAATTGAGTACACGAGATAAGTACAATATACGCATGGTGTGAATGAACTCTGAAGCTATCCTATTTTTTTTTCATGTTACTTTTCCCACTTTCCTATAAATCTTCTTTCACCACTCTTTTCTGTCAGCAGTGGCTGGCGAAGGAGGGAGAGAACCTCGTCTGTTCTGTACTTTACTATTACTATTATTACTGCGTGATAGGCCTTACGCGTCTATAATAAGTGTAAGCATGGTATAAGTTTTCAGTTCTATTTTTAACTTTTGTACGTTCTTCTTGGGCTAGCCTAGTGTGGATTTTAGGGTCTTTGTTAGCATTCTCTCTCTCTCTCTCTCTCTCTCTCTCATTTTCTTATCCTTGCAAGGAATGTTCCATTGGAGTCCCGTGTTTCCCCTCTTTATTGCTTCTCTTTACTTTTCCTCCGTTTGGCACCTTGTTCCCCCTCCCATTCCCCCTCTCTTTTTGCCCCTCATTCCATACTTGTTCTCCGTCAGAACGCGTTGTCGTCGCGTCTCCGTAAGTAACCTTAAATGCTGGCGCCTCTCCGCGCCAATCCTCCGGTTCATCGGAATCCGCGGTCTCTCGCCCCGATATCCAATGAACCAATCCGATAAAACCGGTTCGATAAATCCACTTGGAACCGATGCTGCCAACTCCTCCATTAATATTAATTGGGAATCGGATGAGGGTTTGAGAACGCAATGGTACGTTCCAACGATTCTCTTATTGCGTGCGTGTAGGGAATATACAGGGTGTACACAAATTATCTTTACAACTTCTCTCTCAAATAAAAATATTAGGTAACGAGGTACACATACCGTTTTTGCGCCATCCGTGAGAGAAAGTAATAAAGTTTCACGTAACCTCTTAACACATTCAACATGGGCACCATTTGTCACGTAAGACGTCCAAACCGTATTCTATCTCCATCCATGTACGCTGCAACATTTCAACGTCAACTCTCGCAACAACAGCAGCAGCAATTCTGCTCTTTAAATCGTTGATGTTGGCCGCTGGAGTTGTGTACACGCAGTCTTTTACATAACCCCATAGAAAAAAGTCTCAGGGTGTAATGTCTGGTGATCTGGCCGGCCATGAGATGGGCCCCCCACGGCTAATCCACCGATTTGGGAAATGGATGTTGAGGGAATTTCGTACCAATTTCGTAATTTGTGTACAATATACAATTGTACATTGTACAATAATCTGACATCTGACAACTACCACGTGAAACTTTATTACTTTCTCTCACAGATGGCGCAAAAATGGTATGTGTACCTCGTTTCCTAATATATTTATTTGAGAGAGAAGTTGTAAAGATAATTTGTGTACACTCTGTATATATATATATATATATATATATATATATAGTGGAAGAGAGAAAGAGAGAGAGTTTTTAAAATAAATTTGAGTTTGAACTGAAGGAAAAAAGGCGCGAGAGGAAGGGCTGATTAAAGGGGACATTGTGATTTATAATATATTCCATTCATAATGGAATTAGAACGGACACTGGCATACAAAAGAGGGGCCAGCCAAATACAATTGAGAGGCGTGTTTCCCCTCGTTCGTGAAAAAATAGAGGCGCATAGGCACAGTCGGGGTGAGGGGGAGTAAATGTAAAGTTACGAAAAATTCTGTTTGAGATGAGTGCCAAAGTTATTAGAGGGTTTAAAAGCCTTAAGATTCCCCTCAAGAATAGGGTAAAAAAAGGAAGCGAATTTGGCCAGAATTGAGGGTAATACAATATACGAGATGTGGAGTCAAGAAAGTGAAATAAAGAACGCAGTGACTTAGGATCTAATATATACACACAGAATATATATATATATATATATTATATATATATATATATATATATATATATATATGTTACAAGGAACCTGTGTAACTAGAGATTTCATGTAAGGTTAAGTCGTGATTGATATTTTCGTTAAATCTATCGGAAAATTATTGAATGCCCGGTTAGGTCAACTGTACGCCCTTGAGTACATATTTTATATATATATATATATATATATATATATATATATATATATATATAGAGAGAGAGAGAGAGAGAGAGAGAGAGAGAGAGAGAGAGAGAGAGAGAGAGAGAGAGAGAGAGAGAGAGAGAGAGAGAGAGAGAGAGAGAATGTAGGTGAAACAACTTCTCCAAAAAATAATTGGATGCCCAAATGACAAGAAGAAAGAAGGGTCAGTGTTATCCCCAAGGGGAAATGGGAGCGGGGCTAGAATAGGCAACAAGAACGCACAACAAATAAATACTTCGGCTTTTTCGCAGATTAAAGTCCAACCTAAGTTTGGGGCTTTGGGCTATTCGTGTCATGGGGGGGCCTCTGCTGCGCATGGAAATACTCGGGGAGTTAAGGAACCCTTTTTCTCATTGCCTCCTTCCGTTAAAGAATTAATTTTTTCTGGATTTTGCGCACTGTGTCCTCCCAAATTTAATGTTCGCTAATAGTAATAACTTCTTCTTCTTCTTTCTCTTCGCCCGTTCCCGCCTCTATGCGGGGTCGGCGTTTCTGACCAGCCTCCTCCACACAGCCCGGTCCTGGGCTTCTTCTTCCGACAAACCCTTCTCCCTCAAATCGTCCCTCACCTTCTCCATCCACCTTCGCTTCGGTCTGCCTCTCTTTCTCCTGCCACGCACCTCCATATTCATCGTTCTCTTACCCACATAATCTTCGTCCCCTCTCATCACATGTCCATACCATTTCAGTCTACTTTCTTGTATTTTCCTCGAGATTTCTCCAACCTTTGTTGTGCCCCTTATCCTTTCATTCCTTACTCTATCCAACCTTGTCACTCCGCACATCCATCTCAGCATTCTCATCTCCGTTACATCTAGTCTTTTCTCATGATCTTTCTTTATAGCCCAAGACTCAGCCCCGTACATCATAGCCGGTCTTACCACAGTCTTATACACCTTTCCCTTAACCCTTGCGCCTATTCTTCGGTCACACAACACCCCTGAAACTTTCTTCCAATTTTTCCAACCAGATTGCACTCTGTGTGTTATTTCTGTGTCCAGCTCACCGTCCTCAGCCACTGTCGATCCCAAGTACGTAAACTTACTTACTCTCTTTAACCTCGCTCCCTCTAAACTAATTTCTGAGTCTTGATTTTCGTAGAACCTCAGGTACTCCGTTTTCTTTCTGCTGATTTTCAACCCTCTGTCTTCAAAAGCCCTCCTCCATTCCTCCAATTTTCTTCTACTACTTCTCTCCTGTTGCTGCACAGAACAATATCGTCTGCAAAGAGCATACACCAAGGGGATTGATCTTTTATCCCCTGGGCCAACACATCCATAATCAAAACAAAAAGGTACGGGCTCAAAGAAGATCCCTGATGTAGACCAACCCTCACGGGGAACCATTCCGTTACACCTACACTACTCCTAACCTGGGTCCTTGCTCCTTCATACATACTTTGCACCAACCTAACGTACTTCTCCGGCACACCTTTCTCTCTCATACACCTCCAAACCTCCTGGCGTGGCACTCTATCATATGCTTTCTCTAGGTCGATGAAAACCATGTGCAGTCCCTTTTGTCGCTCCCGGTGTTTCTCCATCAACTGCCTCAGTGCAAAAATCGCATCAGTTGTTCCCCTACCTGGCATAAAACCCAACTGCTCTTCCCCCACGGTTGTCTCTTCTCTTAACCTTTTCTCTATAATCCTTTCCCAAACCTTCATCGTGTGTGACATAAGCTTTATTCCCCTATAATTTCCACAATCCTGGATGTCCCCCTTCTCTTTGTAGATAGGTACGAGTGTACTATCCCCCCACTCCTCCGGCATTTCCTCTTGTTCATATATCTTCTGCATCAGATCCCACAATAGATCTATGCCCTCATCTCCCAAGCAATTCCACGCCTCCACTGGTATCCCATCCGGTCCCAATGCCTTTCCCTTCTTCATTCTTTTCAACGCCACCTTCACCTCCTCCCTACTCACTCCTGAAGTTAACCCTTGATTTGGGACACCATCTTCAAAATTAACCCTTGGGTTTTCCTCATTTAACAGATGTTCAAAATAACTCTTCCATCTATCCATGATTTTATCCTTGTCCTTTAAGACCACTCCCTGACCATCCTTTACCTGTTTAATTTGAGTAAAATCTTTACTCGCCTTATCCCTAGCCTTCGCTATTCTAAGGATCTTTCTCTCTCCCGCCGGTGTCTCCAACTCTTTATATACTTCATCCATCGCCTGCGCCTTGGCTCTTGCCACTCCCTTCTTCGCCTCCTTTTTCGCCTGCCTATAGCTTTCTCTATCCTCTTGTCTACCAGATGTGTCCCACTTCTTTTTAGCATCTTTCTTCCTTTTAATCACCTCCTGAACCTCTTCATTCCACCACCACGTCTCTTTACCTTCAGGGGGTCTTCTACCTGATGTTTTGCCCAGTACTTCCTCACCAACTCTCAATATCACCCGGCTGTTCTCCTCCCACCATTCTTGTACACTCTCCAACGACCTTACTTCTTCCAAAACCTTCTCCTCAAATTTCTTTTTCTGGTCTTCTTTCTTCAGTCCCCACCACTTTATCCTAGGTGTCACCTGTTCTTGCCTTCTTTTCCTACCACTCTTAAATGACCAATCCATCACCAGGATTCTATGTTGCGCCGCCACGCTTTCCCCGTTTATGACTTTGCAGTTCTTAACTTCTTCCAGATGGGATCTCCTGCACATTAGAAAGTCTATCTGGCTTTCTCTTCCTCCGCTCCTATAGGTCACAAACTGGTTATCTTTTTTCTGGAAGAAGGTGTTGACTATCGCTAGATCAAACGCCATCGCGAAATCCACCACCCTTTCCCCTTCTTCATTTCTCTCCCACGCCCCAACCACCATGCACCCTCTCAATCACCTCTCTACTTCTTCCCACATGGCCATTCAGGTCTCCACCCAAGATCACTTTTTCCCCCTCTGGTATCGCACCAAGTTCTTGATCCAACTGATTCCAAAACACTTCCTTTTCTACACCTTCACAGCCAGCTTGGGGGGCATACGCACTCACGATGTTCACCGTCACCGTAATAACATTGATAGGAATTCCATTGTTATACTAGGTATAAATAGTGTTTTAAAAAACCCCCCGTTTTTTCTGGCTCGTTGTTTTTATTGTAAAAAGCTTTGGGTTTTTTTTTTTTGTCTGTTTTACCCTATTCAATAGAAAATCCTTTTACATAGAATATAAATATATGTTTCAATAAATTATTTTTTTTATGTTGTAAAAATACATGTAAAGTAGACTTCCTTTAAATTAAACTTAGACCTAAGGCTACAGCATAGGCCAAATAACTTTTTTCAGCTTCTTTTATATTTGAAGCCAAAAGTATAGATAATTATGTAACCAATAAAAATAATTGCTATATGTTATGAAAATAAAGAAAAATGTCTATCAGTCATGTATAATTTATAAAAGAGTTTATATTAATTAATGTTAGGCCTACGCCCCAGAGCGGCGTTTCCCAACATTTTCTTTTGTGCTGGTGACCCTATTTTAAGCGAAAAAACAAAACAAAAACCAAAAAACGCTACTCTTTTTCCCAAATTCATGATGCGGAACGTACTTCAGTCGTAAAAACAGCTCCGGAACTATTTCTCACGTGACGATGGACGGCTCGGTAAAGAAGCGTGAATACTTAGTCCGTTCAATGAAAGGATGGTAGAGTCTGCCGAATTTGCAAGAAATTTACGCGATAAAGTGATTGAAATTCCTTCTGACAACCAACACCATCCAGTTTTTATTCCCGTCGGAAAACTCGCGTATATTTTGGATAGCACGGAAAAGCGAGTATTTAGGACTGGTGTCTGAAGCATTGAAAGTTTTAATTTCATTTGCATCTTCATGCTTACGCGAATTGGGCTTCTCATCAATGGTTGCGATCAAAACAAAACATTGTAATTGATTGTACACGGTCACTACACGTGTTACTTTGTGTTTCGTCTTTTCAACCGAATATAAGAAGATTAACGAATGGAAAACAAACGCAGATACCTCATTGAATGATATACGTAGATTAACAGTTACGAAGATTAACATTAACAGAAAATAATTTCAACAACCAGAAACACGCAGACAGACAAACAGCCAGAGACAAGAAAACCTACAGACTCGACTCGACCATTACACCCTTCAATACAGACCAGACCACCAAGATCATCAAAAACATTAAGAATTCGAAGGCTACTGGACCAGACAACATAGCTAACATACACCTTAAACACTTGGGCCCACAGGGAATAATAGCTCTCACAAACATCAGCACATATTCATACCAACACTGCAGTGATGTAGTCGAGACCACCAAGTCCGAGACTGAGACCGAGACCGAGACCTGATCCTGTGAGACCAAGATCGAGACCGAGATCAAAGGTTCGAGATCGAGATCTACCTTCCGAGATCGAGACCCTTAAAATTCGAGACCGAGATCGAGATCGAGACCAAGCTCATGCCCTTTCAATTTGTTTTACACTACTATGGAAATTAAACTATGTTAAGTATATTAATAAACTAATAACTACTTTCTCAGATGTAGTGTGTTGAATGCAAAAAGTGTAACCTATAATTAAAAAATGAATATATATAATATGTACTTTTTATTTATTTACTTATTTTATATCTGTTACAGAAGGTTTAATGAACGTACCCACTACCCAGTTTGACTTGTGCATTTATTTAAAGCATGATAGGTGCTCATTACACTTAAGGAACATCAGCATGCTCAGAAGATCTGCTGAAGTTCGACTTCTGTGGGGCCTCATTATTATGCCTCCATGGCTAAATACACGCTCAATTGGAGCATTAGAGGCAGGCACTGTTAAAACAGTCATGGCAATATTGGCCAGTGATGGGAATTTATCCCTTTTCTGGTGCCAAAACTTTATTGGAGAGCAGTTGTCTAAAATATGAGATTCATCGATCTCTAAGAGGTACCGCCGCAACTGTTCCCTGCGGTTCAAAATCTTCCCAGTTTCAATGTTCTTCTGCTTGGACCGATAGCTTTGATATTTTGCCATTAGTCTCGGAACTTTGGTTTGACTGTTTTATTTCGTCATCGCTGCTGTGAGAATGAGCGCTGTCTCTCTGTATCTGCTCATTCTCCGTGCCTGAGTTTCCTGTATAGCATTTTTCCAACACCATTTCTATGAAAATAAATTGACATATCGGTACTATAAACAGAGGCATGGCAATTAGCATAAGGTCTAAATAATATATATACATATATATATATATATATATATATGACATTAATTCAACATCCACTGAGCCCAAAGAGATCTATAATGAATTTTATTGATAAAAAATATACCGGTATAATGAATAAATATAAATAATAAATAAATAAATAAATAAATAATATATAAATAATTCTCTATTTAGTGTTTCCATTTTCAATAAAATTAGTCTGACGGGCGCGGGGGACAAATTTTTTTGTAGCGCTAACCTAAAAAAATCCAGACCCACACACTCCCGCAAGACAAACGTGGCAACTCAAAACAGGGTGACTGATTAGTGAATACCTAGAGTCCCTTACTTTTACAAACTTTCATAAACATTCTGAATTGTGTCTGTTCAACCAAGCCACCATCATGAGTATGCCAATAACATGTATTTCTCATTACGGTCTCGAAAGGTCTCGGGGAGAAAAACCGAGACCGCGTCTGTCGAGACCGAGATCTAAATAGCGGAGACCGAGATCGAGATCGAGATCTGCAAATTGGGTCTCGAGATCGGTCTCGAGACCGAGACCGATCTCGAGACCTACATCACTGCAACACTGTATTATTCTTGACATATGGAAACAAGGTAAAATTATTACATTACTCAAACCAAACAAAAATCCAGCAGAACCCGCTTCCTATAAACCCATTACTTTACTATGCACACCTTCCAAAGTAACAGAAAGACTAATCTTACAAATCACCAACCTCTCATAAACAAAATACTCAACACAAATATATGCACAATAACACCAAAAGGTGGCTCAGCAACTATCTTTCAGGAAGATACGTGTCACATTTAATGGCAAGTCATCCAAAAACAAGCTTTTTCCGAACGGGGTCCCTCAAGGCTCTGTTCTCTCACCAACACTGTTCAACTTATACATGCATGACATTCCAACACCCATAGATAACAAACTCACCTTATCATCATATGCAGATGACATCACTCTAATATCCACCCACAACAACATCGACACCGCTACAAATAACCCACAAACATACATAAACAGTATACAAGACTGGCTCACACACAATAGACTCAAAGTAGCGCCCACAAAATCACCCATCACAAAAGAACACCAGATAACTCCACAGCTTACACTAAACAACACAAACATTCCACACACTCACAGGACCATAATACTTTGGGTCACATACAACACTATCTTTTGCAAACCACATTCAGGACATTAAAAACAAATGTACGTCAAGACTTAACACGCTTAGGGTACTAACAGGCACAAACTTTGGACACCAGCAGGAAACAACATCACTCATATACAAACAGTATATTCGCTCAGTTATGGACTATGCTAGCCCATACTGGGCACCCATTATACCAAACACGCACATAAACACCTTTCAGACAATACAAAACAACGCACTTCGTATCATTACAGGATGCACTCAAACACCAATAGAACACCCGCACACAGAAACAAAAATACTGAAAGTTAGGGAACATTTAGACATGAGGGGAACACAATTCATGACAGCAGCGACAACTAACCCACAACACCCTTGCCACTACGTGTACAATCATGCACCAACACCTCGCACCATTATGGTAACACCAGAGAGACATTATAACCAAATACTCCATTCCATACCACGCCCCACAGACATCACACAGTACAGAAAACACATACACACACACCTAACCCACAAAGCACTGACACGACTCGGTCCGAATCCGGTCCTAGGTGCGAAGCCGCCACCCATTGACAGGTCAGAGACCAGCCTGAGCAGATCGGATCGAGTTAACTTAGCACGATTCCGATGTGGACATCACCCCAACTTACGGACATATAAACACAGACTAGACAACTCCACAGACGACACCTGCCACCTGTGCCAGGACACACCACAAACAATTGAACACATTATGACAGACTGTACCGCTCTAGCACAACACAAAACACAACACAACATCACTAGTGCGCTGAACCTCTGGTCCACTCCGGAGAGGGCGATCGGTTACCCGCGTGCCGCCGGCTTGGTCGATCAGGGTGGGCTGATCGGCTAACCAGCAACAACAACAACAACTGTAAAACTAACATTACGCGAGTTTTTCACTTAAAAAATAGATTTTATGTATTGTGATTTTCGCTTGAAAAATTAACTTAATTTTTCCATGTAGGCTGAGTTTTTGCTAAGCTCCGGGACTTCCCTGAGCGCTTCCCGCGATCCCCAGGTTTAGAAACACTGCCCTTGAGGATATCTAATTATGTATTTTCGACTCTTCTATTTGAAAGATAGAAGTAATTAGGGACGGGAAAGTACGTCATATTCAAAATCACAGGCATACTGTGATAGACTATATTTAAAAATATCTGTAGGGAAATGAATTGTACATTGTACTGTACATACAATATGCGGCAGTAATTACTGTACTTAGTACTTAACTATTTACTATTAGCAAGGTACTAATTTGTTTTAGTAGTACAAGATAATTAAAGTACAGGGTGTCCACAATGTCTCGTCACCTCAGTAAAATACTAACTGGTTTTCGTTTTTCTTTCAGACCCATTTGAAATGTGGGATAGCGGCAACTATACGATTGAACAACGCGTATTGGCTAGTACCCGGGTCCATGCGCGACCACCTAATGGCAAACCATTGAAAATATTCGCGCAGCTCCTTTTTGAAGGCCCCGCGCGATTGAATCGATCCTGGAAGTCTGCACGAATAATTTTACTGGTTTTGCCATTAGGTGGTCGCTCATGGACCCGGGTACTAGCCAATACGCGTTGTTCAATCGTATAGTTGCCGCTATCCCGCATTTCAAATGGGTCTGAAAGGAAAACGAAAATCAGTTAGTATTTTACTGAGGTGACGAGACATTGTGGACACCCTGTAGAGTATATGTTAAAAGAAAGCTTTTTACATTATTTGATTACCTTTACGCTTATATTTTAAACTTTAAACAAAATTAATTTTGAGCAACATTTAAAAAATATAAAGCAAAAAAAAACAACAGGGATCGATCTTTTTTTTAAAACGAACTCCTACAACGCCCCTTCACCAGATATATAACATTAAATACCGCGATTCTCTCTCTCTCTCTCTCTCTCTCTATATATATATATATATATATATATACAGGGTGGGGCACGGGAACCAAGTGTTTTTGGAATAATCAGGAAAATGATATTTATTTTTGTAAAGAAAATATATTGGTAGAACAACATTCGTAAGAACATAGCATTTCATGTCATAATAATCATGTACCGAAAATTATATCTGGCATATGATGTCCTTGGCCGTCGACGCATTGTTGAAGGCGTTTACGAAAATTGGCCTCCACTCTTCCCAGCAGGTCTCTGTTGATTTGGATGATTTGTTGACGGATCGCTTCCTTCAATGCATCTAATGTACGGGGCTTGTCCTCGTAGACACGTGACTTGAGGTACCCCCATAGAAAGAAGTCACATGTGGACAAGTCAGGGGACCGAGGGGGCCATGCAATGTCACCAAATCTCGAAATGAGATCGTTGGGAAACAGGGGGCGAAGAACAGCCATTGACGCTCTGGCGGTGTGTGGCGTGGCCCCATCTTGCTGAAACCACAAATGTCGACGAGCAATACGCCGCCTTCTTCGTAACTCAGGGATGAAAAAGGTGTTCACCATCTCAATGTAACGCCCAGATGTTATGGTAACGGTAACCCCATTTTGTTCGAAGAAATAGGGACCGATGACGCCAAACTTTCCCACCGCGCACCAAACTGTAACCTTAGGGCTATGCAGCGGTTTTTCATGGAGTTGTCGCGGATTTTCAGCAGCCCAATACCGACAGTTTTGATTGTTGACGGCCCCATTAAGGTGGAAATGGGCTTCATCACTCATTACCACCATCATGTTTTCATTCTGCTCATAAAGTGCAAGCATTTCCTGTGCAAAATTCAGTCGTTGGGGGCAATCGTTTACATTCAATTCCTGCACCATCGCTAACTTGTATGGGTGAAAATGTAATTCTTCATGCAAAATCCGTCTAACAGTACGAGATTGCTGATTCCGAGTGCAGCTGAATGTCTCCGAGCAGAGCGGCCTGGGCTTTGCAACATCGCTTGTCTGACCCTTTCAACGTTCTCTGGAGTACGCACAGTGCGTTGCGGCCCCTTCGGTTTTGTTTTCATTATTGAGCCTCCTGTTCGAAGATTGTTAACCCAACGTAAGATTGTGTCACGAGCGGGAACAGAGTCATTTCGATGAATGTTGAATCTGCGGCGAAACGCACGCTGAACTGCTGTCACTGACTCGCCACTCCTGACAAAATGATCATACGCGAACATGCGGTGTTCTAACGTCCACTGCTCCATGATGGCACCTGAAAGATAAAGGTGAGTGTTAGTTAAAGTTAAATGCTATGAACCCAGGAATGGAATGCTACCTACCGCACGCCCCTCCCATTCCTAATGGCCGATTACTAGCTATTCAAAAAACACTTGATTCCCGTGCCCCACCCTGTATATATATATAACGTAAAGAACGACGCTTGTATAGAAGAACATTCCGCGCAAGATGAGGAGAGAGAACGAACAAATGAAAAAATGAGGTAACCACCCGGGAGTGAGGCCCATGGTGTAGTGGTTATCATATGTGACCGGCAATCGGAAGATCCCGGGTTCGATTCCGGGTGGTTACCTCATTTTTTCATTTGTTCGTTCTCCCTCCTCATCTTGCGCGGAATGTTCTTCTATACAAGCGTCGTTCTTTACGTTAATTATACTGTGTGTTGTTTGCAGTTGAAATGTATATATGTGCGGCATGCGGGAGGTGCCCCCTTGGGGCATTGGTTTCTGCGCGTATGTAGGAGAATTACGACTTCTGATCGAGTGAGGCCCATGGTGTAGTGGTTATCATATCTGACCGGCAATCGGAAGATCCCGGGTTCGATTCCCGGGTGGTTACCTCATTTTTTCATTTGTTCGTTCTCCCTCCTCACCTTGCGCGGAATGTTCTTCTATACAAGCGTCGTTCTTTACGTTAATTATACTGTGTGTTGTTTGCAGTTGAAATGTATATATGTGCGGCATGCGGGAGGTGCCCCCTTGGGGCATTGGTTTCTGCGCGTATGTAGGAGAATTACGACTTTGATCGAGTGAGGCCCATGGTGTAGTGGTTATCATATCTGACCGGCAATCGGAAGATCCCGGGTTCGATTCCCGGGTGGTTACCTCATTTTTTCATTTGTTCGTTCTCCCTCCTCATCTTGCGCGGAATGTTCTTCTATACAAGCGTCGTTCTTTACGTTAATTATACTGTGTTGTTTGCAGTTGAAATATATATATATATATATGGAGAGAGAGAGAGTGTCGCGGTATTTAATGTTATATATCTGGTTTCCCTTCATTCGGCCTTAGCGCAAAGCTTTGCCACCTTCCCCCTTAGTTTATGTAAATACATACATACGTATTTGTTTATTATTAATATATGATATTACGCATTAATTATTGTTGTTCTCTTTCGGGTTTATAATTAATTTATATTGTTTCGTTATCTGATTGCATAAACAGTTGATAGGATAGGTTTATCCATTGATTTCATAAGTTTATTATAATTTGTAATTGCCGTGAAGTGGAGCTAATATACGTGGCATTACAGCCGCAATGAAAAAGCGTATATGGGTCGAGACACGAGGGACTTAGGTTGGTTTTCTTCGTATCTGAAAAGGAATTAATCGATAAAGTATCGAGACCAACAAACCTAAAATCAGTTTGTGGGTAAAGTGGAGTTAATAAGGACTTTAAATCAGTTTCAGTCGGTTTGCTGATCTATCTATAAAATGGAACTGAATGTATCTTATATCTTGGGGAACTGTAGGAGTTGGGTGTTTAGGCTATAGATATAGATGTTATTTAGATAAAATGCAACATATTTGGAGACCAGACTAACGGGGTAGATAGAGGATGTCGTGGAAGTACTTGCTCAAAAAAATTATTCCCGAATCGAACTTTTGATAGGAAGAGAAGATGATGTAGTGATGGTCAGTGAGTGTCTTAATGGAATTAATCTCGTAAATGAAGGCCATATCACTCGGATAGTTAGTACCTAAACCGGTAAAAAAGTCCCTTTCCGAAACGTAGAAGTAGTAAAATTAGCGTTTAATTTTGAAATTTTAACATCGAGGAATGTTATTGGCGAGTTGACTTCTTCATAAGTGAATTTTAATACGCGGTTATTTCGAATTTAAATAATGGAGAAACCGCGATAGGCGCGAACGATGTCTGAAGAGGAGGAAAAAGTATGAACATCGTACGTACGATACGGAACTGGTCTTAAATACAAAGGTCAATCATCGAGCCACTGTCGTTCGTGAAAGCGAAGGAAATGTATCGGCGAAAGTGGGTCCTCCGAAGGGGGACCCCATTGCCATCCCATCTATCCGTTTACGGAGAGCGTTGTCGAAGAAGACAATAGTATCTTTCGTAACCAAATTGAGCGAAGTGATAAAATCTGCCCGATTAAAATGTAAAACTCGAGAATTGCTTCGGGGAAATAAGACATTAATACGAATATTGATAGTTTCTCGTAAAGGAACATTGGTAAAAAGGGGGATTCTGTATCAAAACTGGCCATAAATAAGTTATCGGCATTCGGAAAAACTGTTATTTCTTCAATAAAAGAAAACGGGTTACGGAGAGTGTAACAATTAGATGTCAGTTTGGAAAACAAAGGAACTAAACATTTTGCTAAACCTAAACAATGCGAAGTACGAGCGGATAAAATTGGTCTAATGGGAACATTCGGGTTATGGTTTAAGGTAGTCCATACAGGGTACCCGGTGTTGATCCCGAGCTGAAAAGGTCGTTGTAGGTAATTTTGTCGATAATATATTTCTTTAATAATAATTTAGGCCAGAAACGCTTAATCTTGTCTTCGAGATGATGCGAACGATTAACCCCTTAACTGCGAAAAACTCACAGCCATATATATATATGAAAAATATATGTATGTATGCCGCCGAAATAGCGCGGTTAAGGGGTTAAAGAGGTTCTCACGCAAACGTAAGAACTTGGTGGGATCCTTAAGGCGGCAAGATTGTCTCGCGACTTACGACTAACGACTCGGGTCGTGACGACTCGCTTCCGAGGGCGCTGCCGGTCTAAGGATGTTGAGAGTCTTATTTATGTAATCAGTTTCGTTGATGAGGACGACGCCCTTACCTTCTTTATCTGGCTTAGAAACAATCGGCGATTCATCGTTGGACACTCTCTTCAAACGTGTTAAAGCACTTCTCCTAATTAATGGGGAGAATATTTTGTACGGTTTAAAATTCTAAAAGTATTTCTTTGAGATGTTACAAATTCGTGACTTAACTGCTTCAACCTTTACTTCCGCCAATAATATTATGAATTTTAAAATTTAAAAAAACAAATTTTTTAAATGTCAAAAAATATTTATGATAATTCAGTTTGAAATTTTTGGGATTCTAAAATCTAATCGAACGATAAGAGTCTCTCGTTAATGGGAGACAGCGTCACTGTATTAGAGTAATTAAAAATTACTTTATCCGGGTCACCCAGTATCGCGAGAACGTGAGTGTAGACTCAAGTTAGACACTTTGTACATATAATAAACTTTTATTTTTTAACAAAGTCATTAATATTAACATTAACACAGTTTTTAAGATATATATACAGGGTGAGTCAAAAGTAGCGCCCGATTTCTGTCAGTTGATTGTTTGTTTGCCATTTGTACTACAGTGTACAAGAAGGTAGAAATAAATGAATGACATGTTTATCTAACCATTTATTCGGGGGAAAATTATTACGGAACTGTACCAAGCTGTTTTACTTGCAATTTTCAAAGTGCCCTCCCTCGTGATCGATGCACAATTGCAGCCGAGCAGCCACAGAGTGGCACACACGCTTGCAGAGTTCGATATCAATTTCCTCAAACTTTGCAGTGATTTGAGCCTTCAATTCCTGAATGGTACGAGGCTTTTCACGATAAACAAGGTCTTTCATGAGCCCCCAAAGAAAGAAATCTGGAGGTGTAAGGTCTGGGGAGCGTGCCGGCCACTCGATCGGACCGAGGCGGCCGATCCACTTTCCGGGAAAGTTTTCATCAAGCCACTGACGAACATGACGTCCATAATGAGGTGGAGCTCCATCTTGCTGGAAATAACAGTCCTGATCTTGTACCCTGGGCCAAAAGAAGGTTTGCAGCATATCCAGGTAAATTTCTGCAGTGACAGATCCCTCAAAGAAAAAGGGTCCAATTATCCCTAATGGAGATATGGCTGCCCAAACTGTCACGCCAGGTAAATTTACCTCCTTCTCAACTGTCACTCTTGGGTTCTCCGCAGCCCAGTAGACACAATTGTGTCTGTTAATTGTGCTGTTAAGCTTAAAACATGCCTCATCTAACCACCAGATGTTGTTTAGCATTGTGTCCTCTTCGTCAAGTTTAGCTAAGAACTCTTCGCAAAATTGAAGACGGCGGTCGTCATCTCCATCATGAAGGGCATGCAGTAAGCGTGGAATGTAAGGTTTCCATTTTTTCTGGTGAAGGATACGGATAACACTTGATTGGCTCACTTCCAACTCTGCAGATAAACGGCGAGTTGACTTTTGCGGACTTTGTTCCAGTCTCCTGATGGCTTCTTCAGCCTTAGCTACATTCGTTGCCGTTTTCGGACGACCGGACTTCTTTGCAGTGGCTACCGACCCTGTTGCTTCAAATTTCTCGACAATCAATCGTATGTTTCTTCCCTGGGGTGGGTTGATATCGAATTCCTGTGCCAAACGGCGTGCTGCCATCGTTGGTTGTTCATTACATTTGTAGTAATGTTTCACGGCCGCAATGCGTTGATTCATTGAAAGGTAATTCATGGTTCAATTTGGTGCAAATTCAGTAACTTTCCAAACTCTCAGCAATAACCTGCAAAACAAAAACAAAAATAAACAAACTAAGAAAATTAATAATCTGCAAGACAATTATTAACAACATGACTTCCCAGAAAGAATCTGACAGCCGTAAAAACAGAAATCGGGCGCTACTTTTGACTCACCCTGTATATACAGGGTGTCCCATAAGTCCGGCATCATAGGAGAAATTCATATTTTTCTATTTCTACAAACCATAATTCATATTTTTCTTATGATCGGGATGCCAATTTCCCGTCCACCATTCTGTTCAGTGACGAGGCTGTTTTTTATGGAAATGGTGAGGTAAATCGACAGAACACCCGCTACTGGTCTCAAAACAACCCTCACTGGTATACCTCTTCAAAGGAACAAGGTGCATCTCGAGTGATGGTATGGTGTGGCATTTGGAAGGATCGCATCATAGGCCCCCTCTTTTTCGATGAACGTGTCACTGGAGGCACCTACCTACGTACGCTCGAGGAAGAAGCATTTCCCAGTGTCTTGAACGAAGAAGGAAATTTCTCAACATGGTTCCAGCAAGACGGCGCTCCTGCACATTACAGCACCCAAGTAAGGGAATACCCGTACCAACAATTCCCTGGTCATTGGATAGGACGTCGAGGGCCTGTGGAATGGCCAGCTAGAAGCCCGGATCTCACGCCACTAGATTTTTATCTCTGGGGCCACTCGAAAGCGCTGGTATACGCAGAGAAAATTAGGAGTGTTGAACATTTACGGCAGCGCATTATTGGGGCATGTAACACCATTACTCCTAACATCATTCACCGTGTGCTTGCTGACTGGGTATCACGTCTGAATTTGTGTATTGAAAACAATGGTGGACATATTGAGCACGTTCTGTAAATAAAAGCTTTTGTTTTGCCTTTTTTTATTATTTTTCCTATGATGCCGGACTTATGGGACACACACACACACACACAACACACACACACACACACGAGTATATGTCTTGAGTGGATAAATAAGAAAGGGGAAATGAATGTGTTCGAATGGGTGTGCCATATGTGTCATGGTTTCATCAAAGGTGTACACACGCGAAATACGTAAGAGACAAAACTTAGAACGTTTAAGTTTTAATTGCGATTCGAACGTGAAATTTGTTTATTGAACACGTGACTCGACCGTGTTTTGCGCGAATGAGATTTTAAGTCATTTGTTTGAAATTACTTCAGAGCGGATCTTCCTTGCGCGATCTCACTAATCCATTGGAGTGTTATTCCAAATGGGAAAACGAGGAAAACACAGATATTAAATCGTTTTTAGTCGAAGGCCACCGGCGCACGCTCTCTTCTGTTTTACAAGAGCGGGGCCGCGGGCCGAATAAAAGCAGTTAAAAGGCCGTCAGTCGACCAGACCCGAACTAGATGATCGCAGGATTGCATCTGTAAATGTCTTTCCCCATTTTTTTTTTAGGGGGTGGGGGGAGGAGGAAGCCTGTTTTTGAATCAATTTGCTTTGCGAGTCTTTCATTCGAAAATAGTTTTAATATTTTGAAACGTTTCTATTCGAGGTAAAGCGAAACGTACGAGCGGAAAACGACGTTTTTGGCAAAGGGTTCGTTCGGATGAGGCGATGATGATGATGATGATGATGATGATGCGGCGCAAGGTTTCATGGTGGTGCATACTTCGAAGAAGGAACATCTCTACGTCTACGTCAGTTTTTTCGAGTGTTGAAGGGGTTAAAGCGGATGCGACAGTGTATCGCTGAACAAGATTTCAAAACAACGGGTTTTAGCGACGTTTTCAGTGAAGAGGGACCGAAAGTTGCGCAACGTTCAGGCCAGATTGATACTGCCAGTTGGGCTGTCTCTTGGCCTCCGTCGTTTCCTCAGGAGTGTAACTCGCTTCCATATTAACCGTTACGCGTTATTCCACCCGCAACAAAAAAGGTTCCGAAACAAGAAATCATTTTGAACATTTGTTTTAGTTTTAATGTATTACTTTTGTAAATTTAATTTAAAATAAATTTTCCTATGAGACGGGACTTATGGGACACCCTGTATATATATATATATATATATATATATATATATAATATATATAGGAGAAATTTTGTTAGTGGATAATTAATTTTGATGGTACGGGTAGTAATAATAATAAAAAATAAACAAATTGAAAGAAAGTATTGATGTTTAGTTGAGGTATGGAAAATAATTTTTATTCCACGAAACCACCGAAAGTTCCTAAAACAAGACGGATTCATGAACAGATTATCTTAGTTTGAATTCTTTGCATTAGACTGCGCTAAGTACGTCTGGTTACCCCCGAGCTGCTCAAGACATTGCGTTTAACCAACATTTGCGTAGCTATACATCTTGGAGGTAACTTACGTAACAGTGTAAATGATGCAAAAATTTAGGGTTCTTCCAGAACTCCCTCCACCCCCCCTTTTTTAAAAATTTTGACGAGAATATAGTATGACAGTGCGTAAAATGTTGGGTCATAATTGATGAAACGCGTCACAAAATTAGTGTTCGCTTTATTTTTAATAACGTCGTTTTCGTGAATGAAGAAGAAAAACAAAAAGTGGTCCATTTTTCACTCGAGAATCGATTGGTGAAACTCGAAATTTTCATCAATAATATAATTGAATTGAAATTATTTATTGCCTTTTTTTCTTTCATTGGCAAATTATGTCAACTGAGAGTTATTTATGTTCCAATTCTGCCACCATTATATATTATTATAAGCTAGTATGGACACACACACACACACACACACACACACACACACACACACACACACACACACACATGTATGGCTACCTTACGAAACCGCGACATTCTCACATTAACTTAGCGTAACGTACCCTGTCTTAACCTAATCCTTCATTAGCGTAACGTAGCTCATCTTAACCTAATCCTTCATTATATCTTTTTTTTTCCATGATATTTAACGATTTTAATGTAAAAAGTGTATGAAGTTATGGCGATACTACTAATGTCGCTACACGCACGTTCGTCTTACGACGAGTTGTGTTTGTATCTTTTAAAAAAATTGTCGAGGTCTCGTAAAGTACCTAAGAGAAAAGTGTGTGTGTGTGTGTGTGTGTGAATTGATCAATGAGGAGTATCAGGTGTTACTTGTGTGATGCGAAAATCGTACAAAGGGAAATGACTTTCACTTTTATTATAGGATTTTATCATTGGAGGGCCAGAATTTGATTCCTAAGTGGGATCCTGTAGTGCCACATAGTATCATACCAATTTAGGTTAGGTTAAGTAAGTAAGAATCAGGCCGTCGTAACTCATCAGCAGTGTTGGGATAGTTACCGTAACTAAGTTTCATAACCGAGTTTACCGTAACTATATTAAAAACTCGCTTATAGTTACTAGCTAACGAGTCATATTTTGGTATTTTGGGGCTTATAACTAACTGCTGGGCTAGAGGCTACATTTAGTTTGAAATATTATTAGAAAATAGAATTAGCTATTACTCTCTAAATAAAAGAATGCCAGTTTTCGAAGCGGGTATCGCCACTATTGGACGGAAATGCCAAACCGAATCGAACGTAATTGAATTGGAATGTCATTATGAAATGCAATAGATAATATTACTAACAGACCTCAGACTTTGTTTTGCGCTTCTTCCAGTTTCTTTTCACCTCCTATCTTAAATAGTGATCCGTAACTACTGTTGCGTAGGGGTTATCTACAAATTACGTAAGTGATTAGGGGAGGTCGAAATGGTTGGTTGGGGCAGTCAAAAAATTCCGCGAAAATCTGCTTTATTTTACGTAATTTGTGGATGGCTTCTTAGCAAGGAACGAAAAATAAATGAAAAAGCTTCTCTTAATTTTGAATATTGCACAACACAGTTATGTGATACTCTGCCGTTTTTGTTCCGCTTTATAATTACTAAGTTTTACTAAGTTTTTTTTTTTTGTATAACTGAATTTTAATCGAGTTTTAAACTTAGTTGTTAATTCGTAACTATGTTTTTGAAAAAATTAATAACTAAGTTTTTTTGTGTGTGTGTGTGGGGGGGGGCGATAATCGCTTCAGCAATATCTTCGTCTTTTAAAAAATTACTTTGGCATCACCACAGTCTGGAACATTACATTTCATATATATATATATATATATATATATATATATATATATATATATAACTGCAATGACCGGCAATCGGAAGATCCTGGGTTCGATTCCCGGGCGGTCACCTCATTTTTCATTTGTTCGTTATTTCTCTTCCTCGTGTGCAGAACACTCCTCTATACTTACGTCGTTTCTATACATATATATATATTATATATATATCATGTAAAAGGTATTATCGTACATGCGGTGGTTTAGTGTGGAGTGCCAAATTCAATAAAAGTGCCTGGAGCCATTCGAGCGGTATTAACAGTCAAGGGATGTAGGGAAGGGGGCGAAATAATTGTGGGGTTTTAAGGGGAAAAAAGGCGGCGGTTTAATTTTTCGAAATGGGTTCCCGATCGGCGTTCGAGGAAGGCCGATACGAAAGCCGAATAAATCGGCAATTGCATTCGACGAACGGAATGCCGATGCGAGCGGGAGGGGTCGGGGCTCCAGTCGCTGCATCGAAAAAGCACGTTTCAACTCATTTGTTCTTTCCAACTGTTTTCGCTTTTAGTGACCCGTGGTCTGAATGAGTAGGAAGGTATCGCTTCGCTCTTTATGTGCCAATTATCCGATTTGTTTATTATTTTTTTTTTATTAATGGGCACGCCTTCCCCAACACTATTTCGCCTCCCTCGAGGAAGACTGAAAGTGTCACAGGTGCTGTCTGCACTGCGGGGGTAACTTTTATACAGGGAAATAACGCTTTTCCGTTTGTGCCAACATCACCTCACGCGGGTAATGGATGAATAAGTTTAGATAAATTTATTCTCTCTCTCTCTCTCTCTCTCTCTCTCTCTCTCTCTATGTGTGTGTGTGTGTGTGCGTGTGCATGCGCGTACAACGGGGTAAAATTGAGGTAATTTTTGTTTGTGAGGCAACATATTTGATTCATTGAAACTTTAAAAAATTTATATAAAAGATCTGAAAACATTTTTATTGTCGGAAAAAAGATATGTTGGTCTTGATTAGGTTAGGTTAGGTTAGTAATACTAACTCGCTAGGCTACATTAGCGAGTACCCCACTATTTAATGACTTAACATAAAACACCTTTCGAGCCCTCAAATGCGTCCAAAACACTCGTCGCACCCTTCTTGTTTCGATGGCACTAAAGTTAGGTTAAATTAAATTAGGTTTGGTTAGTTACGTGTGTGTGTGTGTGTGTGTGTGTGTATGTGTATGCGTGTGTGTGTATGTGTATGCGTATGCGTGTGTGTACGTGCGTGCGCGCGCGTGCGTGTCTACTTTCGAATACATAAAAAAATGATAATTTTTTTTTTAATTCAGCTGAAAAATAGAAGTAGAAAAATGTTTTCATTTGAAATTCTTTTTGTAGAACTTAAAAAAAGAGAGTTTTAAAAGAGTTTGCTCATCGGATGTAGGAGGGAATTGTGGTTTAACCCCCCCCCCTTTGTCATTGTTGGCGTTGTCATCACAATGTCGGGTGATGGTGATTGCTAGATATATTTTAGGCATTTTGAATTTCTTTGAACGGGGAATAGTTTTGCGAAGTCCCAAAATGTAAATTATATGTGAAATCAATCGCGGGTCGTGATGCGCCTTCCGCCTTATAGTTCGCCTTTATCGGAGGGGCCCGCGTGCGGTCCTATTGTTGGATTCGCGTGCAACTTCTGAATAGTGAAAAGAACCTTTATTTATACTTATTCCTCTATAGATAAATAGCAATAAAATGGTCCCATTCAAATCTGAAGAAAGAATTTTTTCTCTCCGTTCTTCTGTCACAAGTGGGGAAGGGGGTGCCAACTTGGATGCGCATTTTCGGCTGTTGGAGTTCAATGCACCAGCAACAAGAAGACAAAAAAAAAAAATATTAATATATATATATATATATATATATATATATATATATATATATGAGATTGTAGACACCAATCGACCCCAGGGAAGTACTCCCGGGTGGATAGTAGGCAGGAGACAGGGAGTGCTGGAACTCCCGTTTCTCCTGTCACTGTCCTCCTTAACTGATCTTTTTCCGTGTCTCATCTACTACCCTATTCCTCACTACACATACCTGCATTTTACACACGACACAACCTTTTCAAAATTTCTATTAAAAGAAACAAGAAAATGGCATCATTGGCTTGGAGACCTTGTTTCTCTCTCTCTCTCTCTCTCTTCTATGGAGGGGTCACTTTTGCGGGCGCTCGCCCTTAGCCTCCTTACTACGAAAAAAAATGTATATTACCACTCAAAAGTTTGGAAGCAGGTTTCTCGTTCCTGTTTCACACTTGATGAGAACACGTCATATCGCGTATGAAATCGATGTATGGATCTATATATATGTAAAACACTTAATATTTTAATATGTCGAGGTTGATTTTTGCTTTTCGTTCATAATAAATCTAAAAATGGGCCTTAGCATGGATTTAAATGACCTTAAAGCGAGCATGATATAAAGAGGTCCGTTTGGACTGTGCCTTAATGACCAAAGTCGCCGAGATTGTCCATATTTGAAGACGAGGTCCAACGTCATCAAGATACGATGGACGGCAATAAAAGAGGACGAATCAAGCATAATAGCGAGCGAGAAGCAACAATGACGAAATGAAGCGTAAATCGTGAACGGAAAACAACCGCATCAAAATATGTCCACAGTTTAAGTAACATCAGTCTGTAACGACGACCATTTACTGTCGCAGTCAAAATAACTGAAAGAGAACGAAACAAATAAGATTTGGCGCTGTTGACTTCCGGTCACGCTTCACAATTGGCGTCAATGCTGTTTTTGTCGCGTTGTTTCACCCTTACTTTTCGCTCACTATTGCGCTTATTTTATCCAATTTATATTTGCCCATTGCCCTTCTTGGCGCATATCCCCGCACACTATTATTCTTCGTGGAATATGGAGGATAATTTCGGCGACTTGGGCACCAGCCAAACCGGGCCCCCTCTAATATAATGTACATTTTAGCGTAATTTAAATTTCTTCTAAGGACCATTTTTATATTTACTCTGAAAAAAAAAAAAAAAACAACCTCAACATATTAAAATATTAAACGTTCTACATAAATGTGAATTCACCAATCGATTTGATACACGATATGACGCTTTAGCATGAAATGTGAAACACATAAAAAACCGACATATAGGCTTTTCCAAACTTTTGAGCGGTAGTGTATACTGTATATACACCCGGGTTATACCGTATATATATATATATATATATATATATATATATATTATATATATATATATATATATATAATATTATGAAACATCGTAGATGGTGTGAGTAGGATTAGTGTAAGATTTCATTTAATTTTTTTTTAGTAACCGTGCGAATTAGTGACGAAGAAGGGAAGTGCGTGTTCGTTCATATAAAAATGCGTTTTTTAGGTTTTATTTGTAAAACGTGGAAAATTTCGGGATCAGAAAAGAGGTAATTGGTGATTAAAGGATTTTTTAGGCAATTCCTACATTTTTATTGTATGTAAGAGAACAGTTTGGTGTGTGACAACTACAATTGTCCCATTTTGTGGGTAAAGTGGCGCGAAATAAAGGATTAATGACAGCATTGATTGACGATTTATCTTTCTTTTTTTTTTTTCGTTTCACGACCCTCTGACGCGATGCTACGTGAATTACCTCTTTTGCAGAGAGTCGGTCGACAACAACGAGTCTGGTTGAGCAAATTTGTGTGTGTGTGTGTAAATACTATTTTTTGTCATTAATTTTTTTTATATTTATGTTTTACGAATGGAAATCGTTCGTTGCGTCCGTTTTCGACCTTTTAAAAAACAAAAGTCAATTCTGCTGTTTTTGGACACCATTTCAAAACTAAAAAAAGATCGTTTCTTCAGATAGCTTTGAAGATTTGTAGTATCTGAGACCGCAGCATAGGCCGTTACATATTTATATTTATGAATTGTCGCGCATCCGTGTCATAAGAAAAATTTAGTAACGTAACTCAAGTATTTAATCAAAAGTATTTTAATATCGAAGAAATACGCGTCACCAATGGACAGAAAAAATATCGAAATAATTGATGGAAGTGACGACCACCCCCGAAACACGATCTTTAAGTCGCAAGAATAATGTCGACAGTGGTCTGCGCAATGTTTTGCTCAGTTTCATTCGAATGCCGTGGCATGACTCCAGATTTGAAAAAATTTACTGGAGTACAGCTCTGAATTTACTTTTTTCCTCATCATCTTCATCCTCAACAGCTATATCTACATCAGGCATATTAGTGTCACTATTTGCAATGTTTTCCATTATATCACTTGGTACTGAAAATGAATCATCAGCATGCCCTAGATCCTTCTTTTCCACCAATTTGAATGTAGATTTGATCAAATCATTGTTCAGGATTTCTTGTATTGATTTACACTTGCTTAAATGGGCTATGGAAATGTCAAATTTGTTGCTTTTTGCTTTATTAGATTTGGATGCAACACTTGAACTTGAAGGCATATTTTGACTCTTCTCTTTATTAACCACAACAGCTTGGTGAGTTTCTTTTGTTAGGCGCAAAATTGCATTCAATGTCTTCTGGATTTGGGAATTTTCAAATTCCTCTAAAGCAGTTTTGTTAGTCTGATGCGCAGATTCCTCACTTACCTTTTGTTTCTTAGGTGGAGGAGAAGCACTTTCTTCAGTCTGTGAAACATCTAGTGAAAAAGTTTCATTTTCTAGATTAGCAGTTGATGAAGTTGGTTCATTTTTCTGAGGTCTAGCACTAGCACATTTTGTGAACAAACTAAATGACTGCTTTGCCGTATCTCTTTGCTGCACTTCATCCTGGTATTTCTTTACTGCAATATCTAAGCTGTGGGCCCAAACTCTGGGACCTCTTGTATTGTAACAAATATTTTTTTGGAATTAAAATGTTCCTCCCAGTTTTGCTTCTTTGAATATTTGTTCTTGCATTGACCACGAAAGTAACCCCTTTTAACACCCTCACTTTTCTCTCCAACTTCATCAATATTAGGATCCATTATTGATTATTGACTACCTGAAAAAATACAAAATAAGTAAAAGTTAGTAAATATAGTATGGTAAAAGTGAGTAAAAGTAAGTAAATATAGTACAATGAAAGTAAGTAAAAGTAAGTGCTTTAAACTTAGTAAAAGTAAGGAAGAGTAAGTAAAAGTAGGTAAGTTAAAGTAAGTAAAAGTAAGTTTAAACTTAACTAAACTTTTCAATTCTAGAGTCATGGTGGATTACTTAAAACCGCACAAGTAATTATCTGGCCAATTTATCAAACCTGGCCGAGATCAATGGAACATAGTCCAATCCTGATAATTTTATATTAAAAAAATATACGTTTTAATAAAATTTTAATTATCAAAACATTGAAGCTTAACAAAAAATAAAAATAATTGTTAAATATGGAATTACCAACTAAACTTAAAATAACTAAATTTGTAATTTAAAAAAATTGGTTTGTACAAGAACGTATACGCAAAAAAATTGCATAACGTCTAGCGGATGAACAAAACCCAAACCCAAATTTACTTTTTCTCATGGTCAAATTTACTGGAGCAATGCTCCCAAGATCCCAGGAATCTGGAGTCATGTGCGGTGGTCATATTATTTACCAGAGTACGTGAATTTTTTAGGGGATATTGAAAACCCACGTGGTGCGCGTGAAGAACCACAACATTCACGGAAGATAGTGTGGTGTTTGGTGCGCCATTTTGCTACTGCGTATTGTCGATTGGATCCGTTAGGTCGTGGAAGCAATGTCGGCAATGACCTATGGAACGTTTTGCTTTGATGTTTCCAACGTGTGGGGATTATTGACGTATTACACGATCGTCAAGATACTCGATAAGCATCTCCGTCGTTTTGTTAGCAGTACGAGCGGTTGCTCCGTCTTGTTGAAACCGCGAGTAGTCACGTTCGTTAACCTTTTTAATATAGCGTAAATCGCTGAATGTTGATAAACTTCGGCATTTACGGTTTCTGTGAAAAAACGGGGCTCTTGAACCCTGTTTTTTCACAGAAACTGTGAAACTGTGTTTGTGCCAACATTCGCAGTCGTGTCGCGATTGTTTGCAGGAATGATGAGTAGTTGCAGGTGATGAGTAGTTCTTCGGTATTAGAATAGTTTTGATTAAATACCTGAATTACTAAAAAAATATTTTTTATGGCAGGGTTGCACGACTTTTGAAACCCAACACCTCTTGATTAGGTGAGGAAGCTAGTCACTACACTACGACGGGATAAAAGTTATCGTGCATGATATTCTATTTATAGGACTCCAGCTTTGCATCAGATAATTTGAATGAAATGTCGGTCATTATCCTGAATGTGGGAGGGTTAACACACAAAACACCTCTGGACGCGAAACCGCTATGCGTTTCATCAATATATATATATATATATTATATATATATATATATATTATATATAATAGAGAGAGAGAGAGAGAGAGAGAGAGAGAGAGAGAGAGAGAGAGAGTATATAATTTGCGTTAGAAAAAAAGGAAAATGTCTGCGTTAACATTAACCTAATTAACGTAATTGCAGAAGCTTCGTTGCTGGTCTTGAATAAATAATTATAATGGAAGCTAATAAAGAAACTTGTTCCTTGAAACGAAACTGGATTTTTTTTTTTTTCTGGTTCCAAATTCCTCCGTTGAAGAAAGGTTCGTCACCATTTTTAAAAAATTCACTCGAAACTGTTCCCACTTTTCAGAAAAAAAAAAAAATTGGAAAAAATTATTTTCAAACTAATCAGATATTTGATGTTTTGACTTTTAATAGTTGAAAGTTGTTCTGATTTATCTCTTTCAGGACCCGTGAATGCGATCCCGTTTGATTTAAAGTTGTTGTTCTTTTTTTTTTTTCCAGGTTCTTTTCTGTATGGTGGCATTTGGAATCCCTTTTGATCGTGGTAGCGTTTTTTTTTTGTTTTTCTTAAAGGGAATTCGAATGATTAAACATGTTTCGGTTTCGTTTAATTGGTTTGAACATATTCAAAAACATGCAACGTTTTATGACGTGGTATACATGTTAAAAACTTCTTTACCCATTTATATATATATATATATATATATATGTGTGTGTGTGTGTGTGTTTTGAGTGATTTTGTGAAGGAACATGATCGTCTCGATAGAGAGACGTTGATGCGAATGAGCGTTCAGTGCCTTCCTTCTTCGCTATCATGAGACTTCGAAGGATGAACACAGATACAGTAGAAAGAAGTAACGAACGTGTCACCGGAACAAAGAATAACGAACGGAACAACGAATAATTGATTCGAAAGATTTAACGAACAAAATAAACGAAAATGTTAACGGAAAAACAACGAAAGAAAAACCAAAAAATTTTAACGAACGGACGAAGAACGAAACAAACTAACGAGATTATGTCTGTGTAACTTTTGTCTTTTTTATTATTTATATTTAATGTAATTTTAAACCAATTACCATTATTATGCCAAGCAAGTATTATTCTCTCTCTCTCTCTCTCTCTCTCTCTCTCTCTCTCTCTCTCTCTCTCTCTCAAGACGTCCTAAATCCTAATCTTGTAGTCCCCAATGTGGCATACTTGCCCTTCCTTAAATTTCGCTTGTAAAGAAAATCTAAAAAGGAAAAAAGTGAAAATAAGTGGAAAAAAGTGGAAAATGAAAGGACTGAACGAAACTAAATGGAAATGAGCTTAATTTCTAACTGCAGAAATTTTCTATATATAAAATGTGGAACAGGATTACCCAATAGATACAATGTGCTGATTCAGTCTTGTTAAGCCACCCACTCGAATAACTCCAGTAAAGCTCTCCTTCCTCACAACAGATTAATCGCTAAAACCATACACAATATTATATATATATATATACACACACACAGTATGTTATATGATAAATTTCATGTTTCCAAATTATCTAAGTTTGCACGCTCTGTTTGATAAGTTTAACTTTTCAGTGAATTAAGAAACTGATATTTAAATATTTACGGGAATGTGGAGGTTAGGGAGGGGATTCAGGTGGGTGGGACGGAGTTCCCTTGTTCAATACAACCGCTTACGCGCGGGATGGGTTTGGTTTGAGATGGATTGGGTTAGTTGGGTTGGGTTTGGGTGAGATTGGATGGCTGGGTTGGGTTGAGTTACTTACGACTTAAAGTAGAGAACGGAACGGCACGATCCTTTTTAGGTTGAAAAAGTGCGTGTTTGAGTGATGTTGCGTGATAACATGTTTCCATGAGTGCGTTCGATGTTCGAACCTCGGAGAGAGGACATTAAGGCCCATTCGACGATATTATTAGGTTTACGCTCACCTTTATTTAACTATTCGCTTCGTTATTAAATTTACGCGAACGACGACTTAAAAGCGTTTTCTGAAATTGAAACCATCTCTCTCTCTCTCTCTCTCTCTCTCTCTCAGATTTTACAGAAAAAACGCTCATACACCTCGCTGCTTTGTTAATATAGACTAGATAAGTATCATAGAAATAGACAATTTCCTAATGAACAAAAAACAAAAACAAAAATGGATGTCTATCTTTTTCTCTCTTCCTTCTCTCGGTGGGCTGGGTGCGCGTAAAGGGTGAGGGCATGGTGTGGAAAATCGGATTTCCTTTCTCAATTCCCGTTTTAACCCCTTTCCTTTAAAAGCATTTCATCACCTTCCCAGGGTGTAGACACGGAGAGTTTGCTTAATCTTTTTGGGGCTACCCTGGAGTGGGCCATTGGGGTCTTAGTTGGCCCGATACCTCGGTAAATAGAGCCGTAAATATTTTGTATAAAATGAAAGCGTATGTTCGAGTTTTTTGTGACGATACCGAGTAGTTGATATTATTACGTTAGTTTACACCTTTTTCCGTACCCGCCTCTGGCGGAGGGTGGGTAGAGAGCCTTCGCTTTTCTATCCAGTTTTCTACTATTGCTACAATAGTTAAAAAATGAACTAGTTTAGTAACAGAAACTTCCACGATTGGACCGAAAGGTCTTTGAGGCTTCCTCTTGTCCTTGTAACTCCTTGTAACTGACTGACTCACTCCGCAACACGAAATTTGTGTAAAGCAACCAAATGTTTATTAAAACAAAATTCACCTATATATATATATATATATATTATATATTATATATATTATATATTATATATATATATATATATATATATATATTATATATATATATATATATATATATATATATGAGTAACTGGACCCTACTAATTTTAAGGTAAGTTTCGTTATATAAAAGTATGAATTTTGTCTATAAATTGTAGGTACCTACAATGTATGGAAAAAAATAACGAAATGCGTTAAAGTAAATATGGCCCAGTTACCCAATTTTACAGTATATATATATATATATATATATATATATATATATATATATATATATTATATCAAAAGTCTGGAAACATAGGACCTATGCTTTTCAATGCAATATACATATATCTATTTTTGCATTAAAAGCATAGTTTCCCTACGTTTCCAACTTTTGACACATATACAGTATATGCACATAAATAATAATAATATTATTATTATTATTATTATTATTATTATTATTATTATTATTTTACATTTTATATTTTTTTTTTCTAAAATTTATTAGTCAATTTTGTTAATAAAATTGTGGTTCATTTGTCCGTAGATTTTTAGAATTTGATTAAATTTACAATTTTTCTATTGTATTACGAATTTGCATCCAACCCTACACCGACATTTTATATATATATATATATATATATATATATATATATACACTAATAGGAGTAATTTAATAGGGAAATTCGTTCTCTGCGAGGCCATTCAGTTATAATAGAAAAAAATGGTTGAGGATCACGCGAAGCCTGCAATGGGAGAAGGAAAGGGAATTGTGGGGAGGGGGAGGAGAGGGTTATTCTAGAAAGAGGGAAGGATGAAGGATACTGGAGGTGGAGGGAAGGGGTGAATGCAGAAATGTGGGAAGGGATTCCAGGGAAGATCGTTTAGAATACGTGACATTCCACTCCTTACAAGTCAATACTTTTGCTTGTTTCTTCATTTTACACACACATATACAGTATTATATATATATATATATATATAATCTATATATATTATATATACATATATATATATACAGAGTGAGAGAGATTTGGTGAATGTAGAATCGCAAAGAACAAAATTAACGTGTAAGAATCCGTAAAAATCGGAATATCCGATTTCATGGTCGGAATTGCAAAGAATGAGGCTTCGAGTCAAAGGAACGCCTTTTAGTAAACCTGACATCCATTCCATTCTCGCAGTGCCACTCACCGGTGCCTCGTGTAAGCGTAGCTTCTAGACAAGGGCTACCCAGGAAACGTCTTGCTCTGCCGGAGGAGGTTCTGGGCCTCCTCCAGTGAATGTGTTTTGAATGAGATGACAGAAAATGAAAGGCGGTGCCAAAAGGGATAGATACACGGTGCGTTAAAAAAATGTACTGCTGCTTCTGCTACTTACTCTAATATATATATATATATATATATATTATATATATATTATATATATATATATATATATTTATATATATATGGGCGGGATTTGGGAACGAAATGTTGTGGGAGAGGGAGACAGGAAATGGCTTATTTCGCGCCAACTTTATTTCTAATGTTTGATGTAATATTCTGACGTAACGTGATGCAATATTCTTTATGCGAAGGATTTCCCACGAGTTTCCTAAAAGTACGAAATTCTCGGTATGACAATATATATATATATATATTTTTTTTAATATATTTCAAAATAGGTTTCTATAGTTTTTTGAAATACTGGAAAATGTTGAATATGAAACCGGTTTTGAGAAGTTTTTACGTTTTAAGACTAATTTTTAACGTCTGAACTTCTCGTTATAGGGGGCACTTGCCCCTTTCTGCTCCTCCCGTATCCGCCGTATATAATATATATATATATATATATATATATATATATATATATATATATATATATATTGTCATAAGTAATGTCGTTTTTTAGACCGGAATTTGAAGGACAAAAAAAAACTCAACTGAAACTTTTTAATCTAGTAATATTTTCCATCGGAATCAATGACACTGCCAACGTCCTGCAAACTTTTCAATGCCATGTTTATAAAATTCAGGCGGTTTTGAGGCAAAAAACTTACAAAGACTGGTGTGCAGGTCATCTAAAGAAGTATACTGTTTCTCGTCAAGATAGTTTTGCAGACTCCTGAAGAGATGATAATCTGAAGGCGCAAGGTCTGGAGAATATGGAGGATGTGGAAGTTTTTCCCACCCAAGCTCCTCAATTTTTGCAGAAGTGATCCGAGCGGTATGAGGACGTGCGTTTTCGTGGTGGAACACGATTCCTTTCCGATTAACCAAAGAAGGTCTCTTTTCTTTTAGTGCAGTGTTCAATCGATTCAGTTGTTGACAGTAGACTTGAGCGGTGATTGTTTGGTTGTGTGGTAAGGTTTCAAAATGTATTACGCCACCTTTATCCCACCAAACACTAAGCAACACCTTCCGAGGGTGAAGATTTGGTTTTGGCTGTGGTGTCGCTGGTTGTCCGGCACAAACCCACTGTCGACGGCGCTTAACATTCTGGTACAGTATCGACTTTTCATCACGTCACTAAACGGTGCAAAAACGGATCTTGGAGTTCACGGGAATGAAGAGCTGCGCTAATGTTTACCCGCACCCTCAGATTGTCGACCGACAATTCATGTGGCACCCATTTTCCTAACTTAGGCACTTTCCCGAGTTGTTGCAAATGTCGACGGATGGTAGACAGGGATGAATTGAGTTTCTCGGCCAATTCTTCGACAGTTGTTGAACAGTCTTCTTCAAGTGCGGCTAACAGCGGGTCATCATCAAACTCAACAGGGCGTCCAGAGCGTGCTGCATCTGTCAAACAGCAGTCACCATTCCTAAACTTTTGAAACCATCTTTGACATTTCCTCACATGCAGAATATCGTTGCCATAAACTTCCTGAATGTTTCGCGTTGCTTCAGTAGCACTATTCCCTTTTTTGAACTCGTAAAGCATTATATGCCTGATATGCTCTTCTGACACCGCCATGTTTATGAGGGGTTCACATAAAGCAAAACACACGTCTTCACTGGTCAAGGTCTGTAAAGTATGTAGCGAAACACGTAGATCTCCTCTTAGATATAACTTTCGAAAAATTTATGTTTAAACCGAGTAGGACTATTTTAAACTTAATCCATCGTAAAAAACGACATTACTTATGGGATGACCTGATATATATATATATATATATATAATATATATATATATTATATAACACACACACACACACACACACACACACACACACACACACACACACACACACACACACACACACACACACACACTACCAGTCAAAAGTTTAAGTACACCCTGAAATATTCATAAATTTCAAATTTTGTTTAAAGTTTTTTATTTATTAACTAAGTTATCATGACACAAATTCATAAGCACAAACATGGGAACTTAAATAACAACAAATCAGGACAATTTACCAAAAGTAAAGTCTGAATTTTAGATTCATCAAAATAGCCTCCTCTTGCAGCAATTACAGCAGAACAAATTCGAGGCATGCGCTCAACAAGAGAAAGAAGATAGTTTGGTGAAAGCTGCTGCTACCACTCATGTAAGAGTTCGCAGAGCTTCTGAGCACTGCATGGCTGCTTGGCTTTCACTCGTCGATCCAGTTCATCCCACACTAGCTCGATGGGGTTCAGATCCGGGGACTGTGCTGGCTATTCCATAACTGTGAGCTGACGCTGCTGTTCGTTTTGTTTTGGATAATTTTGACACAGCTTGGAAGTGTGTTTAGGATCGTTGTCTTGCTGCATTATGAACTGTTGGCGAACTAGTCGCAGTCCAGATGGGATGGCATGGCGCTGTAGAATGCTGTGATAGCCACATTGGTTCAGTATTCCAGTGACTTTGTGGAGATCTCCAACTTGCTCCCCTGCAAAACATCCCCAGACCATCACACTTTCTCCACCATGCTTCACTGTTGGCACAATACACTGCTTTGTCATTTTTTCACCCGCTCTGCATCGCACAAATACTCTGCGTTTAGATCCAAAAACTTCGAACTTTGATTCGTCAGTCCAAAGGACAAATTTCCACTGCTCAACAGTCCATTTTTGGTGTTTTTTTTAGCCCAGGCTAGCCTTTTCTTTTTGTTCTGGAGTCTCAGCATTGGTTTCTTTGCTGCAGTTCGTCCTTTTAATCCTGCCTCTCTTAGTCTTCTCTGAACAGTTGATGTTGAAACTGTTGTACTTCTGGAGTTGTTCAGCTGGGCTTTGACTTCAGGTGCTGTGAGGCGTCTGTTGCGCAGACTGGTGACTCGGATATACTCGTCCTCTGAGTCTGTCGTGGTTCTTAGTCGCCCTGACCTTTTTCTCTCCTTATTTTGACGAGTTTCTTCGTATCGTTTAATGGCACAAGCACAACCGCATTCACAAAAACTTTTAATTTTTTTTGCATTTTGCCTCAGTGATTGGCTCTCATTTCTCAAAGTTACATTACATTACATTTATTATTACATTTATTCGCAGCGGTTAAAGGATGTCAGTTAATTTACCGCGATAAAATCAAATTTTTACGAAAAAATCATGTAAGGAAATCAGGAAAAAATAAAACTGCTTGAATGGAACTGCCGAAACATTCACTAAACCACATTATTAAGTATTGTTTAGATGCGTATTGATCTCCTCTTCAATTTGATACCAAATTGATAAAGATCAGATTAGAAATGTGGGAGTTACAAACATTTACATGATGAAAAGTAGGGGATTTGCGGTACAAAAGGAGGGTCTGTCTTTGAGGGGGGGGTGCGGGGACCCGAAATAATTGCCAATCTAATTTTTTTTTGCTATATTTATGATCTGTGCAGTATTTCTCACAATATAAGAACTATGCTCCATGAGTTTTTAAAAAAAGTTGAAATGTAAAACACCCCAACCCGCAGCGCGTGTTAATAACTGAATACATGTATTAACATCCTCCTGAAGAAACACACTACCTCAGTAAAGACTTTTTAAACTGTCTCTATTTAACACCCAAATTAGAAGGGAATAATCTACTCGGCGGTTTATTCTGTTTACATCCGAAAGTGTATAAAGTATCAGTGAATCCGTGCATATAAATTATAAAGTGAAATTCATTAAAATTAAGAAAGTGCATTACAGTTTACATAATTTATCACCAGTTTTAACGTATATATTCAAAACGAAATGTACACACAGACCGTAAATTCTTTCGCGGTCTTTAAAGAAATGGAGATAGCATACTCGAAAGTTACAAAAAAGAATGAAATAATGGGGACACATGGGTCCGGAATGGTCCCAACGAAAAACCGAGTGGATGAGAGAGAAGACGAAATAACGAATAACAGCATAATAACGAACGACAATTTAATAACGAATAACGATATAAACAATATAATACGGAAGGACGACATAGATGAAAGAAAAGAAATAAGTAAAAGTTGCGAAGTAGTCAAACGGTCCAACGAGCGAAATGCTAAAAAGCTAATAACTAAAAACGTAGAAAATAAACAGCCAAAGAAAAATAATGATAATGCCAAAATTAAGAACTTTGAAAATAATAAGATTATACAAGCCATAGGGAAACTAAAAACACACTCAGCGGCAGGACCAGATAAATGGAATGCCACACTGATCAGAAACTGAAGAATGCAACAATTCAAAAACTACTAATGCTCAAATGATGTCATATTATCTAGCAAACTTAGAAATATCTTTAGTGTTTAAAAAAGCCATTTACCTACTTATATTTGACCATAAAGGTTTGAAATATAACGTAAATATGACTGTAGCATCGTATATCAATGTGCCATTGATATGTGTGGTCAACTTTGGTTATTTTTGGTGTGCAGTATGGTTTCTAAGTTTCACATAGTCACAAATGCTGGAGTTTTGATTGTGAATGCATGAGTGGAGGAGGCAGGGAGGAGAGAGGAGGACGAAGACTTCATACCAGACTCAGTCTGGTATGAAGCCTTCGTCCTCCTTCGTCCTGGTCAAATATAAGTAGGTAAATGGCTTTTTTAAACAACACTAAAGATATTTCTAAGTTTGCTAGATAATATGACATCATTTGAACATTAGTAGTTTTTGAATTGTTGACTTTACTAAAATTGACACACCCTAAATTACTGGAAATCAGAGGTGAAGGAGATGAGGACACACAGGTAGGAGACTGCAGTGTAAGATCCAGGAAGACTCCTGACATCAACCCAGATGCCACCAAACTCTCAGAGCTTATTGAATGGAACTCTGGCGTGACTGACCCTCCTCTGACCTGCTCCCTCACCACTGCTGCAATCAAGGAGTTTCTGGATAGACCAATGGAACTTCCTGCATGGCCCTCACACACACACACACAGTCAGTAGAGAGGTGTGTAAGGATGACAACTGAAGCAGCACAACATGTTTACTCACAAGAGAGGAGGGAGGCGTACATCAGTGGCCAGGTGGCCAGTAGGGAGCTCATGTCCAGGAACAAGAGCAAGGCAGACATGGCATCCTTGGCAAAGTTCAAGAAACCTATCTATATTTCTAAGTTTTAATATTGAAATACAATCAAAATGTCTTTAATTGTGTGTAATGTATGTAAAATGTAGTTATATACAATAAAAAAAATACTTGCAAAAATTGCTGATTTTTCATAAACTTCAACTTCAAATATAAGTAGCTAGGAGTGGTCAAATCTGGATTTTAAAGCCATATTTCGATTTAGCACATAAAAATGCATCAGTTGGTCACTAGTAGTTTTTTGAATTGTTGACTTTACTAAAATTGACACACCCTACTACAACAACATTATTGATGCACTTGAAAGTAATGAAAACTATGATGTACTATACACAGACTTTGCTAAAGCGTTCGACAAGTGTGACCATGGAATCATAATACCGGGTGTACATAAAGTCAGGATCTGTTTTTGTGAAGCACTTAGAAATTATATGGAATTCAATCATAAAATGATAAAGTGGTAACATTTTTTAAATAATTAAGAGTAGGATTCGACGTGACGCCCATCAATATCCCTGCACAGCTCAAATCGTTCCGCAGCATTTCTAAACACATTCTGGAGCATTTGCGGGGTTATGTTATCTGCAGCAGTTCGTATACGTGTACGTAAGTTTTCAAGACTCGTAATCTTCGTCTGATAGACGTGCGATTTGATAAAGCCCCATGCAAAGAAATCTAAAGGGGTTAAATCTGGTGATCTCGCTGGCCAAGGTCTGTTGCTTCCGCGTCCGATCCAGCGATTTGGAAAACGTCCATTTACATAATCCTGAACAATTTTGGCATAGTGACAAGGAGCACCATCATGTTGATAGACGACGGGGATAGGATTGTTAGTACCGTCGTCTATCAACATGATGGTGCTCCTTGTCACTATGCCAAAATTGTTCAGGATTATCTAAATGGACGTTTTCCAAATCGCTGGATCGGACGCGGAAGCAACAGACCTTGTGTCGCGAGATGACCAGATTTAACCCCTTTAGATTTCTTTGCATGGGGCTTTATCGAGTCGCACGTCTATCAGACGAAGATTACGAGTCTTGAAAACTTACGTACACGTATACGAACTGCTGCAGATAATATAACCCCGCAAATGCTCCAGAATGTGTTTAGAAATGCTGCGGAACGATTTGAGCTGTGCAGGGATACTGATGGGCGTCACGTCGAATCCTACTCTTAATTATTTAATAAATGTTACCACTTTATCATTTTATGATTGAATTCCATATAATTTCCAAGTGCTTCACAAAAATAGATCCTGACTTTATGTACACCCGGTACATAAACTGAAATATATGGGAATAACAGAAAACGTAGGGAAATGGATATATAATTTCCTTAGTGAGCGGCGGCAAGTCGTTACAGTACAAGGAGTATCTTCATCATAATCAGAGGTCCTCAGCTCAGTACCACAAGGAACAGTATTAGCTCCACTACTCTTCATAATCATGCTAACTGACATAGATGAGGACGTTACCAGAGACAGCACAGTAACATCCTTTGCGGATGACACAAAGATCAGTAGAAAAATAAGGAACCCAGAAGACATAGGATCTCTACAAACCGACATAAACAGAATCTACAAGTGGACGGAAGACAACAATATGAAGTTTAACACCGAGAAATTTCAGCTGTTATGGTACGGAAAAAGGGAAGACCTAAAATCCATGGAATATTATACCCCAAATGGACAGGAAATTCAAAGAAATTCCAGAGCAAAAGATTTAGGGATTGTAACGACAGATGATGCGAAATTTGAAACCCAAAATAAGATAACAGTAAACAGAGCAAAGAGAATAATGGGACAGATATTGAGAACCTTTAAACGAAGGGATAGGAATGTAAGGATTCCTCTACTGGAAACTCTGATCATACCCAAATTGGAATACTGGTAGGTCCTAACATCCCCATATAAAAAAGAAGACATTAGACAGCTGGAAGGGATCCAGAGAAGTTTCACAGCCAAGATCAATGGGAGCAAAGAACTAAATTACTGGGAAAGGTTACGCGAACTAGACCTATATTCACTGGAAAGGAGAAGAGAGAGATACACTATTATTTACACTTGGAAAATAATGGAGAAACTAGTCCCTAATCTTACTCTGAACCCTATAACTCCCCAAACAACGGTCGAAAGTAGAAACGGTAGACTGTGTCGTATTCCCAAATTGAAGGCGAGACAGGGAACATCCTTAACCCTGAAAGAAAATAGTTTTGTAGTGAGAGGACCAAAACTGTTTAATCAGTTGCCCAAAGACCTAAGAAACACGAAGGGAGTTGCAGTGGACATTTTCAAAAGAAGACTAGACGCCTAGCTCAGAACAATCCCCGATGAGCCGGGCGTACCTGGCTATGTGAGGTGGAGAGCGCAAGAATCCAACTCACTACTTCACTAGGCCAACTCGAGAGGAGGGGCGACAAGCTTGACCTTCGCGAAATGAGAAATCATCGCGCGAAACCTTTCTAAGGTTGTAAGGTAAGGTAAGCACACCGGACAAAAAATTAGCCACCCCTAATAGCACCGATAGTAGGAAGTTCAAGGTCACACAGAGAGCGCTGATGTAGCATTGGTAAGTGACAAGTAGCGGTGACGTAGCACACAGGATCAGATCTGTTTCGTGAGGTGGTGAAGAACAAAGTGTGTTAAATGCAAAAAACTTCACTTTTTTACGTGAAGGTCAAAATATGAGAATAAAAACCCACTCTAATAGACAGAGTTTATTTCCACGACAGTGGGCGTCGAAACTGTCGTGGAAATAAACTCTGTCTATTAGAACAAAGTGTGTGTTGGATATAGTCTGCAAAATGGGTCGTGAGGCAGACGTTACTCAGTGGCAAAAAGGAGCCATCGTGTTTGGCAGAGCCCACGGACACAAAATGTCTGAAGTAGCCCAATTTGTTGGTGTGTCAACGCGTACTGTCCAGCGAGTTTACAAAGAGTGGTGTAGTTCGCAATCAACTGACAATCGACGGCGTAACTGTGGCCGGAAAACAATTCTCGACAATAGGGGCCGCCGCCATGTTTCTCGTCTAGTAACTGCAAATCGTTTTCAAACCAGAGAACAATTGCTCCAAGAAACCAATGAGGTTCTCCAGCGACCAATTTCCGAACGGACATTGCGACGAGAACTGCATGCGATGGACATCTGGAGCAGGGTACCACGGAAGAGGCCGCTGTTAACAGCAAGTCACAAATTGGCACGTTATAAATGGGCTCAGAGGCACAAAAACTGGACTGCGGCAGATTGGAAACGTGTAATTTGGTCCGATGAGTCCCGTTTTTGTTTGTTCTCCAATGATGGGAGGCGACGAGTACATCGCAGGTCCAATGAAGCCTTTAATCCTGAATGCGTCGAAGGTGTTGTTCAGGCTGGAAACAGAAAGTGAAGCGCAGGAATAGACACCCACGGACTCTGGCGGAACTTCGGGACCGGCTGATGAACGAGTGGCAGCAAATCGATGTTCAGTACATGCACAACCTCGTAGAGTCTCTGCCTCGCCGGATTCGTGCGGTTATCAAGGCCAGAGGCGCCGTCACACGTTATTAGGTACATTCTGAGAGGGGTGACTAATTTTTTGTCCGGTGTGCTTATATACAAGGTGGCGCAAAAGTCGAGCATCATAGGAATTTTCAGTGTTGACTATATTATTTTTTCTTTTAGGTAGGCGATGGCTGCGAAATTAACAATAGACGAGAGGGTGAGCTTGGTTTTAATGTATGGAATACCAGGTACTACAAATCGATGAATCGTACAGAATTTAAATTCCGTACCGATTCATCGATTTGTAGTACCTGGTAGGTATTCCATGCATTAAAACCAAGCTCACCCTCTCGTCTATTGTTAATTTCGCAGCTATGCCCTATCTAAAAGAAAAAAATAATATTATAATCAACACTGAAAATTCCTATTATGCCGATTTTTGCGCCACCCTGTATATATTTTACACACGGACGGTGCAGGCGTGCATGGAACAAGGAACCCTTCTGGGAAAATTAAATCCATTTATAGTCGAAATAATTAATGGTAAATACTAACGTCGGCAACGGGTCACGAGCAAAGAGGCCCCAAAATATAGCTTCCCTCACTAGCTATATGCGAAACAGTGACCCGTTCGTTGCCCACGTTGGGCTTCCATCATGAAAAAGAAAACCGTTAGTATTTACCATTTACCATTATTACTTATTCGGGCGATAGTGGATTTAATTTTCCCAGAAGAATTCCTTCTTTCATGCATGGTCTGTGTGTAACGTAAGTTTCTCAGGAGACAATTCTGAATTGCATTATATATATATATATGCAAGGAACCACAGGGAAAAGGAAACACGAAGTCCGAGCGCTTTCGTGATATATTCACATCTTCAGGGACAAGAGAGAAATTTCCTTTCCTTTTCCTTTTCCCTGTGGTTCCTTGCTTATTAAAAAGATCACGTGCTGTTTGTGAATTGTTCGCATATATATATATATATATATTTTGCTGATATCTTATTATGGAAGTTTGTGATGAGCGAATGTAATTTTGCGCGCATACAATCTAAATTTTTGGCGAAAAATGATAGTTTTAATTTTTAAATTGTGGCGTTTGTAAGAAGTTTATTTTTAGTTGGTTTATTTTGTTTTGTGTTGGTTGGTCGTTTGGTTGCGTGAAATGAACGTTTTGGCACTTAATAATGGCGCTGATTTGAATGCGGAATGACGACGAGAGTGATAAGGAAAGTTTGCTCAGGACGCGTTTAATAGGCTTTGCTTGAATAAGAGGGAATTGTTTCTCTCGTTGACGCATTCTCCCTTCTACACCCCCATTGTACACTTCTCCTTTAATGGCCCCTCCCTCTCAAACAAACCCCCCCCCCCCCCTCCGCTTCCCTCCGCTCCTCCCTAAGGCAACGCGATTTTCTGCGTCGACTGTATGTTTTAGTCGTTTGAATTGGCGATACTGCGAGTAAATGTCGAGACTAAAATTAGTTTTTGAGTCGCGCGGACCGAAGACGCGTAACTGGATTAATCGACTGAAAATGACAACATCTGCGCCACGACAAAATGATGTTAATGAATGGTGGAAAGACTGAAGCGGTGAACGCCTTGAGATCGAAACGTCGTTGACAAGTCAAGCATTTTAGGCTTAAGTTCGTTATTCTCACTTCTAACATAATAGAATTTACACCAATAAATAGAGTTCCGCTCTGATGGACGATAATGCATTTGGCTGCACAAACACTGGATAAAGTGAAAGCAGTTGAAAGCGCGACGCGGAACAATATTTGCGCATTCGAGATATGGAGGGAATGGCTCCAAAAGGTCTCTACCATTCTTTTATTTATTAAAGTCGAGTAATTAAGGAAAATATTGGACGAAGACTTAAGTAAAACGTGTAGCGCGGAGGAGGAGGGTTCGTCCTCGAGTCGCGAGGCAATGTCCCGAGCACCGAGAAATATTTACATCTACTTTTATTACTTTTTTTTTTTAGCATTTTAGAAATTATTTGACCCATTTGTTAATTGAGTTAGTTAGTTAATTATTAATTGAGTTAAATATTCGAAATATAGACGCTCAGTTGTTTTTTTCGTTTATCTTTATCCGTGGATCGATAAAGCTTTAGAGCGTTGTGGAACTGAGAGTGAAGTAATTTGGATTTGGACAGGGTTCGTGAGAGGATTTCACCAGGGTCTCTGCGAGATCTTCCTCAAGATGATGTTTACAGAAACTATTCGAGTCGCCTCAGCTAAGTGGTAAAGCGTCCAACTCATCGTTCCGAGGTCCACGGATCGATTCCAGGAGGCGGCGTCTATTGTTTTTAAACAAACCACAATTTTAAACCCGATTCGCTAACAATCCAGTGAACCCCGTACATGGTCAATGGATCGGCGAGTCCAAAACCATCGGGGTTAGTTCGAGCATTCACCGCGAAGCGAGTGATTTGCTGAAGGGTCTTGTTCGTTCATGACCCAGAAAATTGAATATTTTAAAGGTTTGCACTCACTAGAGGTTGGCACACCTTTTATTCTTCGTTCTAAAGATTAAAAGGGGAACTAAAACTGACAAAATTTCTAAGGCAAAGAAAGGTACAATTATATATATATATATATATTAATTGTTCGAGTTCGTTTCACTTCGCGGTGAATGGCGCTTCCCTTGTATTGTGTCTCAGTGCCATTTGATGCCACATTGGAAGAGAAGGGAAATCCTTCTGTTCCGTTTTTCTTTTCATTTTCTTATCAAAGGGGAACTGAAGTAATTGAATTATATATATATATATATATATATATATATATATATATAGAGAGAGAGAGAGAGAGAGAGAGATAGAGAGAGAGAGAGAGCACGATGAACAATTGGCAGAGCTCATCAATGGAATGCGAGAAAGTGTGTTAGGTTTACATAATTTGAAGGGGAAATCAACACGATTCTAAATATATTAATTCAATAAATCTGTTATTATATATTAATTCACTTCTATTTTCAAATCAAAAGCTAAAAAAAAAAATCGAAGGTCCTCTCTCTCTCTCTCTCTCTCTCTCTCTCTCTCTCTCTCTCTCTCTCTGACAGTTACGTTGGCTCCTATTCATCTAACCCAACCTAACCTAAAATAAATTAAGACAAAAGAAGAAAAAAATTTGTGCGTAAAATGTTGAGGTAGAATGAAGTAATCGTAATTTGATTTCGAGTTTTTTAATTACAATTCTAACACGAGTGAAATTCGAAAAAAAAAATAATCGTTGTATACGATAAAGGAGCGCATTCTCTCTACTACTTTTTAACGATATCTCGACCTACCTACTTTGATAAAAGAGTTAGTGGTTATATATATATATATATATATATATATATATATATATATATATATATATATATATATATATAGGGTGAACCAAATGTAGGTGGACAGTAAATGATAACGTTTATTTTGAGAATACATATTTAATTTTTTTGTATACTATAATACAAAATAAAATTTAAATAAATTTAGTTATAATATTTAATATAATAAAACACAAACACCATAGTTATAATGAACACCATAGTTATAATATAATATAACACAAACCGTATTCAACCTACTGTCCACCTACTTTTGGTTCACCGTGTATATATCCTTGAGCGTGATTTTGGTCGAGGTATGAGTCTGATGTTTGCACGCATTCTGGGTTTAGCCGTGGGGCCTGAAAGAGAAAAAAGCTATAAAGAAAGGCTTATGACGTGTAATTACGTGAAATTATATGACTGACCTTTCACTTCGAAAGGTCACTGTTAGGTCTATTAGATATTTCCCCTCATTTAGGCTTCTGGAATGCGGGTTACGCCCATAATAAGCAAAGCTCTTTGGTGTATGTGTGTGTGTGTTTCTGACATGGGGTCTATTACTGTTACTTTTGATTTCTTCTATTACTATTACTTTATTTTTTATCTATTACTATTGCTGGGTCATCTATTACTGTTACTTTTGTATGTTGGGTACTTCACTCATTTGAAAAGGATCTTTATGTCTTTTTGAACGAAATTAGAAGCACTGTGTTAACGAACATTTGTTTCAACCAAATCATTACAATTTGAGAGACTGTACGTCTTCATAAATTTTACTTTTTTGAAGGAAAAATTTGCCACAATATTAGTTCACATACACGTCTATTTTAGTTCATTTATTTCAGTTCTTTATTTAGTTCATTTTTTCAGTTCTTTGTTCACACAATATGTCCATTGCCAATGTAATAGAAAAGTAATAGATTATATCTATTACTTTGCCTTCTATTACTATTACAGCCAAAAAATTATGATCTATTACTATTACCCCATGTCTGATATATATATATATATATAATTCGAGTGTTATTGGTATTACATTTAAAGCATATTGAACAATCTTATTAATAAATTTATTCCTAAAAATAGTGTTTGCGTGTATATTTCTGTTCACATTGCATGTATTGAAGTAGAAGGTCATGCTTTGATGTGTCCATAAGTTTTTGACTAATTATCAAAAGATTGTAATATTAATTCCGTCTATTTTGGTTTATTAAGTTTTTTTTAATTAATTAAAGTATAAATAGCTAAATTCCTAGAGATTTAAGTTAGAGATTTAGTGAGATTCGGGGATCCAATCAATAGAAGTCTAGCCTGATTAGCCTAGTTAGGTCCCAGGTAGCTCACAGTTGTACCAACCCAAATATAGCCTAGGGCCTAGGCCCTAAAATTGTGAAACTGTAAACAGAGTTGAAGAATAAGTGTTTAAGATTTCTTTTAAGCGTGACTGTAGAGTTTGTAAGAAGGAAGTTAGGAAAAGGAATGAGGCTGAAGCGTGTGAGAGTTGCGATGGTTGGTATTACTGTACGTAGTTTGAACCAAAATCAGAGCAAGTGTACAGGGGTATGAAGTCTAAAGATATTTCCCCAGCGTCTAGGGATCTTCTCCATATCCAGTATAAAGGTGTAGCTATTTCATTTTTACAGTTTTTAATCAATAATGCGTTCCATTTGTCCGGACCCGCGGCTGAATGTGGTTTCATTTGTCCTATAGCTCTCGCTGCATCTTCTGGGGTAAATCAAAGTCTGTTATACACTCTCCTTGCAATTTCTCTTCAAAGAATGCATCTATGTCAGGTATCACTTTATCACTTTTTGCGGTACTGAAACCTGATTCATACTGGGCTCTCAATGTTTCAGATATTTTTTTTGGATCGTCGGTTAGTTCATTATTTCTCTTCCTTAACGGGCCCAATAGCGGCGAACGTTTTCGTTTTCTTTTTCGCATAGCTATAGAAGTATTTTGGATTTTCGTTTATTGCTTCTACCGCCTTTTCCTCTTCCCTCTCTGTATGGTCCTTAATCAGGGCTTGTATTTCCCTGTCGATACCCTCCAGTTTTTCTTGTATTACTTTCCTGGCATTATCTCCGCAGTTGGGTAACTTCGCCTCCACTCTCTTTTGTAGAATATTCTTCTCTTTTGCCTCTCTAGCCAGGTTCTCTTTCCTTTTGGCTGTGATTTCGGAGCATATTTTTCTAAAATTCTCAGCGTTTTTTTTCCAAGGTTGTTAGCATTTCTTCAGTTGTTTTATTCTCTAAAACTGTTCTCCACTCTATTTGGGCCATGTGCGATCTGATTGCTTCCCAATTTATAGTCTTGGAGTTTAAGTTAAAGGCCCCAAATTTGCTTCTTTCCTCAATATATGTATTGTATTTTAATGTTGTCGTCATATTTCTTGATATCTCGATTTTATATATATATATATATATATATATATATATATATATATATTATATATAAATAATTGTGTGTGTGTGTGTGTGTCTTACCTCCGGAATCGCGACTTGAGGATACACACACAACCCGTTGCGACACAAACGTGCTTGTCTTTTATCATGAAAAAAGGAGATCTAATTAGGGTTAGGTTAGGTTAGGTTACGCAAGGTTAAATTAGATTCGGTTCGAGTTATTAGGTTTTTAAAATTAGGTGTGTGTGTCGCGATACAGAATTTAATATGTGAGAAAGTGTGAAAATGTCGCGGTTCTATAGGGAAGCCAGACGTGTGTGTGTGTGTGTTTTAGTTATTATTGTTACTTCATGCACCGGGTTTTATAACCCTTCGGTTGAAGTCAGTATTAATCATAATTTTTTGTATTAATAATAATAAATATTTCCCATTTGGCGATTGTTTTATAAAGAATATCTTGTTTGCGTACCATTAAACATGATAAAATTTACAATTTCAATGCAGGAAAAATAGCAAAAGAAAAAAAGTTTTTTTCGTGCCAACTGTGCACGTATAATTTCTCGCCCGAGTTCTAAATGGAATCTTATTTTTGGAGTGGGGGAAACTGTTGTTTTTGAGATTGTTTTTTTTTATTTTATTTTATTTCTATTGGATTGTTTTCTCCGTTTCGTTCAACGGTTTTTCATTGGATTTCTTTATTTATTCGTCTACTTGTTGCTCTTCTGTCCGGTGAAGGCTAGAAAGGGAAGCAACCCAAATGTGGGTTTGCTATTGTACGCTCACTTTAAAACATTCAGGCATTGTTTAGAGCGGAGGTAGGCGACCTTTTTTGAAAGTGGGTCAATTTGATTTATTGGTAATTTGATAATGGGTTTCTCTCTGTTCAAAATTTAAATCAAAATACACTATTTTCGGGACATTTTAAAATAAAAAACGCTCGCGTAATAATATGTATTATTTCATATATACTCTATACTACAGGGTGTCCCGTAAGTCTGGACCCATAGGGAAAAATAATAAAATTACAAAATAGTCCAAAAATTTATTACATAATCTGTTCAAAGTGTCCGCCGTTGTGTCGCACACATAGTTGAAGACGCAATCTCCACTGCGACAGCACTTTCTGAATCACAGTCGCAGAAATTTCTTGACACGCCTCAAACAATGCGTGCTTTAAGGTGGAAAATGTTCTGAAGTTTGACCTCGTACACTTTGGCTTTCAAGTGGCCCCACAAATAAAACTCCAGCGGAGTAAGATCATAATAAAAAAATAATAAAAATAATAATAAAAATAATAAAAAAATATATTATAAATAAATTTTTGGACTATTTTGTAATTTTATTATTTTTCCCTATGGGTCCAGACTTACGGGACACCCTGTACAACTGACCCGGGGGTCAGAGGTTGCCGACCGCTGGTTTAGAGGAAGAAAACCGCTTTGGTTAACGAGAGATTGGTTTATTTGAATTTCCATTCTAGATTTTAGTCCATATTAGGAAGAGTTCGTGACTTCATAGGGTTGATTTAGTCCATATTAGGGAAGAGTTCGCGACTTTATAGGGTTGATTTTGCCGTTCAAAACTCATCCCTCAACGCTCATTCCCCCTGTCTTAAACGCTGACGATACTCGCGAGATTTATTTAGAGACATGGTAAAAAAAATGTCCTTTGAAAGTTTTAACCTATACGCCGTGACAAATCACTTTTGTTCGTCCTACACTAAAGTTCTCCATGATCTGATTTCCCTTTCCCCTCTTTTTCCCCTCTTTTTCTCCTTTAAAAAAGAAAAATCTTAAGCTTATTGTAGTTTATTTTGTAATTTAAAACGTATAAATACGCGAGTCTTGTATTCCTTTTTCCAAGGTTAATCGCCCGTTGAAGAGGAGGACCAAACGACTTACAATCCTTTTTTTTTTTTAATGTGGTAAATAAAAAAAAAAAACACTTAATTTTGGAAATTGTCGTCGTTTTATAGAGGCACCAAAGACCACATTCCACTCCCAAGTGTCTTTAATTGAATTGCAAATGCAGTTTTTGTCGGTGTAATGGGAGTAAACTATAATTAGTTTAAAGATAATTTCTAAAAATATAAAGCCTAATCTATTAAAGTAGGAGGGTTACTGATTTGTTTGGCTTTGATATCTAAGTTCGCGGACCATTTAGTTTCTATTATTCCAAAGGAACTAAAGGCTACTTATAATAATAATAATAAGGAAAAGCTTATATAAATGTCCGCGAACTTTTTGCTTTTATATCGTGTTGCGTACATTAAAGGCTAATAAAATATCTTCGGTCATGTATAAACTTACCCTTAACTTTCGTTGTCGGAGCTCATACAATTCGTGATCGATCAAATTTTCAGTATTGATTGGGCGTATGATTTTCGGATTCAACCAAAAAATGCCCGGTTTTTTTACCCTCCTCCCCCACTCCTGATTGATTTTTAAGGAAATCGGGTTTTATAAAATAACACCCCACCAACCCCCAAGTCCGGAAATGGGCCTTTTCCGAAATTTGGACTGTTTCCTATTTTTTTGAAAATAAGATATTTAATGTAGAATTTTACGCTGATTTAAAAAATGTAAGTCTTTTTTCGGAGAAATGTGAGCGGTTCAAAAGTTATGTTTGCTATTGTAATTTTGTATTAGGTCAAAAACTATAACAACAATACAACTGAAAACTAATACGAGAGTTATTGTATTCTTTAGTAATATTGGTTTACGTTACTAAGCATTTGCGTGAATAGATTTCGACCGTTATTTTTTTCTGTCACCACACGAATTCGCGCGAGTAGGCATCAATCATTTGCCGGTGAGTCCCTGACTGTCTCTTGTTCCTTCGTTTGACCTTATTCCACATAGATTCAACGCCTTGTGTACGCCCTCCACTAATGGGATCAACGAAATTTTCGCTGTGATTTACTGTACAATGCTGGTAGTGGTAACCTTTTAGATCTTCTAGTTCCTCGTAAGCTTTCCAACAATCACTAACCTAACCCTAACCTAACCTAACCTAACTTAACCGGTCATTTCTCCTAAAAAACACTTACATTTTTGAAAACAACGTAAAAATCTACATTAAATATCTTATTTTAAAAAAAAAAATCGGAAAGAGTCTAAATTTCGGAAAAGCTCCCGGAAACCCTTAATTGTAAAGTTTTAAAAATATATTTAAATTTTTAGTCGAGTTTTGAGTTCAATATTTGAGGAATTTGAGGTTTCAGTCATGAGTAAAGCGATGACGTCAGACTCTCTAAGAACGTACGAGTACATCGAATTTATTTAATCTGTATTTGATAATAATAATATAAATAAATAAAGAAATATTTAAATTACCAAAGAAGAGGGAACGATACGCCTTCCTTACGAATAAAACGTATAATTCCCCCCCCCCCCCTCCCTCCTCCCTTCTAAACTGAAGGCTTCAGTTATTCATAATTAACGTTAAAAAAAAATCTTTGCCAATTGTGCGGTCCACTAAGCTCACTAACTTTAGCAGGCGGGGCTCAGCTAGACGTTGATACTTTATTATAATCGGTTTCTGTATAATTGCGCTCTTATCTTTCATATACGCGACGCAGTGTTAGTAGTTATTGAAATAACAAATCCATGGCACGCACCATCTCCGAGCGAATCATGTATATATATATATATATATATATATATATATATATATATATATATATATATATATCAGTGGCGATTTCTTAATGAATGCAACGCATGCAATGCATGTGTTAAATATGTTCTCTTTTCAGATCTAAGTAAGGATTATAATTGACAAAAATAATTTTCAGAAACTAAAAATAGTCTAAGGCTTCAATCACGCATGTACTGGCTATTGGGCGGTGTAAACAAAATTATGTCTTATTTCATTAGACAATTAAGAACATTTTTCTGTACACAGATCGAAATACTTGTAGCTAAAGCATTCACTAATTCAGTCTGGGTACAGAAAAATGTTCTTAATTGTCTAGTGAAATAAGACATGATTTTGTTTACACCGCCTTGCCTTGGGCAATTTTTTAAGGAGACTTCTCACTATCCATAAGATTTTTTTTTTGAGCCTCATAGCTAAATTCAAAAGGCAATATGTTTTAAAATATGCTTAGAAAATTTACTTAATATTTTTACTAAAAATAATTAAAAAGCTTTGTTCTGATTTTTTTTAATTAATGAAAATAATACGGCATGCATTCAGTTTTATAGGTGCATTCACCAAAAAGTAACATCTGGCAATTCTGACAAGGCTTCTTTCCAGTACCACCGCCGCAAGCATCCACTTGTGTTCGGTGTTCCCTTTTGTGCTTTAATTATTTTGGATAATCAGTTAAATAAATTATAGCATTGTAGTGCCCATAATGACTGACGATGTGTTTAATCAATTGAAGACTAGAAGATTTTACTCACTCTCTTTTGATGAGAAAAAGCGCATATTGAATAATGGCAGACCGATTCCACATTTGAATTTAAGCAAAGAAAATAAAGGCTTCACTAGGAAATTTAATCCTAAGCTGTATGATGATGTTCCCTGGTTATGTGGAAATATTTCAAATAACAAATTGTACTGTTGGTCGTGTTTCCTATTTTCAAGAGATAACTCTGTGTGGAATTCTGTTAGTCGTGGATACGACGATTTAAACAATTTACATACTGCAATTTCTCGCCATGAAAAATCTCTTGCTCACATAAATGCATTTGTTGATCTTAAAACATTTGGAAAGTCAGAAAGAATTGATTTAATACTCGACAAGCAGAAATCAGTTGCCATTTCCAGACATAACGAAGAAGTTAATAAGAATCGAGAAATTTTGAAACGTTTGATTAGGATAACATGTTTTTTTTAGGTATGCAAGAATTAGCATTTCGCGGTCACAATGAAGAAGAAAACGCTGACAATAGGGGTAACTATATTGAATTGGTATTTTGTATGGGAGAATTCGATGAAAAGCTTCAAAACCATTTAAAAACTGCGACTGTTTTTAAGGGAACATCATCTGCTATTCAGAATGACATAATTCAATCTATTAGTGCAGTTATGTTAGAACAAATAAAACGTGAGCTTATCGACTGCATGTATGTGGCGATTTTATTAGATGAAACATCTGATGTCAGCTGTTTTTCTCAACTCTCTACTGTTGTTCGTTATGTTAATAAACATGGAGAGATTTGTGAACGATTTATAAAATTCAATGACGTCAGCAATGATAGAAGTGCAGGAGCGATTTCTGATTTATCTATAAGGCAACTAGGTGAACTGGGCTGTTTGAAAAAATTAGTTGCTCAAACCTACGACGGTGCTGCTGTTATGGGGAGCGATCTTAATGGAGTACAAACAAAGATTAGAGAAACTGTACCAGAGGCTATTTTTCTTCACTGCTACGCCCATAAACTTAACCTTGTTTTATCCCAAGCTGTCGCTGAAATTTCCGAATGTAATAATTTTTTTTCAGTATTAGGAAGTTTGTCATCATTTTTCAGCAGTTCAACTAAGCGAACTTCAATGCTTGACAAAGTTGTTGGAAAGCGTTTCCCTAAACTGGCTCCAACGCGGTGGAACTATTCATCTCGTCTAGTTGAAAGAGTTAAGGAAAATAAAGAAGATAATAGATCTTTTAAAAAGCATTCTTGAAAACCCAAAGAAATTGATGAAAAAACAAAAAAATAGTGCACGCGGATTGCTTGCTGGTATCGATACTTTCGATTTTAATTTTTTATTAGAAGTATTTCTTCAATTTTTCCTTTTACTGAATATCTATTTAATGTGCTGCAAACAAAATCTATGGATATTGTGTATAGCTCAATCACCGTTGAAAGCACTATGAAAAAATCAAACAAATAAGGGATACAAAATTTGCAGATATGTGGGACTTGATAACAGAAAGATGTGGTGAATCTGTATGTAAAAGGAAACAGAGTCTTTCTCCACAAGAGAAGTATAGTCAACTATTTCATGAAATATTCGATAATATACTTCTTCAAATGAAAGAGCGTTTCAGTTCAATGGAAAAATTGGAATTCATTGAGCTTTTAGATTGCAAAAAATTTGAGTTCTATGATGTTACTTTCCCAGAGAGAGCTTTTGAATCTTTGAAAAGAAGCTACAATTCATTTTTGAGTTTCCTCGTCTCCGTTCTGAATTGTGTGTTTTATATTCGCACAAATCTTTTGCCAAAAAGAATGTTGCTGAGCTCCTAAAATATCTACTGGAAAGCGAAATGCACAAAGGTCTTAAGGAAATATATAAATTGACGAATTTGATTCTAACTATACCAATATCGACAGCAAGTGTTGAGCGATCATTTTCTGCGCTTAAAAGAATTAAAAGTTATTTACGGAGTTCCCAAAGTGAAGAAAGGCTATCTAATCTTGCCTTAATTTCAATTGAAAAAAATTTCCTCAAGAAGCTTATGGAGAATCGAGAGTACTTTTACAATTTGGTCATCGAAGAATTTTGCAGGAAAACTAGGAGAGCAGAATTTCAATTCAAATAATGCTTCACAATTATTTAAGGTAAATTTTAAATTTGTATCTTTTTCTTTAGATCAATTCGGTAAACTACTATATATAAATATGTCTAATTTTTTGTTCGCATATTTAAGCCTAACATTAAATGAACTTTCCTTCAAAGAGGTCCCCAAAAGTTTGTAAAATACCTTTAACTTGCTAAGTTCTATGTAAACAATATGCAAAGTTTGGGCAAGAGGGTTAGGCGGATGTTTTTCTTCCATTCCATAACATTGCATGCCTGAACAAAAATGTCACGAGTCGCCACTGATATATATATCAGGGGAAAAAAAAGGTAACAGTCGGGAAACTCGCTTCTCCACTGCGTTGGGGGGAAAGAGCACCCCGTGAGTCACCTGAGCCCGAACATTGACGGAGTGATTGGCTGGCCCAACCCAACCCAACCCAGGAACCAGCAGCTGGGAGCGAACCCAGAGCCTCACCTCCCAGAATCTAACATCGAGATCAGCGAACTACCGGGAGACCTTATATAAGAAAGACATTTTCCGAAATGGAAACAATGGTTATTATTGCAGTCAAACTATGAATTCGGTTGATTCCTTTTTACGTATGAATGTAAATTATTATTATTATTTTATAAATGTAAATTAGAATTTAAATATTTACAATTCAGACAACAAAGTTTCCATGCAAACGCTACATTCATGAATGGACAGTTTAGTTAAATTTTCATTTCTACATTTATACATTTTCATTTTTTTTTAATCGAGTTGAATAACCTTTATTATTATTATTATTATTATTATTATTAAAATAAATAAAATTTTACAATTTTTGTTTTTGTTTTAATATAAATAATTGTGAGATTGGACTATTTATTTTATTTAATTTGGCCCCAAAGTTTTAGGCTTTACTGGGCTCCTAATTAAAAATAAAACATTATTATTAATAATATATAAATACCGAATAAGATTTATTAGAGTATATATTTATATTAATCTTAAGTTATTATTATTAAAGATATAAAACACGTACAAAGTCATTATTGAAGCTATGACATCAGTATTATACGAAGAAATCAATATTAGACACGAGAGATGAACAATATCCTACATTTTATTTTTTATTCACTTATTTTATTCCAGAAAATAAATTATTTGTAGATATTTTTTACGAGTTAAGAATTAATTTTAATATTTTAAGAATAAGAATTTGGTAATTTTTATATTAATGACCCGATGTCGATCCATTCAAAGAAAGAATTCTCGTTCGTTTCAGTCGGTGAAGTCGTTCTTTCCTATTTGAAGCCCGTTTCACACTGTCGAATCATCGATCTTTTCTCTTATTACTTCATTAACGACCCAGAGGAACCGACAGTGCCTGTGGTGCGTCATTTACATCCAAGGCACCAGCGCGCGTGACATGTCCAAAAGCCTTCCTCCTGCCTCCCCAAGGGGCAGCCCGACGCAATTTCCCACACCAAGAACTCAGTTTCGATTGTCGGTGGCAGTTTTATTATTACATTTTCGTAACACACAGAGTAGTCGTCATTTTATTATATATATATATATATATATATATATATAGGGTGTAACAAAAGTTCGTTCTCATAGGGGAAATAAGATATAACAGAATTGAACGAGAAGATAGATTTAATTATACATTACAAACAATACAATCAACTTACCAGTTAATCCAGTATATGCTCGTCACTCCAGTAACGATAATTGTGGCAATTCACTGTTCCATTTAAATGAAAACAAGCCTCGTCGCTAAATAAAATATCAGAAAAGATTTTCCAAAACGAACGAACTTTTGTTACACCATATATATATATATATATATATATATATATATATATATTAGGGTGCTTTTAAAACTGAAAGTGTGAATTTCGGGTCACGGAACCCCGCAAATGATGAGGTTCCGGGAGCAAATAAAGCACATGATTTTTTTGGAAAATCATCAAATATTTAGAGGTTGCCAAAGAACCCCAAAGTTTTACCCATATGCTCATTTATTTATGCGCCCTTTTTAAGTCACTTCTAGTGTTTTTAACCCATTGATACACAGCGTCCCCAAAATTAGAAAATGCATTTGTCAATTGCGTTCTGATAATCCATATTTCTTTACTTCAGTATACCAACAAATGAATTTTCTTTAATTCTAAATCGTTTTCTCTTAATTAATCACGTCTTTCATGCATTTACGTAATGGTGGCCAAGAAGCATCACAGTTCTCAATAACGGTAAGTGTTATTTAAATAATTCGTATATTTCAAACGTTTTTTTTACTTAGCACTGTAATGGATGGTATTATGAATTGTTTGTAAGTATAATGACTTGTTTTACCGGCAATATTTTTGTTTCCAAAAATTTATAAGGTTTAATTTTTATGCGTATAAAATTTTGGACGCTCTCTGCTTCAGCGTATTGCAATCATCTTTTTTCGCATCGTCTGAGTGAAATAGTGTAGTGTACCGTAGATTATTTAAATTTATATATGGATTGGATATACTGTAAGTGGTTATGTATGCATGATTTCGCAAAATTATTATAATTTTAATACATATTGTGTTCATGGGTTATCAGCCAATCATTGTTTGAACACAGATTACGGTTACAAAGAGGGTGGCTTATTTCTACACATTTTCCTGAGGTACTTTATCCATGAATGGGTTAATTACTTAACCAATTTCACTGTTTTGTCTTATTCACAGATAACTGGTGAACGATGGCGGCATGTACAAGATCGAAGAAATCAATCTGGCTTGTGGGGTCATCAAGTCTTACTATTGCCGGTCAGCAATTACCTTCAAGAGGTGATGTATTGAAGTACCTTTCCATCTCCACAATGAAGAGAAGAAATCTTTAGCTGAGTGTGTCTCCTCGACATCACAAGCCATCATTGAAATCTGGGTGACAGAAGGTTTACCGACGAAACATCCGCACGACGTCAAGAAGCACGTCCGGAAATTGCATGACGAATGGCAGGGTTTGAAGAAGAGAATTTCGCGGAAAACGAAGACCAATTTGGACAACCAGGCTGCGTTCAGGTCAAGCTTGAACAACCTTTTCGACATTGGTCACCAAAATGCCCTAAATCTTATCAAAATTCAGGAGGACAAGGACTTCCTGCTTGCTCAAAGGGGGAGGGTCGGAGAGGAAGGATTGGAAATGTCGACAAGAAGATTGCCAAAAAAGTCGCAAGGGCCCAAGAAAGAACTGCTCAGGAATTGAAGCGGAAAGACAGGCATGTGCAGGAAATGGAAGAAATCTCTGCTACCGTTGTTATGGAAACCTCATCGTCAGCGTCAAGTGAGGAAACAAGTCCGAAAGAAAGCCAGTTACATCGTCGGCTCCAAAACATCGCCGTGGGACGACGGCAATCAGTTCGGAGGTCGCTGCGGCATTGGACCGCACGCGGATGAGCGACAGGGCAGCTGCTCGTGTTCTCATCCCCTTTGGCATGCAAATGGGTCAGGACATAAGTGAGATGTGCCTCAGTCCAAGTGCTATTCGGGCCAGCAGATCCAGGTACAGATCAGCCCACGAAGCAGAGGTGAGAGCTTCCTACAAGCCTGAATGCCCTCTTGTTCTTCACTGGGATGGAAAACTTATGGCAGACTTAATGGGAAGAGACAAAATCGACCGTTTAGCCATCTTAGTTACCGGGGATGGGATGAGCAAGATTCTAGCCATCCCCAAACTCCCAGACTCCAAGGCAGAAAGGACAGCAATCGTCATCATCGAAACCATCGAAAACTGGGATCTTGGCCAGAAGATCAAAGCTCTTTGCTTTGACACGACAGCCACCAACACCGGCATCCATGGAGGAGTGTGTGTGCGAGTAGAGCAGGCTCTCGGGCGTGAAATGATTTACTTTGCGTGTCGACATCACGTGCTGGAACTGCTGCTTGAAGCAGTATTTTCTTTCCTTCTTGGAGACCTTTCCAAATGACCTGAGATTACGATTTTCCAGAGCTTCCGTAATGTTTGGCCGCAACTGAAATTGAATGAATACTCCACTGCTGCGGACGAAGAGGACACGGCTGCAGTGATCAGTCCCTGGGCCGAGATGATGATTCATGAAGCAAATGACCTTCTGAAAGTGAAGCATCCCAGAGATGACTACAAAGAGCTTCTTAAACTTGTAGTCATTTTCTTGGGAGGAGTACCTCACGGACGTCGGAGTCCTGTGTTCATGGCTCCAGGGGCTTTGCACCGAGCATGGTGGATGGCACGTGGAATTTACTCTTTCAAGATTTGGATGTTCAGATACCAGTTCACGATGCACATGAACCAATGTCCTTCAACATCTCGTGGAGCAAGTAGCAGTGACCGCCTGATTTCTGGGTTGCGGGACTTCTGTCTCTTCGCTGCTCAAGATTACGTCCTTCCGTGGTTTTCAGCAAGAGAAGCAGCAAGCGCTCCATGAAGCGACTTAGCCCTCCTTCAAAAGTTGCAAAACACCAACGCCGCTGGGTACAAGAGTTTTAATCGGCATCTCTGGTACCTCAGTGAGGTAAACGTGGGCCTTGCACTATTCGATCCTGCAGTCGATGATGATGAGAAGCGGAAAATGGTAGAGAATATGAATTCCGTTGAAGGGTCAGAAGCTCCCCCCCGACGAGTCTGGATTCCAGATCCAAGAGGAAAGACCCTGGCAGACTTTTGCTCTTCCAATACGTACAATCTGTTCACCCTTCTAGATCTTCGGGTCGATTTCCTGCAAGAGGATCCATCAAACTGGGAAAACAACACCGGCTTTGGTTCAGCAAAGATCAGGGTGGATTCCTTAAATGTAGTGAATGATGCAGCAGAGCGAGGCATAGCATTGATTCAAGAATTCACGAAGGCTGGAAGGACTCGGAACGAAGAGCAGATGCAGTTCATGATTCAAATCGTCGAAGAACATCGTAAAGTCTTGCCGACAGCCTCCAAAGCCACTTCGATGAAAAAATGAACGCCAACACTCGAGGTGTCATGTACTTTAATCGTTAATTATGAATTTAGTGAATATACTCACACGATATATTTGTTCTGAATACTTATTGGAGATGCAATTTATCATTTAAACTGAGAATTAAAATTTCCATTGCCCTATAAATTGAAAATACCTATCAGCTGTGGGCAACCTCTAAATGTTGTTGGATTACAAAGAAATTTTGCCTGTTCTGTTTTCTCATGTATCCTCACAAAATAAAGGATTCCGCTCCCTTGCATTTTCATTTTGCATTTTTCACCATATACCATAAACACACCCTAATATATATATATATATATATATATACGTATATGTGTGTGTGTTACAAACCGTGCATGGAACAAGTAACTCTTCTGGGAAAATTAAATCCACTATAATCTGAATAAGTAATGTTAAATACTATCGTTTTTCTTTTTTTATGATGGAAATTCAACGTGGGCAACGGGTCACGAGCAAAGTGACCCGTTGCCCACATTGGGCATAATTCATTCGGACTATAGTGGATTTAATTTTCCCAGAAGTGTTCCTTCTTTCATGCACGGTAGCATAAAAGTTTTTCAGGGGACCATTCTGAGTTGTAACATACAGAATATATATATATTCAAGAACCAGGCGGGATGCTGCAGAGGGGTCAACCGTAAGTCGATCCTGAACCGTCGTTCGAACTCACGTAAAGTATATATACACACACCCCTTTATATATATATATATATATATATATATAATTGGTACATGAAAAATTGGTATCCCAAAAATAAGGGTGAGAAATGTCTTGAGAAAATTTTAAGCCTAAGAAGCTTAAATGAAGAAGAGAAAAGAGTGGTCAAAGTGGGAAAAGAAACACGCGGTTTTATCTCTATTATTATTATTATTATTATTGTTGTTGTTGTGTTGTTGTTGTTGTTGTTGTTGTTGTTGTTGTTGTTGTTGTAAAAATAATTGTGTGGAAAATAATGTGAATAATAATTAATTAAGGAGTGAAAAATTTGTAGAAATAAAAAGGTCCTTTTGAAGTGATTTTGGATGTCTTTCTTCTTTGTAAACCCCTGCTTAAAATGCCGCCTTAATTTCTCGTCGGAAAAATCCGTTTGTAAATGAACGAATCCCTCTTGAAATTATTTAAAGAATTTCTTTTGCCCTTCAAATGGTCTTCAAAGAGAACTCTTTCCCTCCGATCTGTATTTCAAATAGTTCCCCTCGTATCGGTTTTCGAGAAATACTCTCTGAAATACTCGAAAACTTCGAGCCGGCCTCTTCTTAGTCTTTAAAGCTGGTCTTAAGTTATGGCGTTTTAGTCTTTTCCCCTCGTCTAAGATGGAGTGGATTGAGTCGGAGTCTTCGAGACGAATTTCTCCTCTCAAAATTACTTGAACATTTTTTTCCCCTCTCTGGATTTTCTTCGGCTTTTATTTTTAATTGTTGGCCATTTTTTAATTATATATATATATATAGGGTGAACCAAATGTAGGTGGACAGTAAATGATAACGTTTATTTTGAGAATACATATTTAATTTTTTTGTATACTATAATACAAAATAAAATTTAAATAAATTTAGTTATAATATTTAATATAATAAAACACAAACACCATAGTTATAATGAACACCATAGTTATAATATAATATAACACAAACCGTATTCAACCTACTGTCCACCTACTTTTGGTTCACCGTGTATATATATATAGCAGGAAGATTGTGAAACTAGTGATTTCACGAAATCCCTGAAATTTTCAGTAATTTCACGTAATTAGTTTCACTCAGGGACTTCATGAAATTACTAGTTTCACAATCTTACTGTAATATATATATATATATATATATATATATATATATACCACTGCACTCTTCGATATTTTCTAAACCTTTTGTTCCAGGAGGTTGGCCTATTTAACAATTTATGCGAGAGTGCCACTTTTTTTTTCAATCTTATATGCAAAGTTGATTCCTCTTTTTTTATATTCGTTTATGCATCACTTGGCATGTTTTTTGGATGTTCTTCGTTTTATGCGTTTTATACGATCTTTGAGGGACTTTTTCCGTCTTTTTTATCCTGAACTCTCCCTTTATGAGTTCCTTTTAACTTTTTGCTCGGCTCTTTCCTGCTTGGATTGGCACCGCTGTTGAGTGCCAGGCACCTAATCGGAATTGCTAATCAATGGGAATCAATCGGGCGTGATTGACCCGCGTCCCGATTGGCTTTCTTACACGCTGCGCACATTTCTTTGTCGGTTTTTTCGGTTTTTCTCCGTTTTAGAAACCGGCTTTTGAAGAGGGTTTTCTCTCGTTTTACTGACGGTTTTTCCTCGTTTGTTTTTCATTTTATTAAAGCCTTCCATCGTATTAGACTGTTTTTACATTTATAATGCTTTGATTCACTTCACGTTTTCCTTTCAGGAGATTAAATTTAACCCAAATTCATTCTCCCCTTTTAGGGACGATGATTTCCTACTTTTCGTTATATTTATCCCCCTCTTTCTCCCGCCTTTCCCCTCCTTTACCCCTCTTTTCGCCCTCTGAATTTACAGCTCACGAGAAGGATATTTAAATTCGCTAAATGAGTTGGTTTTATTTTATTTTATCACACACACACACATACACACACACTCTCTCTCTCTCTCTCTCTCTCTCTCTCTCTCTCTCTCTCTCTCTCTCTCTCCAATTCTGAATCTAAAAGGAAACAAATAATTTACAGCAAATAACCAATAATTTCGAAAGACGGATCAGTATTCAATATTTAGTATGATCTTCTGGAGCAACGAGGGATGGTTTCCCATTTCGAAGGTATTGAATCAACCCAGAACGTTCGTTGGTCTCTCCGTGGGAATTGGTTGCCATTTCGAATAGATAATACATAGAAGGTCAAGGAATGGGGGAGTAAGAGTATAAAAGGGCCAAAGCCAGCATTAACCAAATTTTCGTGCGTAACAGTAAGAATTTAGGTTAAATTGTTGAAGTAACGGAAAATCATATTGAAAATTCTTCATTAAAAAAAGAAAAAAAATCCAAAATTGTAGCTATACTTTACTTCCATTAAAAAAAAAAAAAAAATTATTTTAATTCACGTACAAAAATAGTTTTATTATTATTATTATTAAAAAAAATTCAGTCCTTTCTTGGACACCCTGTATTTGTTTACTTAATGAATAATACGAGTATTTTGAAGATCATTATTTAAGATGATTAGCAGTTCTGAAGAAATCACCGGCATCGCTCCCCCCCCCTCGTCCCTTTTTCTGAAAAAAAAACTCCGATTAACTCTTTGAAATATTCATATGGTTCCCACTGAAAGAAGAAATTCTTCTTCAATATTTTTTACGAAGAAGTTTTAACTTCTTCCTCGCGTATCGTCAGTAAAGAGTTTGTTTTTGAGAGGACTTCTTCGTAAAGAAGTTTATTATTGTAGCGTAATAATGATTTAAATTTAGTAATTAATATTTATGAAAATAAGGGTAAAATTTCTTCCGAATGATGATGATTATTTAGTATGAAATGTGACTACAGTATAAAAAGAGTTCATTGTCCTTTCAATGGTCACTCGAGTTAAGAACCACGAATAGATTTCGCGGGACCTCAACGTGACATTTCATTGTAAAACGGACATAAAAAAAAAAGAAATTTTAGTTCCTTTTTATGATGAAATGTCATGTCGTGGTCTTGTGAAATTTGTTCGTCCTTCTTAACTTCAATTGACCATTCGAAGGACAATGAACTTTTGGACCTTTTCCAGTTTGTGTACCGTTTTTCATATAATTTATTTTTGAGAATATTTTTGTTATAACTAACGAAAATATCACGACTTAACCTAACCAATTATCAAGGGCGTACAGTTGATCTATTATTAATTATAACATTGTTTGTTTCTGGAATAGTATTTACTATTTACTAATAGATCAACTGTACGCTCTTGATAATTGGTTAGGTTAAGTCGTGATATTTTCGTTAGTTTTAACAAAAATATTCTCAAAAATAAATTATATGAAAAACGGTACACAAACTGGAAAAGGTCCGAACTTTTTACAGTCACATTTGGAACTTTAAAAAAAAAAACCCTATAATTTAGGAAAAAATTAAATAAATTTTGAATTAGGTCCTTTCTCAATTTGTACATCTATTCATCTACTTTTCGTAAGATTCATTCACAAAAACTAAAGTAGCGATTACATTTTAAAGTTTTTAATTACATCCTCCTAAAACAATTATTCCGTAAATTGATGTAATTGTAATTCAGTTTTTCAGTTACAGTTATTATGTTACTGTTTAAGCCTATTTAACTTTTTTATACGTATCCACTTATTTTGATACATCACTTATCTCTATCTTTAATTAATAATAATAATAATAATAATTGTAATATGTACACAATTTATTTTTCATATCAATTCCAATCTATAATAAATGTATACAAAACTAAAATTTAAACAAATTGGGTATCGTTACGCGCATGACCACGTTTTGGCCCGATCTAAAAACCTTTAAATTCTGAATTAACATATATACGAGAGTCGACTAAAATTGATAGTTTATATCCCCACGTAATAATCACCATTTTCTCGAGTCTTTTTCTGATACCGAGACGTCTTCTTCACACTATACTCGGGTTTGTTGTTTCATTAACTACTTCTCGGATGCGTATATTAAGAATAATAATTATTATACAAAAAGTGTAGAAATTACGGACGTTTTCCCTGCCATCAAAATACGTTGTTTGTTGTGTTGTTGTTGTTTCTTTGATATCGTGGAAAAATATTACGCTCGTAATGGCGTGAATTAAATTTAATTTTTAACTTAAAAAGAAAGCTCACCGATGCGTAATTTTATTATACTTTTTCCCCCTCTAAAAATGTAATTTAATTTACGCCATTAGAAGGGTAATATTTTTCCATGATATATATATAAAAAAAAAATAACTACACCGTAATTTGATGGCAAAACCTCTCTAAATTGGTGGCAGATGCGATGTCACTTAAATATTAGGAAAGTTTCCCTTTATTTAAATGAGCGTCATACCTGTGGCTAGTGGACCAGTATAAATGGCGAAAATTTTCAATATTGCGCAGTTGGTGATACTTTATTGTTGGGTATGAGTTTAGTTTTACGTTTTCAATTTAGCGTATTACCTAAAGACGCCATAAAACGCAATTTTAATGAATAATTTAAATTAAATTGAAAATTGTATAGGATAGATGCGGAAAAAAGTAGATAAATATTTTTAGGGTAATTTAAGTTCACCTAATGATATACAGGGTGCTTCAAAACAATTTTACCACTTAGTATGGGGGTGCTTCAAAAAATATATTCCAATACCGCGTATTTAGTGTTTATATACGATATTTACCCACGGATTTCAACGCACTCGCCACGAGTATTAACGCGAGTTCCGAATCGTCGAAATGTCTCGTTAGCCGCTTTGAGACGCATTCCCTCGGAAATAGTCGCCATATAAGTGGTAAAAAAAATTTGAAGCACCCTGTATACGCAGTAGCGCTCATAAGTATTCGTAAAGAGAAATAATTCAGTTATATTCTTGCTTATCTTTTGTACCATGTATGGGATAGTTATGAAAACTTTAGCGTTCGTTTGGAGAAATTTAACAAATAAAAAATTAGTTGAACTCCAACATATAATGTAAAACATCAAAGAATTTGAAGAAAATTTTAAAAATTTTGAAATGCAAAATTATTGAATAATTTTTGTGTCCACCTCAGGCTTGAAGAATTTAAAGTTTTTATCAGTAGTTGGCTGTTTATTGATTAGAGACTGTTGGCACTTTTGAATTCCATGATTTTCTCCGTGAATCTTCATGGAGTAGTAAGCAATGGGCCATCGTGGTAAAGCTCCGTCTCCAGATCTTAAGACGCGCGTTATTGCCGCGCGCGAGTCTGGAAAGAGTTATAGGAAGATAGGAGAAGAACTTCCAATTCCATTTACGATGGTTGCTGCAGTTATAAAGAAACGGAAACGCTTTGGAACAATCAAAACTCTACCAAGGTGCGCGCGGGCTCGCGAGATTTCGGAACGCACAGCTAGGCGGATTGAAAGAATAGCCGTTGCGAATCGACGAGTGACTGCGGGTGATATTTGCCAAACATTAAGACTGTCTAAGATCGATATCCGTCCCTCTACTGTACGTCGTACATTGAGAAAGAATGGAAGAGTTGCGCGACGAAAAGGGCGCAAAGTAGCTCGTTTAAAGCGCGCCATCCAAAATGATGGATTTGCATTCTGGAAGAAAGTTGTCTGGACAGACGAGACCAAAATCGAATTATTCGGGAACAACGAGCAACGACATGTTTGGCGAAAATAAAATATTGCATTCGAGGTTAAAAAAAACATCCTTCCCACAGTTAAACATAGTAGCAGTAGCAGTAGTAGTAGTTTGCTTCTTTGGGGGATGTTTTAGCGCTTCCGGTCCAGGAAAGCACGTTGTCATCACTGGAATCTTGAATTCGAAGAAATATCAGGAAATTTTAGAAGAAAATGTATTGCCTTCAGTTCGGGAGTCGCGAATGGGTCGCGACTGAGTATTGCAGCGAGATTATGATCCAAAACATAGAGGGTAAGAGCATCATGAAATGGATTCGAATCTGAATGAATTACGACAATTTTCTTGAGAAGAATGAGCTAAAGTTCTACTAAGAGGTGTCAAAATCTCGTAGAGAAAAATATACCCAGAACGAATCATTAAAGTCATTCGACCAAAAGGTGGACAACGCGAAGCATCAAATAATTTTGTAATTAAATGTACGAAAACTTTTGCATTTTACCCTTTTTTTTATTTTCCTCAAATTCTTCGATGTTTTCCATTATATGTTTGGAGTTAAACAAATTTTTTTATTTGTTAAATTTTTCCAAACGAACGCTAAACTTTTCATAATTATCGTCTGCACGGTACGAAAGATAAGAACGAATATATCTGAAACAGTTCTCTGTACAAATAGGTATGAGCAGGGCCCCGGGGTAGGATTGGTATATGGGCCCCCCCCCCCGTTTACTCGGTATTTTATTATGAATATTTTTTGTGTACATAACGAGCGAACTGATTATATGTCCGAGTCACTATTCAAAACACAGTATGAATATACAACTCGGAAGAAAATGACCATTTTATTTTTCGAATCAATTATATTAATTGTATCACCATACAATTTACAAATGCAGTACGAGTCCATGCGGGCGATACAATTGTTTACTGCGAGATTTTCATAATTAGAAGCGTACTTTCTTTGCCTTCTCTCTAGCAAAGTGGTAAATGATTCTGATGAAATTTAAAGTACGGGCTAACTGGCTTTCAATTACGATGATTCCCAGATCTGTCAGTCGGTCTTGGGCATTGGTGGATCGCGGATAATATTTTATCCGTTTCAGTTTGACTGATAATCTCTATAAAATGTACGTTCATTAATTATATTTCCTCTCTGTTATTTAATCAATTGCTTTATTAATATTTTTAGATTTTATCCCCCTCTTTCCGGCCCCCTGGGATTTAACCCGGCTTTCCCACCCTCTCGGCGGTCCTAGTTATGAGCGCCACTATATATATATATATATATATATATATAAAGGTTAAAATTAGTTTCTTTTTGTGTATATAAAAATTTGAAAGTTGAATGTATGAAGATTCATTGAGGAGAGTTAGAAAAAAGAAACCAGTCCTCAAATGAATTAACTTTTATTTCAATATAACTCTGAGACTATACTCGTGAAATTAATAATTAATATTTTATACATCTTATTGGTACGCAAAAATTCTGAAAGTTACGCGAGACCTTTTGCTTGATCCCATTAACGAGCTTTTATGTTAATATTTCGTTTAAATTGATCTTTATTCTCCTTCTTTAAGAAGTAGTTTTTCATCAAAAAGTAAATTGAAAGAAGAAACAACCTTAAGAAGGTTTTCTTACTTTTAACAAAGAAGTTTTTGAATTTACGTAATGTGGAATAGATTTTACTAAAGAATAATAACTTGCTTAACCCTTTATCGCCGAACTTTTTGCGTAGGGTTGAGTCTAAATGCGTGTATTTGAAACGTTATGTATTCGACGCACAGTGCGGTAAAGGGTTAATACTTTATCCTTTACTTCTTTATAAAGAACTCGTATATGAAACGTGAAGAAGAAAAAACTTCTTTATTGCTTTATTGCTGCCAAAAAAGGTTTCCTTTGCCAAGAAGGTTTTTTTTTTAGTGCAACATTCACCATCATTTTAGCAAAAATAGTATCTACGCAGAATATCCCAAGAAAATGACTACATGCCTCATTAATTACTCGAATACTACTGGCCTATAGTATATAATAATTAAGATATGTATTTTTAAAAATACCAAAACATTGAAACTTATTTTTAAAGAATTAAATGTATTTTACATCATTTATTTAATATAAAATTAATTTCTTATCATTTTCGTGTATATATACATATATATATATATATATATATATATATATATATACTGTATATATATGATGAATAAAACCGCGAAGGAAAGGAAACAGAATAGTGCTCAAGCGTTTCGTCTAATGACATCTTCAGGAACACTGAAGTACATAAAGAGTTACAGCCTATATATAGGTTACAGAAGAAAAAAAAAATATATATATATATATATATACATATACAATAAACGGAGAAATAAAATTAAAAAGTAAAGGATTGTGGGAGGGGCATACAAATTTGTAAGGAAAAACTATCGATTTTTAGCACAAGATCAAATGAATTGTTTCCAACCAATGTTATAAAAAAAAAATATATATATATATATATATATATATACAAATTTATACTGGAAATCTGCCAGGGTTTTAGCATTCTGCCCTTTTTGTATATAAAAATAAATTGAAAAATAAAAGTTATTAGAGTGGCATACAAGTTTACCAAAGATTTAGCGTTCTACCCTTCTTATCTAAATCTGTTCTGAAGGAATTCAAAACAACAGGATCGAGTTGAAAAAGGCCTTTGCTTATGTTGAAGTTATTTGTAAGTTGGATAATGGCAGACTCAAGAATATTTCTATTAACAATGTTGCTAAAGTGAAATAAAACTGAAGCATTATTCCAATCAATACAGTGGGATAACTCTGACAAATGGACAAAAAGGGCACTGGACAACTGTCCTGTTCTAACGGAATATTGATGCTGTTTTATACGTGTGTGCAAATCCTTTCCCGTCTGACCTATGTAAAAGGAATCACATTGTTTACAACCAATTTTATAGATAATGCCTGAATTATTGGTAGTGGCTATTTTTTACTATGATATTTTTCACAATATTGTTATATGAAAATACTACATTAATATCCAAAAGTTTAAGTACATTAGCAATGCCTAGAAACAGAGCTGGGCATTTGCGGCATATTTTGCGGTACTGCGGTACTTGCGGTACCACCGCACTACCACCCCGGGCCCCCATAACGCAGTACCGCAAAGGATCGCTGAAAGTACCGCAGTACCGCTACCGCATTCAAATTTCCGCGTACCGGTTTGGTAGTGCAGCAGTACCGCAGTACCGCAATATGCCGCAAGTGCCCAGCTCTGCCTAGAAAGTCCGGGAAAAATGGAAGTACTAAAATATTTTTTGACAAAGTACGAGTGTTATTATTGACACGATAGAAAGTTCGTTTTGCCTTGTTGAGACAAGATTCCATAAACGCAGATGGATAACACAGATCACTTCCAATACCGTTGATTTTTTCTAATTCGGCATCGATGTATTCCGGACTGGCGATCCTAAGGGCGCGGAGAAACATTGAAGAAAAACATTGAAGAAAAAATGGCCTTCTTAGTGGGGGGGTCATGTCCTACGTACACTTTTACTCGGGACATGACACCCCCACTAAGAAGGCCATTTTTTCTTCAATGTTTCTCCACGCCCTTAGGATCGCCAGTCCGGAATACATCGATGCCGAATTAGAAAAAATCAACGGTATTGGAAGTGATCTGTGTTATCCATCTGCGTTTAGGAAATCTTGTCTCAACAAGGCAAAACAAACTTTCTATCGTGTCAATAATAACACTCGTACTTTGTCAAAAAATATTTTAGTACTTCCATTTTTCCCGGACTTTCTAGGCATTGCTAATGTACTTAAACTTTTGGCTATTAATGTAGTATTTTCATATAACAATATTGTGAAAAATATCATAGTAAAAAATAGCACTACCAATAATTCAGGCATTATCTATAAAATGGTTGTAAACAATGTGATTCCTTTACATAGGTCAGACGGGAAGGATTTGCACACACTATAAAACATCAATATTTCCGTTAGAACAGGACAGTTGTCCAGTCCCTTTTTGTCCATTTGTCAGAGTTATCCCACTGTATTGATTGGAATAATGCTTCAGTTTTTTTCACCTCTAGCAACATTGTTAATAAAATATTCTTGAGTCTGCCATTATCCAACTTACAATAACTTCAACATAAGCAAAGGTCTTTTTCAACTCGATCCTGTTTGTTTTGAATTCCTTCAGAACAGATTTAGATAAGAAGGGTAGACGCTAAATCTTTGTAAACTTGTATGCCACTCTAATACTTTTATTTTTCAATTTATTTTTTATATACAAAAAGGGCAAAGTGCTAAACCCTGGCAGATTTCCAGTATAAATTTGTATATATATATATATTTTTTTTTTTATAACATGGTTGGAAACAATTCATTTGATCTTGTGCTAAAATCGGTAGTTTTTTTTTTTTTTTTTTTTTTTTATAACGGTTGGAAACAATTCATTTGATCTTGTGCTAAAAATCGATAGTTTTTTCCTTACAATTTGTATGCCCCTCCCACAATCCTTAATTTTTTAATTTTATTTCTCCGTTTATTGTATATATATATATAATATATATATTTTTTTCTGTAACCTATATATAGGCTGTAACTCTTTATGTACTTCAGTGTTCCTGAGGATGTCCATTAGACGAAAGCGCTTGAGCACCATTCTGTTTCCTCCTTTCTTCGTGGTTTTATTCATCATAAATATTTTTCACGTGTTACTTTCGTGAAATAATTTTCACACACACACACCACCACACACACCACACACACACACACACGGTGTTTTAGGAGAAAGGTCATTCTTCGGGAGGTGATAGTATCGGTCATTGTGAGAAAAAAGTTCATATAACATGTCTAATTCTGATGGTTACCGAGATAGAGCTGTTTGAATCTGATGCGCGCGCAGCTCTTCCTCCCCCTTCCCTCCCCTATAACCTTCAACCATGTAAGCTGCAATGTAAGCATGGAACATAAGCCATCGACAGCTGACTGTTGTGAGTGACATTGTTTGGTGTTGAAGCAGTTAAGAATGCCACACACCTTCACACATGCCGAATATGCAGATATTGTATGTCTACGGTTTTGCGATGGAAGTGCAACAGCTGCTGTTGCGGAATACCGTCGACGGTTTCCGAACCACAGAATTCCGGATCGAAGAGTGTTTACCAGGGTTTTCAACACATTGCGTGAGATTGGTACACTTCCCAGCGCTCATGTTTCATCTGAACGTGAAGGTCAACAAGATGTGGATGAAGTGGAAAACATTCTTCAGTTTGGTAGAGCGTAGTCCTACTACTAGCTCACGAAGAATTTCTACACGTCTCGTGTACCACACACAAGAGTATGGCGAACATTACGTGAGGAAGACTTGCATCCATATCATGTACAGCGTGTACAACACCTTCAAACCAGGAGACGCTCCATGCGACTGGAATTTTGTCATTGGGTAAATGCTAATCGCCGATTGCTTCGATTAATCTGTTCACCGATGAGCTACTTTCACCCGTGACGGTATCAACAACACTCGTAACTCTCATCGGTGGTCAGACGAAAATCCAAATCCACTGTGGAAACAAATTTTCAGCATCGCTTCTCTGCCAATGTGTGTGCGGTATCATCGATAATCAGCTGATTGGCCCTGTACTTTAGAGAATCGTTTTACAGGACAAAGTTACCTAGAATTTCTGCAAAATGAATTGCCAGGACTATTGGAGGATGTTCCTTTGGCTACACGCGCTGGTTCTGTAACCTATATATAGGCTGTAACTCTTTATGTACTTCAGTGTTCCTGAGGATGTCATTAGACGAAAGCGCTTGAGCACCATTCTGTTTCCTTTCCTTCGTGGTTTTATTCATCATAAATATTTTTCACGTGTTACTTTCGTGAAATAATTTTCACACACACACACACACACACACACACACACACACACACACACACACACACACACGGTGTTTAGGAGGAAAGGTCAATTCTTCGGGAGGTGATAGTATCGGTCATTGTGAGAAAAAAAGTTCATATGAACATGTCTAATTCTGAATGGTTACCGAGATAGAGCTGTTTGAATCTGATGCGCGCGCAGCTCTTCCTCCCCCTTCCCTCCCCTATAACCTTCAACCATGTAAGCTGCAATGTAAGCATGGAACATAAGCCAATCGACAGCTGACTGTTGTGAGTGACATTGTTTGGTGTTTGAAGCAGTTAAGAATGCCACACACCTTCACACATGCCGAATATGCAGATATGGTGTATGTCTACGGTTTTTGCGATGGAAGTGCAACAGCTGCTGTTGCGGAATACCGTCGACGGTTTCCGAACCACAGAATTCCGGATCGAAGAGTGTTTACCAGGGTTTTCAACACATTGCGTGAGATTGGTACACTTCCCAGCGCTCATGTTTCATCTGAACGTGAAGGTCAACAAGATGTGGATGAAGTGGAAAACATTCTTCAGTTGGTAGAGCGTAGTCCTACTACTAGCTCACGAAGAATTTCTACACGTCTCGGTGTACCACACACAAGAGTATGGCGAACATTACGGAGGGAAGACTTGCATCCATATCATGTACAGCGTGTACAACACCTTCAACCAGGAGACGCTGCCATGCGACTGGAATTTTGTCATTGGGTAAATGCTAATCGCCGATTGCTTCGATTAATACTGTTCACCGATGAAGCTACTTTCACCCGTGACGGTATCAACAACACTCGTAACTCTCATCGGTGGTCAGACGAAAATCCAAATGCCACTGTGGAAACAAATTTTCAGCATCGCTTCTCTGCCAATGTGTGGTGCGGTATCATCGATAATCAGCTGATTGGCCCTGTTACTTTAGAGAATCGTTTTACAGGACAAAGTTACCTAGAATTTCTGCAAAATGAATTGCCAGGACTATTGGAGGATGTTCCTTTGGCTACACGCGCTGGTATGTAAGGGGTTCCAAAAAACCTTAGCCCCCCCCCCCCCCATTTGCAGCTTACATGTTTACTTATATCGAAATAGTTTTTAGTGATTATAAAAATATATAAAATTCTTTATTTATTGCAGGTATTAAAATTACTCTAGCTGATAAAGTGATAATATAATGGTTTCTCAATTAATTGGTGATTCGGAGAGGCAACGTGTGATTGATCGCATACGAGCAATAACATTTCGGAAGCTCGTGATGCTGGAGCCACCTTTATAACACGTTCATGGGTTGCCAAAAAGTTGCGAAGAAGTGAGAACTTCGTCAAAAGAAATTGGAATAAAACTTTGGATGAATGTGAAATGGATACAACCAAATCTGGGCGCCCAAATTTGCCACTCTCTCAGGAAACAAAGGACATCATTGAAAGCAGTACGCGTAAGCGGAAAAACAGCTGTGCTAAACTTTCTAGAGAGATCGAAGTGTTCAGAGGAAAGATCGTTAGTGGTGAGATCATTCGACTGGACCGTCATAGGCAAGGTTTAAAGCCTTGGAATGAACTTCCAAAGCCAAGGAAAACTCAACTTAACATCGATGACAGAATGTGGTTTGCCCATTATCTTGAAGATTGGGATGTGGATGATTTCATGCATTTAGCTGTCTCCGATGAATTTTTTGTTTACGTAACACGTCGGCCTAACTACCAAAATGATCGAGTGTGGGCCACAACACCAGATGAAATCGATGACAATGAACATTATCGCGAATTATTAAAAAGTCCAGACTGTGTTGGTGTGTTTGTTTTGTTCACTACAAAGAAGCTCATGTGGGTGCTGAAGCCAAATGGTCAGAGTTGGGATGGACAGTGTTTTCGTGATATTATTCTGTCCCAACATGTCATTCCTTTTCTAAGAAACCCAAACGACCTGAACGTCTGTGAACACATTGGATCAGTTATAAAGGACAAGGTTGAATGTCTCTCGTTTCAAGAACCTGCAGCAAATCTATTTTCGAAGGATACAATGACGCAACACATTGAAACTGTTTTAGCAAATTTGCGTAACGATCAAGATCTATTCACGTCACTTTTGGCAAGCTACCGAAAGCGAATTCAGGCTGTCTTGGAAGCCAATGGCGGGAACACCAAGTTTTAATTGTTTCTCATTAAATGCAGGATTAAATTCTCTTTTGTAAGGTATGTTTAATTTTACTGTACCTCTAATGGTTTAGGCCATGGGCGGGGCGGCTAAGGTTTATTGGAGCCCCGTACTTTCAGCATAACGGAGCTCCTCCACATTCTACCCGTCTGGTGATCCACTACCTAAATCAAACTTTCCCTGGTCGATGGATCGGCCGCGGTGGTCCCACTCAATGGCCACCAAGGTCTCCAGACCTCTCTCCGTTAGATTATTGTTTGTGTGGGTGGATGAAAAGTCAAGTTTACAAAAGAAAGGTGGATACACGAGACGAATTACTCGCGCGCATTTTGGATGCTGCTGCCCGCATAAAGGAACGTCAAGATCAACTCAGACGAACAACACGCGATCTTCGCACACGAGTTGCAAAGTGCATTGAGGTTGACGGTGGGATTCTCGAAAACGTATTGTAAAGTGTAAACTGTAACAAATTTGTCATTTCTGTATCTGATACCATTCGAAATGCCAGTGTTTAAACATTAAATGTTAGAAACAGTAATTGGTTTCTCTTTCTTGATTACCATTAACAATGCTTTTGTATTTGTAGATTCAAACAGCTCTATCTCCGGAACCATTCAGAATTAGACACATGTTCATATGAACTTTTTTCTCACAATGACCGTTACCATCACCTCCTGAAGTATTGACCTTTCCTCCTGAAACACCCTGTATATATATATATATATATATATATATATATATATATATATATATATATATATATATCCTCAGAGAACGACTACAGGTCGTCAAAATTCAAGGTGTATCATCATCAGAATCAGAAGTACGCATCTCAGTGCCACAAGGTACAGTGCTGGCCCCACTCCTGTTCATTATCATGCTGACAGACAGACAGTGGAGTTAACAGCAACAGTATAGTAACATCATTTGCGGACGATACAAAGATCAGCAGAAAAATCAGCGAGGCAAATGAAGTGGAGGCCTTGCAGAGGGACACAAACAAAATATACAAATGGTCAGAAGACAACAATATGACATTTAACACCGAAACATTTCGGCTCTTGAGATATGGTAGAAATGAGGAAATTAAACAGACTGCATATTATGCTCCAGAGAGAGGAAATTCAAAGAAGCACGAAAGGGGTCAACTTGGGGGTAATAATGATCGATGATGCCGAATTCGAGAGACAAAATCAGATAGCAATAACAAAGCAAAAAGAGTCGCGGGACAGGTACCGTACTAAGAACGTTCAAAAGGAGGCTGCAAAGAATTCAACTACTGGAAAAGACAACGTAAACTAAATCTGTACTCCCTGGAAAGAAGAAGAGAGAGGTATACCATAAATAATCTACATATGGAAAATGATCGAAAAACTGGTACCAAACCTCAAACTAAGCCCAATTACCATCCAAACAACGCTGGACAATAGGAAAGGCAGAATATGTAGTGTTCCCAAACTAAAGGCCCGACAAGGGACCTCCTCAACACTGAAGGAAAATAGCTTGGTTGTCAGGGGGCCAAGACTTTTTAACCAGCTTCCAAAGGACTTCAGAAACGTTACAGGGCTCAAAGTTGAAGTCTTCAAGAGAAGACTAGATGCCTGGCTGAAGACAGTACCAGATGAGGCGGGTGTACCCGGCTGTGTGCGTTGGAGAGCGCAAGAAAGCGACTCGCTCCTCCACCAAGCGAGGACTAGAGGCGGGGCCACCAGCATGACCTTCGTGTGAAGAAAGACCGACGTACGAAACCGAAATGAGGTTAACGAGGTGTATATATATATATATATATATATATATATATATATATGATGCGCCTCCGTGGTGTAGTGGTTAGCGTCGCTGACTACGAATCCATCGGCCCTGGGTTCGAGAGCCGGTGACGGCAGCCGGCGCACAGCAAAACCCAGATGTTCATCCTTTCCACACAATAAAGAAAGTGGTTGGTAGATAAATTGAGACCCTGGGTGGCCTAGTAGTTAAGACGCTGGGCTGCTGGTGGTGCGTGGTTCGGATTCCACGTTAAACTGGAGGTCTGAGGTGGCGTGAAAAGCTTGACCTTCGTTAGAATGAATAATTCGGGTGGAAGCTAACCAAAGGTTACCAAAGGTATATATATATATATATATTTTTTTTTCTCCCTCAAAATATTATAAAATATATAGATCTATTTCTTTACCGTTTTTACAATGTGCTCAATTGCCATGGCAACTGAAAACCATTCGCAAAGGAAATATATTCTTTTGTGATCAGGTGGTGAGTTTGGCATTTGTGTATGACGTATAAAGCAATAGTACCAACCTTAAATCCTGCATTCAGTAATATTAGGTACTTTAGCCGTAATAATAATTCATAAATATCTATAATAATTTAATGTATAAAGTTGGGACAAATTTAATTATTACTAGAGGGAACTCGCTTCGCTCGCCCAAACCCTCTCGATCTGTCTTTAATGTTAAGCCTGTTAATAGATACCTAATGTAACATTCCCCCAAAAATATATCTTTGAAATTATTTTTGCTGGAAGCGAAAATGGTGAAGATTTGTACTCCGCTCTCTTAATCCTCCGATATTTATCATAGGAAAAATGTAACATCTGTGGAACTCCCGCAGGGTAGAAATGTTCTTGAGCTCTGTTTTAATGTTACAGCGGCGTAGAAGATACCTAATTTGGAATTCCCCCAAAATCAGTCATTTAAATTATTTTGACTGGAAGCGAAAATGGTGAGATTTTCCGCTCCGCTATCTTGAACCCCCCCCCCCCCCCCTCTTATTGAACGATATTTGTGGTGAAATTCCTCGTTTAAAAAAAAAATTTGTCGAATTTATTTCTGCAGCACCTACATGCTCGGTCTGACCACCAAGGTTGCGTCGGTTTACCAAATGTGGAATCTGAAATCTATATTTGAAATTATAAATTGTGATAAAACCAAACTTAACCTTACCTAATCAAGCGTAACATTATTTCGGGTCCTATATACCCTGACAATTTTTAAGTGATACCAAGTAAACTGTACAGTACGTAGTTAACTGTCGTACTAGAATTTGGCTTACTTGAATTAACCTGTATTCTGAGAACACACACACACACACACACACACACATATATATATATATATATATATATATATGTTGAAATCCCCAACATACTGTATATATCTGAAATTATTTTTGCTAGAAACGAAAATGGTGAGAATTTCTACTTCGCTCTTTTGAAATTTGAAACCTACTTTTATGAAAGAGGACCGAGGTCACGCATGATCCGATAATTGTGGTGAAATACCTTGTTTAAAAAATTTCGTCGAATTTATTTGAGGAACGCCAACGTGGTCGAGCTGTCATTAAAGTTACATTGGGTTAAAAGATACGTAATACGTAATCTCCAAAATATATATTGAATATTCTCTGGATTCGAGGCATCCGATAATAAATGCAGATAACATATTTTGACGATTGACGGGGGAGCAGTACGTCAATATTTTAAGTGATGTCCCGCTACCTAGTGTTATGGCCTATTTTATTCCACACACAAGGAGAACCAATCTATTTAATATATGATAATAGTCCCTCGTGGTGCGTCACTGGATTGATAACAACGATGACGTAATAACAGTTGATTTGTCCGCAAACTCTCCGGACTTAAACCCAATTAAAACTGTATAGGGTACAGTAGTACGGCAATTTGGAGATAGAGTACCGCGTAATGAAATTAATCTTTTGGGGCATTATCGATGTACGGGAAAATCCGCGAAGAAATCCAGATTATTCCGAAAGTCTCGTAACATCTACGCGCGGACATCCGAGCGATGTCATGGGAGCGGATGGGGAAATACACAATATTAAATATTACGTAACATTCCATCCATTTCATTTTATTCCTTATAAACACATTCCAAAGGACTCGTATGTTGGCGTTTTTTATTTAAGAATTGTTTTTTAAAACTACCGAAATGCGTTATATGATAAATGTATTTCGCTATATTTTAAATTCGGAAACATAAATGGCTTAGCCACGTCGCAACGTTGGGTTTGATAAGTGATTGAATGGGAGATCAATGTACTGTTTTTTTTTTATTCTGTAGACATACTTAGTTCCGAATCCAGGTTCAGTTGCACGTCCCTCCTATCGTACGACCGTTGACGTTGCAACGAAAAAAAAATAATAACGAACATAGATTATTTGGTCGTAATATTTTACTGTACCCGCGTAATCTCAAATTTCTAACATCATCATTAATTATTATTAACCCCCTTAACATCCCAAACGCGTTTCCCCTCCACGCTTGAAAAATAAATAAAGGCGTAAATTTACGCCTAGAGATGTTAAGGGATTTAAGATGATGATTTATTGAACTGAATAGAGAGTGTGTAAGGAAAATATATTATATCTTAAATGATAGAGAGATAAACAAAAGGTTCCTTTCGATACGTTTTCTCTAAACGTAATTCACACCTTTTGCTTCTGAAACGTCTCCAATGAACGTCTCCATGAACGTTGCCCGAATTACTCTATTTCTACAGATTCATTCATTATCTACGTAAATATTCGCGCGTTTTATTATAATTTGTCCTAACTTTAAACGTTAAATTATATATATTTATGAATTATTATTATTATTACGGCTAAAAAAGTACCTGATATTACTGAATTCAGGATTTAAGGTTGGTACTATTCCTTTATACGTCATACACAAATGCCAAACTCACCACCTTATCGCAAAAGAAAAGGAATATAAGAGAAAAGCAAATATTTCCTTCGCGAATGGGTTTCACTTGCCATGGGAATTGAGCACATTGTAAAAGCAGTAAAGAAATGGGATCTATATACAGTATTTTATTATAATAATAATAATAATAATAACATCATCATTCGGAGGGACAGAACTTTTGTCACCGACTGTGTGTGTGTATATATATATATATATATATATATATATATATATATATATATATATATATATATATATATATATATATATATATATATATATATATATATATGTTTGAAGTTGGCAGACGAGCTTTTCATAATGTCAGTAAAAAAGAAATCACGCATCACGTATCTTCGTTTTTTTTGTTTGTTTTTTGTGTAGTTTTGGGGATGGAGGGGTTTAAGAGGGAGCATCAAAGTATGGGTTTAGGGAGGGAGAGAGATGTGGGGTGATTTTAAAGGAGGATACCCAGATAATAGTTATGTGAAATTTAGATTGAAAAGGAAATGATGCCACGTCAAACATTTTACTATATATATATATATATATATATATATATATATATATATAGAGAGAGAGAGAGAGAGAGAGAGAGAGAGAGAGAGAGAGAGAGAGAGAGAGAGAGAGAGAGAGAGAGAGAGAGAGAGAGAGAGAGAGAGAGAGTTTCATGGTGCACTCTAAAAAGAAGTGGACGTTTCGTCATACGTTTCATTGTCCCAATTTTGTGAATTTTGAAATGTCTAATGCGTTAGACGTTTCAGTTAATTGAAATGTCTAAGTTGTGCCAATTTTTTAAACATTTGAAAAGGCTAATCCGAAATGTTTAATGAAATGAATTATCTAACAGTGAACTGTGTAAGGCATTAAACTTTTAAGTAGTTCAAGTTTAAATCCAAGTTATATGATAGTTGCTTCACAGCTTTACTTTCGAAGTGTTTGACTTTCAGTTTCTATCCCTTACTTCTCGTAATTAACCCCGTATCTCTTTTAATAACTTCTTATAGATTACATTATTACAACCACGTATTATTATTTTAAATACCGAAATTAGTCCTTTTATTCTACGCTTTTCGAGTGATTATATATTTCATTTTAGTTCAAGTGATCTTTCTTCGGATGTTTTACTTCTCAGTTTTGAGACCATCTTGGTTGCTCTTGCCCAGTGGTCGGGGAACAGGGGTAAATTACCCCAAATGGGGTAAATTTAAAAATTTTGGGGGTAATGCGTGCGGTATGAGAGAGACTTCCCTCAGAGCCTCAGTCGTGTGTATGGTATCATGAAACGAAGAGGTGCTTTTAGTGCTTGACACTTTGTGCTGATATTTTTTTCGTATATTTTTATTTTATTTTGTTACATAAATGTGGCGTTATTCTAAATTTTAGAATATTACGAATTTACGTCCTGATTTTGATGTTGTATCAAAAATGAAAGCATCATTTTTCCAAAACCTGAAGTGGAGATGTTTTGAATGAAATTCTTCAGTTCTTCAATCCTTTTTACTAATTTTGTTTGTGTGCTATTCTTATGCCAGCATGTGTGGCTTTTTTTTATTTCTCCATAATAATGGATCCAATAAACATTTTTTGAATTTGAATTTTTTATATACCATATGCAACAATTTTAAGAGCAATTGGCTTGTTTTTGTTTACTTTGAAGTCTGGGGGTAATTTCATTTTGCTCAAATAGATTTTTGGGTAATACCCAAAAAAGTTCCCCGACCCATGCTCTAGCCTGAACCCTTTCTAACTAAGTATCTTTTCTCAAACATCGATTGTTTAACTTAGAGATTAAACCTAGGGTAGGATTACTGCGTATCAGTAGGCCTACGTTTATGGCTAGGCCCAGGGCCACAGGCTAGTTCTTAATCTTGTAAGATGTTACTAGCCTAAGCATAACCTTATACATAAAATTAATATATGCATTAAACACATTTATGAGACGTAAACGTACGTGGAATAAATTAATAAATCCACAGATATAATAATAGTGCAGCGTGTGCAATAGGGGGGGGGGGTCGAAATTTTGTATTCTTATTCTACACACTGCTCGGAGTTTCTTTGGGTCCCTAAACAACATACTGTAATTACACCGCTATGCGCCCCCCCTACCCATTGCATATGCCCCCCTTTTTTTAAATTGAAATGAAATTGAAACCAATTCTTTGAATAAAAAAACCTGATAAATGACAGATTAAAGTTAATAATGATATAAGTAAAGTTAAAGTAAGTTTTATATATATATAATAAGAAATCTTTCTCCGTATATTATTTAAAGAATCAATTGAAGCATACTAAAATCAAAATATTCACCTTAAGAAATTTAATTGAAGCATATTAAAACCAAAATATTCACCTTAAGAAATTTAAAATCGTAAATTACTGACACCACTGGCCTTTCCATTGGAACACAGGTAGCTTTTTTCTCGACTCCAGTACATTCAAAATAAATTTATGTCTGTTTTCGTAACCAATTCTATCTTGTGATGCTTCTGTTACCACATTTACAGCATGTTCTACTCCCTGGCTGTGACAGGGAAAAGGAATAAGCTGAAGTGGTTCATTTCGAACTTTAAGAAGATCATCATTTGTCAAATTCTGTAAAATAGGTGGAGGGGTGATGGTCTTCTTGTGTCTGTTATCATTGAGAGTAAGATATTCTCTGGGTGGGCAAAATAGGCGTTATTTCTGAGGACACGCTCCATAATCATCCGATGCTTTTTATCTAAGCCTTTAAGCAAGTGCATAATATACCAAAAATTAGATGCTCCCTCATTTGCCTTTGGATGAGACTTTATCCAAAACCAGCCGGAGGTAAACCAGCATTATAATTTTTACTAGGTCTTGGATGTTTTGTCTGGATTCCGTGTAGAGACATATAAGCGCAGGATCCTGTTTGCTCGTGTTAGCCATCTTGCATGATGGAGGCACCTGGGATCTGGTGCTAACGCTTGTGAGATGCGTCCAGATTGTATGCTAATGCACATTTCATACATATATTTTTGGTCACTGCTGAAACTTTTAACAATATCGGCCGAAACTTCTTTAATGTTGCCCCTACAGGGTTATAATCAACTATATCCAGTTTGGTCAAATCCTCTCGGAGTTTATTTCCAAGAGAACCTTTGAAGGTGTTTGGTCCCGAAGTTTTTTCATCAATTGCTTCAAATACGTGCCTGAAGGGCAGTTCGTTTGCATGCAAAAGGCAAATCAGCCATTGTACCGGCCTGTCCAGATATAATTCAATCAATTTTAGCACCCGCCAATCCTGCCAGTGTTCACTGGGTGCCATCGCATAGCAAAGCTTTGAGGGATTCTTTGCTATTAGAATCAACTATAAAAGTTATTATTTCATCTGCAATACAACAAGCAGTTCCGTTATCTGGAGCTAAATGATCCATGTAAACATCACCAGGTTCTTTGACTATTACATAATGTTCTTCGTACTCCATTCCCTTCTTTGTCTTAGTTTGATCTTTTCTACCATCAAATCCGATGCCTTCAATCTGTGTGTTCTCTGATTTCACTTTGATTATGTTCTTTTTACCCACACGTATTCTTTCTCTCTCCACTTTTTTCCTATCCAACATATTGGGTTCGTCTAATATTCCCATATCCTTCAAAGCTGCATTTACTATAGCTGCAGTAGCTCTGTAACTTACACGGTATCTATCTGCTGTTATTGTTAAGTTATCATAAATAATTCTGTTCTGATGGTTTCCTCTCAGCTCAAAATCCGGAACAAAGTCAATATCGTCGCTGATATCATCAATTTCCATGCTCTCATCTTCCATAATATGTAAAGGGTCCAGTTTGCTGGTTGAGGCGACATTCATATTTAGGCTTATCTTGGCTCTTCTTTCTAATCCTTTAACTCTATCGTGAGTCCTTTTTCTTGCGGAAGTCGTTACTCTGTCGATTGGTCCTAGTTGGTTTTTTCTTTGTTTCTGCCCCACAAAAGACTCTCACTCAATCATTGGAACTTTAATATCACATCTGCAATCATTTCGACTGATTTTTTTATCGTAACAAGTACAAGTGCAAATATCAAACATTTCATCGAATGTCTCCACCTTCTGCTGAAAACTGTTGTTTCTTTGTTTTAATGGTACTTTATTTAGCTTTGCTGCAGATTCTATCAATCGTTCAACTTTTATAGCTATTCCTTCAAATCCTATATGTGGAAAGGAAAACTTCTCCCAAATGGCTTCCACATCTTTAGTGACAATTCTGTAACATTCTTTTGCTGTTCTAGAACCTTTCGAAATCAGTTCTCGTTTTCTTACCAATAAATAATGCCTAAATACGTCAGCCTTTGAAGGTGGAAATTCTGCAGGTGCAGGGTGACCAAATGTTGAATTGTGCGTTTTGCTTCTTGTCGCCATGATTTCACTTATTTAGGCCTAGTAGCATTAATAACAAGAAACTAATTGCTAAATTCTAGCAATTGAATCATTCAGTCTGAATTTAATATAACTCATTCGGAATTAAATCATAACTCATTCAATCATAAACAATCTGAAACTAAACAAAAAAACGTGACAATAATTTATATAATTCATCTAATCTATCTAAATTAATCTATGTAATCTATTCAATCTATCTAAAACTCTATCTAAATAATCTATCCAAATTAATCTAATCTGCTTAATATGACTTAATATAATGCATGATTGTCACATTTGGGGTTTATATCTGTGGAGAGAGTAAAATGGGGGGGGGGATGCTATGGAAGGAGTAGGGGGGGTCGCATATACTCATTTTTTTTACAAGATGTTGAGATCATCATTTCCAACTACGTGCATACTGTGGAATTGGAGAAACTCGATTTTTTGATATGTTTCGACCCCCCCCTTCCCCTAGACTGTGTAAGCTCCAAATTTTGGTAAAATTTCGAAAACTTCGAGTAACATGATTTGTGATACAAAGCTTTGTGTGCCACTAATGTTTCTGCAACGCCACTACCATCATCTAGCCGTGCTAAATTGGTACTCATTGGAATGCTTCCTGTTTCCTTGAACTCCCGCAAGTTGTTAGCAATTGAATAATAGTCACTTGACTCGCCTTTGGCATTTGCAGGACGGAACAGTCTCGCATCTTTAAGGTCATTCTGACAAAGAAAACAAAGTGTCCAGTCTGTTTGTTGTAAGGTACTGCGTGGTTCATGAAAACCATGCCATGTTTGTTATAAAAAAAATCCAACACCAACTATTTAGCGGATTAGGTTGATTGCAGTCTGATTCTTCTTGTACGCGTGAATTAGTTAATCTAAGTTCTGTTGTGCAGCTGTAGACAGGGACTGTACACCAGAGCTGGGCACTTGCGTTTTTTTGCGCGTTTTTTTGCGGTACTGCGGTACTGCGGTACTACTACCGCACTACCAAACCGGTACCGCATAACGCAGTACCGCAAAGGATCGCTGAAAGTACAGCAGTACCGCTACCGCATTCAAATTTCCCGCGGTACTTTCCGCGGTACCGACCAACACGGTAGTACCGCAGTACCGCAGTACCGCAAAAAAACCGCAAGTGCCCAGCTCTGCTGTACACAATCTGAAACGGAAATACGTACATTATCGCGCTTTTACTCGAGATAATATTTTTTTATTTCATTGATTGACTTTTATGTGATGACTGATAATTGTAAAACTGGACATGTTGACTCTCATAATAACAACTTATGCTGTACAAACGAAACACCACTTTGCAAAGCATACTTTTTATGTGAAAAAAGTATCACGATGGATTGTAGTTAGCTTATATGTATTGAATATGTAGGCCATTGGGTTGTATCGCAACGGAACAATCTGCTGCTGTGATATTGTGACCGATAGAAGAAGAAATAAAGCCCTAAATATTGTAAATATTAATAAGGAAGTGGTCCTCTTCTTAAACCTGAAAATTATACTGGTGTGTATTCTCCGAAATATTTGTTCATTTGTACGCAAAATGTGTATTATACATTGTAGCCATTATGCGTACTTAATTTCTACAGAAGGGGTAATTGATTACAGTATACGACAATTCCTTTTTTGCCCTAAAAATAAGGAAAATTAAAGTAAATAGTAGAGAAAATGATAGTAAGCAATGCAATACCCGCCACATAACTTGAAAGTACCTCTCTTGATGAATATCAATTAAAGCATCGTAGGCAGGCGGGAAACAGGGAGTGCTGGAATTCCTGTTTCTCCTGTCATTGTCCTCTTTACTCGATCTTTTTCTGTCTCATCTACCGTGTGAGCAGTCCAGCATGCTCTCAAACACACGCTTCTCCAGGGGCGTACACAGCACTTCTTAAAGGGGTGGGGCCACACACACACACACACACACACACACACACACAATATATATATATATATATATATATATATATATATTATATATATATATATTATACATATATATTATACTGTATATATATTGTGTGTGTGTGTGTGTGAGCTCAAAATTGATGATGAGTGATTTGGAATCAAAATGAATTGCATCTTGGAAAGCTTCAGTTGTATTTTATTTCCAATTTCTGGGCGAAGAATTAAATTTGCGCAAATTAATCGTACGTATAAAGACATATATAAACGTTCCTAAGCCGGCAAAAATAGTAGAATCATAATTATTATGGGCTACATTTACGTACGTACAATACACCAACACCTTGGAATATATTTCCCGTATTGCTGCACATATTTCGATTATTATACTCGGATCATATACATGATGATGATATGTATCAATAACATTTATGACATTTGATTGTAGAATTATAAAAATAAAAGGCATTCGGACCCAGCAAAGCTTCAAGGAGACAAGCAAAACAAAAAAATTATATTTGGATCATCCAACGGACCAGGAACACTGCGTCGCTTCATTTTTGACTTAGGCTTATTGCGGCAAGTTTGCTGCTTGCAGTTGCACGTCAGTCGTTCAAGTGCACTGTGCATATAACGTCACGTCAGCACCACGAGCTTCGAGCTGACCACGCAGGCGCCAAGCCAAAAGTCGGATAATCATTGCTTTTGAGTTTTGAGTTAATAACGTGTCCTGGTAACCATAAAATAACTGAAATTCCGTATGACATCAACTTTTTTTTTGTGCTGAATGTTACGAAGTTATCGATTTTTTAAACTTTCTTTTTCAAATATCTTTAATAAGAGTAGTAATAATTTTTACAATGGCGGGGGGCCTGTGCCCCCCTTATGCACGCCACCGCGCTTCTCCACCTATATTTCACTAGACATACACGCATTTAACGCACTACACAATCTTGTCAAAATCTATAAAAAAAACAAATGACATTGTGAGCCTTGGAGATTTTGATTTTGACTCTCTCTTTCTTATGAAGGGGGGCATTTTTGAGGGCACACGCCCTTGGTCCCACCTTTCTACATTAAAAAAATAAATTAAAAAATAAAATTACATTATTTTTAATGTTGTTCGTCGTTATGGAGAGAAAATCTTCCATATTAATTTGTAACGTACTCGAAGTGATGCAGACACGACATATACATAATTTAAGTGCGTTTTGGAGATTACATAAAATATACCTAAGTTCCGGAAAAAATCATTCTAGGACGAGCTTTTTAATTTTTCTTATTTCGAGGGTTCTACCACTTTTAACCTTAAGATTATAACTATAATAACTTAAGATTATAACTATTATAACTATAATAACTATAATAACTGTTTTCGCCAATTTTCGAGATAGCCTATGAAGACGAACACTATAAAATGCGTCACAACTTCAAAATACATTTAACCACAATGCGCACCCTTCCAGGGGCAAACGACAGAAAATTAATTTATTATGCAAATTAAATATTTAACATCGCCATTATATATATATCTGAAACATTTAAGCACCGTTTTCACATATTTGAAATATTCCGCGCACATTCAGAATAGTTATTATTCAATTCACAAAACTAAATGCATTGTGAAATATTGAGTAGACGTTTCGTGCGTATGTAACGAAACGTCCGTCACCATTTAGGGTGTATTGTTCGAGAACGGAAGGAAGTCAAATACGATGTAATTCCATTTGAGGTTTGATCCTTTCTCAGTAAAGTACCAAATTAACCTTCTAAATAATTAATGTAGCCTTACCTAACCTAGCCTAATAACCTAACCGGGCATTAAATATTACTCCTTATTGACACCTGATTACATAGTACTTAAATCCAATTTCAGTACTATTTTTTTCAGTTTGTCCGTCTAACTTTATTTCATTCGATCTACTTCAGCCGTCCCATATATATATATATATATATATATATATATATATATATATATAGAGAGAGAGAGAGAGAGAGAGAGAGAGAGAGAGAGAGAGAGAGAGAGAGAGAGAGAGAGAGAGAGAGAGAGACGTAAGCAATATAAAATAACATATATAAAATATAGACAATAAAATAGTGTAAGAGATATGTCTTAAACTTTAGAAATGAAATAAGGAGAGAGTGGAATGCGAGTACAGGTACTTTTACTACTGTCCCAGCTGCGGTTGGATAGGGGAGGAGTGGTAAGGAAAATGAAAAATTCACAAGACGAAGCCCAAAAAGTGTCTCGCCTGTTGGCCCCCCCCCCCTAAAAATATTGAGGAATCTTCCGCACATCGAACTAAGTGCATTCAAGAACCATTTCGACAGGTTTCTGTATAAAGTCACTGACCAGACGTGCGTAGCTGGCTACGAAAGGAGGGTGACAGTAGAAAACGACCTTTTCCTCCATCAGACCTCCTTCCCCAAATGAGGCGGGATGCAGCAGAGAAGTCGAACGTAGGTCGTTCGGAGAAAACTAATGTGAATTAAAGTAAATTATATATATATATATAATATATGGTGTGTGTGTGAGTAATCAATTTTGTGATTTGTATTAACATTTGAATTTACTTTTGACGTTTCAATGTTTCGTTCAACGAAGAAGTTTAAGTAATCGTTGAGCAAAAACGGACGAACCTTTTTGAAACTTTTCGGTGGTGTGAATTATTTCATTTAACATAAATTTCTTGTTATCTTTCCTTCCAATGTTTTCCTCGGCCTGTTATTAATGATGTTGGAGGGAATTGCTATCTTCGCCTTTATTAACTGCCGCTCTACTCTCGAGTTATTTACAGTTCAACGTTAACGTACTCTTATTTAGACTTTTCTACCGCGTATACGAGTATATATATATATATATATATATATATGTGTGTGTGTGTGTGTTCAAGTAAAGTTGAGATGCGGATAAATATTGATGAACGAATTTGATCAGTTGGTCGAAGGTAGAAATCTTCGCGTAAAATAGATATTTGATTATGTATTTGTTAATTCTCTCTCTCTCTCTCTCTCTCTCTCTCTCTCTCTCTCTCAGCAGAGGGTCATTTGCCCCCTCTTTACCGTGATGTCAACGGCGGAATGAATGAAAATCCAATTCATAATCGTTAGATAAAATATCGCTGATCGAATGAGCAGTGGAGCGCTTCGGCCGTATTGAGGCAGTCTCGTTTCCTTCCCTTATCCTTCCCCATGAACCCTTTGATGGAAGACAGTTGGTGTTCACTCGTCGCGTTCTCTCTCGACCTCCGAGGACTTTTTCTTTCTTTTCAATCACCCTCTTCCATTCTCCCCTTTTTCTCGTCCCCTCACCAGAAGCTGGTCCTCTGGGAGGGCCGCGTTCTCTCACTCAGACGATTCTATGGCCAGAGTGCCAAGGATCTTCAGTGGAAAATGACCTTTGGAATGACTCATTTCGTGGTAGTTTGGCACTACACAAAATTGGAATTGAAGGTGTATGTTGCAGTGATCGACGTCTCGTAATTGTTACTATCTATAGCTTACCCAATTGATGTCATATATATATATATATATATAAAGGTGGGCAGGACCGAACTCCAGGAACTCGGTCCTTTTTAAGGACCGTGAGCGGGAAAGTCGGCCCTTTTCTCAGTGAGGACCGAAATGAGGAGGCGACGGTCCATTTTTAAGCAATTCCGGACGGTCTTTTTAGTGATTTTAGTCGTGTTTAGTGATATTTGAAGTTCTAAAGAAGATGGATCGTTTCCTCCAGAAGATTCAGAAAGAGACTGAGACTGAACTGAAACTTGTTTCAACACCTGGAGGAGACGAAGAATCTACTGATGTTAGTGCTTCAACTTCAAGTCAAGTAACTGGAGCTCCTAGCGGAAGAACTGAACCCGGCAATCCCTGGCCGTACCTGGACAAATACTTTGAATACCTGGGCCCCAAGGGTGAGCATAACCTGGAGTACAAGTGCTTGCTGTGCCTGCCGAACAAGAACATCCTCTCGACAAGCAACAAGGTGCCAAAACAACCTCAAGCGACATGTCCAGGCGCCACCCTCACGTCCAGAACCAGTTCGACCAGTGCATCAATGACGGGGTGGAGCTCCAGAAAAGAAAGAAGCGGCGAGGAGAGACCCTCAGGAGCGCCCCGACGACAAGAGGCAGAGGACCATGGTTCAGCCGACTATACGAACTCAGGCAAGGACACCAGCAGCAGCGAGGGTGAGATGTGAGAATGACCACAGGACAGTGACGACTTCTTTGAGGCTCTCTACGGGGCGGGGAGAAGACGAAGGAGGAGACCGGGACCAAGTTGGTGGAGACATTTCTCAGCGAGAGGCCTGTGAAACCCTTCATCTTCAACAAGGACTCGTTCCCCAGCCCGGCGTTGAAGGACTTGCTCATCAAGTTTAACACGCCTATCCCATCCAGTGCCGCCGTGGAGAGGCTCTTCTCTTTGGGGAAGGACGTCCTCAAGCCGAAAAGGTCAGGGCTCAGTGACAGCCATTTTGAAATGCTAGTCTTCTTGAAGGGAAACTCAAGCATTTAACTTAATAACTTTTTTCATCATTTATGTATTGTATTAATTATAATTTACGTTAATAAAATTAAAGATTTCCGGTGTCTTTAATTTCATTTTTCATTTTAATCAAATTTTTCACTTATATATATAAGGACCGAGGACCGAGTCGTTCCTAGGTCCTATCTTCAGAAAGGACCGTGACGGGACCGTCGGTCCAGTTGAGGCAAGGACCGGGACCGTCGGTCCTTTTTGAGGCCCGGGTGCCCACCTTTGTATAATATATATATAGCAAACGGGGTTACCAATTTTTTAGATGTAACCAACACAATTCAGCTACTAAATGCCATTCAACAAATATGAAACACAATTAACAAATACGGGGATCCGAGAGGCGTACAGAATAAATGTAGAAGGAAATTACATACGATATCGGGACAACATGTATTGACACAGATAAAGAAGGGAAAATTCTCTGGGGATCATCGGGTAAAGATACATGCACCACGAAGGGAAAATGAATCTGACCCGCATAAAGAAGAAATTGAAAACGAAAAAATAAGAGTAATCGTATCCAACATACGGGGCCTAAAACCGAACCATTCCCTGGACAAAGTCACGTACCTGAAAGGACTCGTGCGTGAAACGAGAGCAGACTTTGCGCGTATGGCACAAATGCCTAATAAGTACTTGAAACAACTGCGTAGAATTAGTAGCAGCAAAAGTTGAAAAATTAAACATGGTATTAATTGTAATGTATAAACATCCGAACGATCTAACTATAAAATTGTGAGATAGCATTACAAAGGTCAGGAACTGGATGAAAACTCTACACTTCCCAAGCCAAAATATTATTCTCTGCGGTGATTTTAATTTTCCACTTATGAAATATAAAAGGATAGGAAGAAATATATGTATAAGCCAAGACAAAGGAGGCTCGCGGGAAGACCAGGAGCGGGGAAAACTGCCGCTAGCTCTCGCCGATGAATTTATTATGTTAACGCGAGAAATAACGAAAAATACGAGAAAAAACAACTGCCTAGATTTGGTGTTTATAAATAACAGCAACCTAATTGATAACGTAGAAATATCCTCAACTACAGTATAATGTCAAATTACAACATTATTGAAATAACAACCAATATAAAAGCAACATGGAGGGAAAGAACACGCGCTACAGAAAGGCAAATTCAAAAAGTTTTAATTTTCAATCCAAGGCTATAAATTGGGAAGGTACTGCATTCAGCATGGAAGCAATAAACTAGAGAACCATCTTTAAAGATAACACCGGAAAAGAGATGCTAATAATCCTAGAAGAGAAGGCGCTAGAAATTGTGGAAATACACGCCCCCCCCCCCCCCAAAAGAACAACAAAGCAAAGAGGAAAGAGAAGCGGGTTCGAGAAACAAAAGAGGTCAGTATTCCGCAAGAGAAAAAGAGTGACTGTAAAATTAAGAAACTGCAAAGATAACAACATCCGAAAAATATTAAATGATGTACTGGAGAGTATAGATTGCGTCATACAGGGTCGAGAAGCATACAGAGAAAGAAAAAGATGACGCTATAGAAGCGATAAACGTTAACTCAAAATACTTCTATAATTTTGCGCGAAGGGGAGACGAAAAATCGCGCGACTATCCATAGACTTTTAGACTGAAAACAATGTTTTAACCGATGATCTAAAAGGAGTATCTGAACTATTAAGGCTCAGTATGACTCATCTTTCAGTATCCCCAAAATTGATAAACTAATACGCGATGGAAACGCGTTCATTGAAGAAGAATTACGAGGGGAAAGTATAACGGACTTTCGTCTTCACATCGGATGATATCACACGAGCTATAGGGAAACTAAAAACGCACTCGGCAGCAGGCCCGGACAAATGGAGTGCAACATTAATTAAAAACTCCAAGAATGAAATCGCTAAGCCCCTATATTTTATATGGAAACGATCACTAGACACGGGAGAAATACCGAGCATCCTGAAGAGAGCGAACATAGTTCCAGTATATAGAAGAGATCGATCCGAAGCTAAAAACTATAAGCCAGTGTCGCTCACATCTCATCTTACCAAAATATTTGAAAAATAGTTAGGGAAAAAATTTATGACTTTTGGAAACTCGAAAAAAATTAAATGATAACCAACATGGATTCCGGTTAGGCAGATCATGCTTATCACGACTAATTGAACGCTATAACAACATTATTAATGCGCTTGAAAGTAATGAAACTATGATGTAATATACAAAGACTCTGCCAAAGCGTTCAACGAGTGTGACCATGGAATCATTCCCAAATATTTCAGTTTATGTGCTATAACAGGAAAAGTAGGGAAATGGATATATAATTTCGTAAGTGAGCAGCAGCAAGTAGTTGCAGTTCAAGAAATATCTTCATCAAGAGTCAGAAGTTCTTAGCTCAGCACCACGAGGAACAGAATTAGCTCCATTACTCTTCATAATCATGCTAAGTAATATAGATGAGGAAGTTATCAGTGACGGCACAGTAACAGTCTTTGCCGATGACAAAAATTAGTAGAAAAATAAGAAACTCAGACGATATAGGACCTCTACAAACAGTCATGAACAGAATCTGCGAGTGGTCTGAAGGTAATAATATGAAATTTCAACTATTAAGGTATGGAAGAAGGGAGGACCTAAAATCCATGGAATACTGACGATCTGAAAGAAGAGTTTGTGAGAAGAGAGGTGTGTAAGAATCTTCCTATTAAAGATAAATTCAAAAACTTTGGAAAGGCAAGAAATCAAAGCAGTTGGACGATAGTTCGAGAGTTGAGAGCGGTCCCCCTTCTTTGGGACAGGCTGAATGAAAGCGAACTTCCAGCAAGAAGGAAAAGTATCAGATGAAAGACAAAAACGAGAGTTTGCGTAGATGGGGTGTCAGCACAGAAGCACAGTTTTTGAGAACAACAGGAGGAACGCCATTAGGATCGTACGCTTTCTTAGAGTTGAGCCCAGATAGGGCAGGAAAAACATCTTTTGAAGAGATTCTAATTTGGAACATAATTAAGTCAGAGGGAGGAGGAGATGGAGGAACAGCACCAGGGTTGAGTTGGAGGCGAAAGTTTGATCGAAGAGTTCAGCTTTGTCAGAAGAAGAGACGGCAACTGAGCCGTCAAAATGAAAAAGAGGAGGGAAAGAAGAATTAAAGTTGTTGGAGAGGTTCTTGGCTAGGTGCCAGAAAGAGAGAGAAGCATTAGAGTTTGGTAGGTTTACCCATTTTTGTTTGATAAAGGAAGTTTTTGCGAGTCGAAAAACAGATTTTGCACGATTCCAGGCATAAATATAAACAGAGTGAGAGTCAGGAGTTGGATAGCGACGGTACCTCCTGAAAGCCTTCTCTGTTCTCTCTCTCGCGGGTAGCATTAGAACGAGCAAAGTTAAACCAAGGCTTCAAAGGGCTCTGTTTCTGATAAAGTAAAGCCTACTTAATAACGTTATTCCAAAAAGTCAACAGTGAAAGGGAAATTTGTTAGAAAACGAGTTCCTTATTCAGTTGTTCAAAATCTAATCAAGAAATAGGAGACAACTAATGGTAAAATCAGGCATGGAAGACCATCAAAGTTATCAAAATCTGATTTTAAGTGCCAGAGGGTCAAATTACTGCGCGAAAGATGGAAATCCAGCAACTATCTTGCTGCAGAACTGCAGTAAAAATTACTAAACTTCCCGCGTCAAAGTTAACCCATTCACTGTCAGACATAAACTGCGTCAGGAAGGGTTAAAAATGGTGCTTTGCGGTAGGGTTTAGTAAATGTTAATCTGTTCGTTTCCTACGAGTACATTTTAATTGCAGTGTACCTTTTAACTCTTCGTGACGCAATCGACGTCTAACTTAACTGAGATATGTTAAAGCATAAGTGTATCTTCTCTGTAGACACGTTCTTTTTGTGACAAATAATTACACTGGCCAACAAAATGAAACTTTTTTTCTCATCACAAACATGATCACACTTTTCTTAATGCATTTTTCGCGCGGATTCCGAATCTGGTTTTATTTTTTTTCTAGCACGTAGTTATATAGATACACTGGTTTTGATATTTTTAAGTTTTTGATATTGCTATAAGAAAATTTATGGATGTATAGATCACACTTAGGAATGCTAAACAACAAATACATCATATACCTTATTCAAAGTACTTATAAATAAAGAATATATACATTATTTTATTAAAAGCGCTGTGAGTGTGATTTCCTTTTGTAAATTTGTCCTGGATTGTCACGATACAGCATTCAACAATGGTCCGCCATCATGCTTTCATTCCAATATCCTTGGTAGCGCTTCTCCATCATCTGAATATCTTGATGGAAGCGCTCTCCTTGCTCATCACTCACTGCGCCAAGGTTTTCAGGAAAGAAATCTAAGTGGGAATGCAGGAAGTGAATTTTTAACGACTTTCGACACTCCATTTCTTTGAAGGCATCAAGGAGGTTCTTGACTCCATCCTTATACGCAGGTGACTTGTTGCTTCCAAGAAAGTTTTCACATATCCATTTGAACGCCAGCCAAGCCTTCAATTCCAGCGGACTTAGGACTTTTTCAAATTCAGTGTCATTCAAAACCTCCCTTATTTGTGGCCCAACAAAAATTCCTTCCTTCAATTTTGCTGCAGTAACCTTCGTAAATTTCCTTGAAAGGTATTGGAACCCTTCAGAATTGACTTTACCCATTGCTTTAACAAAATTCTTCATTAAACCAAGTTTAATGTGAAGAGGTGGCAGATAGATCTTTTGGGGATCCACTAAAGGGACAGACTGGACATTGCTTATCCCTGGGACATATGTATACCTAAGTGGCCAGTCACTTTTGGTGTAATGTTCTATAGTGGCGCGACTGTCCCACAGGCAAAGGAAACAACAAAATTTTGTGAATCCTGACTGCATACCCATAAGCATTCCTATAACTTTTAGATCTCCACAAACATTCCATTGATGACTGTCGTATTTGATTGCCTTAAGTAGTATATCCATTATCCATATTGTCATATGTCTCTTTTAGATGGACGGAATGGCCAATGGGGATGGATGGCATTATATTACCATTATGCAAAAGAACTGCTTTCAGGCTTCTCTGCGACGAATCAATAAAGAGGCGCCACTCAGATGCCACATACGTCTGAGATATGGCTGTAAATAGTCCATTGATGTCATGGCAATAACAGAGAGGACCGTCTACTGAAAAGAATGCTGTTAATTCAAAATTCCGCTTTCGGTAGTAACTAATACGAACATTGTTCTCAAGTAAATTGTTCTCCTTTAGTCTTGAGGCGAGAAGCTCTGATTTCTCTTTAGACAGCGATAAGTCTCTAACAAGATCATTCAACTGTCCTTGGGTTAACTTTTTAGGCTCTAAATGTCTACCTTCAAAAGTGTACTCTGGTTCTGTAGATGGTCCGGAAACGCCAGTTGCACCTTCATCACTTTCCATGTCATCTATGATAGAATCTAGCCTATCACTTGGGGGAATTGGAATGGGCAATGTTTCATCATGTTTTACTGGTCTACGTGCTGAATCCAAGTTTGGATATACAATCTGGTGTTTGTTCTTGGCAGAAAACCCCATTAAGTTCACACTACAAAAATAACAGTCTTCATGATGATCTCTCGGCTCCCTCCATATCATGGGTATGGCAAATGGCATTGAAGCTTTCTTTTTGTTAAGCCAATCACGTAATCCATTTGAACAGCCAAAACAGATTTGATGTGGCGCCCATGGTTTATCTTGGTCACCTAGATGGCAACCAAAGTATAGCTTGTATATTTTCTTAATGTCGGTTGTAATACTTCGTCGCTGTGTTTAGTTGTCAACTGGCCGCATACGAAACAGAACTTGTCGGGGTCATTCTTACATTGTCGAGGCATATTGACTGACCTGAGCAAACTATAAATTAAAAAAAATGTACACCAACTTGACACAACAAGTTCTTGGACTGGACTGATCTTTTGACACACAAAGCACGGCGTTGTTGCCTGAATCACAATGCTGCTAGACGTAAAAGCTCACACCTGAAATACATAAGATGTATAATTAAGATAATTGAAATAAATAAGATGAATAAACTAAAAAAACACACTAAAATAAACACAATCAAATGTTGAAATATTAGTATTTTGCCTATTTAAAATGGTTAAATCTGTGTAGTTATATATATGCCTTCATCTTGAAACCTATACGTGCTAGAAAATATCTGAATGCAGTTTTGGAATCAGCATGAAAAATGCTATCCAGCCACCACAAATTTTACTCTGATGAAAAATCTTTGTTGACCAGTGTTATTTGAATCATTTCAACGAACGGTTTTAAGTGATCAAATAAATTAAATATAGTTGGATAGCTCGATGATAAAGTAGTATACAGCAGCTCTCTCTCTCTCTCTCTATATATATATATATATATATATATATATATATATATATATATATATATATATATATATATAACCAGGTTTCCTCGAAGAGCATCCAGGATATTTAGGAGGTATATTTCCTTTGTGTCGTGGACAGTAAATCTGTTTGGAATTCTTAATTATCCGTTCAGTAATAAAGGAGATTTCCTTCGAATTCCCATTTTTTCCCAACGACTTTGTGTCTATCTATTTATAACCTTTATTAACAAACGAGATTCAACAGTATTCTGCATGAATCAACATGATATAACGTGAATTTGGCTTTAATAATCCTGGCTTATCTTAGCAGTCGTCATAGAAAATGGAATTACGCCAAATGGATATTGGGGTTTAGAGGTAGTACATTTTTAGTAATTTAATTTGCATATATATATATATATATATATATATATATATAATATATATATATATACACACACACACACACACACACACACACACTGATCATACCAAAACTTGAACACTGCTTAATCTTGACGTCCCCATATAAAAAGGACGAAATTAATAAACTAGAAGAAACGCAGTGACTTTTCACAGCCAAGATTGATGGCTGCAAAGAACTCGACTACTGGGAAAGACTACGTAAATCTGTTCTCCCTGGAAAGAAGAAGAGAGGTACACCATAATCTGCATATGGAAAATGATCGAAAAACTGGTACCAAACTTCAAACTAAACCCAATTACCATCCAAACAACGTTGAAAAATAGGAAAGGCAGAATGTGTAGTGTTCCCAAATTAAAGGCCCGAAAAGGGACCTCCTCAACTCTGAAGGAAAATAGCTTGGTTCTCAGGGGGCCATAAATTTTCAACCAGCTTCCAAAGGACCTCAGAAACATTACAGGGGTCAAAGTTGAAGTCTTCAAGAGAAGACTAGATGCCTGGCTCAGGATGGTACCAAATGAGCCGGGTGTACCTGGCTCTGTACGGTGGAGAGCGCAAGAGAGCAACTCGCTCCTCCACAAAGCTAGGCTACAGTAGAGGCGGGGCCACCAGCATGACCTTCGTGTGAAGAGAGACCGACGCACGGAACCCAAACGAGGTTAACGAGGTATATATCAAACTACAACACTTCCTTCGCTATGCAATAAAGTTTGGAATTTGTGGTATAAAGAAGTGCCTAAAAGCCTGGCATTTAATTTTATTTAAGCCTTAATTGAAAGGAAGTTTCAATTTAATTTTTCCCTTATAATTATAAAGAGAGAAAATTTATCAGACTTAATTTCCTTTTGATAATATTGCGCAACTTAGAATCTAAAAATTCAGGACTAATAACTCTTAATTAAGTTTTGCGTCAAAAGTTGTACATTTCAGATTGGATATAAATTTTAGGGTATGTCGTTTGGATTGGCAATGGGGAATCCCCCTCTCACCCGTGTTTCCTAATTTATATATGAAATTTTGTGGAAACCGGTAGTATTTCACCCTATATCGTAAACTTCAATATTTTTTGGTACCAGTATACAGTATATAAAACTTGGTTAACCTTGGTTTGCTTCCGGCCGAATTGTTCATTCTGACGAAGGTCGATATATTATGCCTTTGGTTCATAATTTAGATGGTAATGAATTCCTTGACAGGCTCAATAAATAAGTTCCATCTATAAATTGTACTGTTGAAAGAACATGACGAAGACATATTTCTGGATCTAAAAATTCGAGATACTGTACACAAATCAATTCAAATTTGAAGTTTTTCGCAAACCTTCAAATAACTCTTACGTTCATTTTTATTCTAACCATCATACCTCGGAAAAATCTTCAGTTCTTTTTTTTCTTAGAGCACTAAAAGTTGTTAGTTCCGAAATTTTAGATTGTGAGTTATGCAATATTATTAACTTTGTATAAAACTTTGCTACCTTCTTTTATTTCTAGAAAATTGTTTAGTATTGCTTAAAGCTAAAAAAAAAAGTATTATAACGATGTAATTCAAAAGGAATTTGATAATAGAAATATCCGTAGCCTACCTTACCATGTAAATTTTAAACATTTTTTGATCTTACTTAAAACAAGTGAAACTAACATAGTCTTTAAGTATAATAATGATGTTAGTTCTCGCCTAATAAAGAAAGACCAGATAATGCAGCTGGCTTTGTTTATTCGATAAATGTAAACAATGCGATTCTCTTTATATTGGTCAAACAGCGCGTGTCATTATCCTAAAAAGAGTTGTCATTACCCCAGTGGGATAATTTACCCCTAGGTTGGGAACCACTGGTTTAACCACATGTACAGATATAATCATAGTAGTAATTGGGAGAATTCTAAATTTTTGTTAAATATAAAGACATAGCTGAAAGGAACCTTCCAGACTTTTTTATGCATGAAAGGGGGGGCCAAGGGTGAATGCCACAAAAACTACCCCCCCCCCCTTCCTTCATATACTTTATAAGTAACTTCGGGAACGTATAAATTGGACCTCATCTTTTTAAAATACCCATTACCTTTAATTAGTACTTGCTAATTTTTTGCTAATCCCTTCTAATTATTTTGTTTACGCTGTACAGAGATATATTTTTGGCTTCTTACCTTTTCCCTTCATTCCCTGACGAGGTGTACTGTTGAATACGCGAAAGACCTTGGAATATCTCTTCATTTCTCCTTGCGGGTGTGCATATACAGGGTGAGTCAAAAGTAGCGCCCGATTTCTGTTTTTTCGGCTGTCAGATTCTTTCGGGAAGTCATGTTGTTAATAATTGTCTTGCAGATTATTAATTTTCTTAGTTTATTTATTTTGTTTTTGTTTTGCAGGTATTGCTGAGAGTTTGGAAAGTTACTGAATTTGCACCAAATTGAACCATGAATTACCTTTCAATGAATCAACGCATTGCGGCCGTGAAACATTACTACAAATGTAATGAACAACCAACGATGGCGGCACGCCGTTTGGCACAGGAATTCGATATTAACCCACCCCAGGGAAGAAACATACGATTGATTGTCGAGAAATTTGAAGCAACAGGGTCGGTAGCCACTGCAAAGAAGTCCGGTCGTCCGAAAACGGCAACGAATGTAGCTAAGGCTGAAGAAGCCATCAGGAGACTGGAACAAAGTCCGCAAAAGTCAACTCGCCGTTTATCTGCAGAGTTGGAAGTGAGCCAATCAAGTGTTATCCGTATCCTTCACCAGAAAAAATGGAAACCTTACATTCCACGCTTACTGCATGCCCTTCATGATGGAGATGACGACCGCCGTCTTCAATTTTGCGAAGAGTTCTTAGCTAAACTTGACGAAGAGGACACAATGCTAGACAACATCTGGTGGTCAGATGAGGCATGTTTTAAGCTTAACGGCACAATTAACAGACACAATTGTGTCTACTGGGCTGCGGAGAACCCAAGAGTGACAGTTGAGAAGGAGGTAAATTTACCTGGCGTGACAGTTTCGGCAGCCATATCTCCATTAGGATAATTGGACCCTTTTTCTTGAGGGATCTGTCACTGCAGAAATTTACCTGGATATGCTGCAAACCTTCTTTTGGCCCAGGGTACAAGATCAGGACTGTTATTTCCAGCAAGATGGAGCTCCACCTCATTATGGACGTCATGTTCGTCAGTGGCTTGATGAAAACTTTCCCGGAAAGTGGATCGGCCGCCGCGGTCCGATCGAGTGGCCGGCACGCTCCCCAGACCTTACACCTCCAGATTTCTTTCTTTGGGGGCTCATGAAAGACCTTGTTTATCGTGAAAAGCCGCCGTACCATTCAGGAATTGAAGGCTCAAATCACTGCAAAGTTTGAGGAAATTGATATCGAACTCTGCAGGCGTGTGTGCCATCTGTGCCTGCTCGGCTGCAATTGTGCATCGATCACGAGGGGGGCACTTTGAAAATTGCAAGTAAAACAGCTTGGTACAGTTCCGTAATAATTTTCCCCCGAATAAATGGTTAGATAAACATGTCATTCATTATTTCTACCTTCTTGTACACTGTAATACAAATGGCAAAACAAACAATCAACTGACAGAAATCGGGCGCTACTTTTGACTCACCCTGTATATATATATATATATATATATATATATATATATATATATAATATATATATAACAAAAAATCGACATGCGATCCACCCTTCTGTAGCATCACTTCATTTTAAGGGATTTGAGGAAGGAGAGAGTTGTTTCAACTGTCATCCTGCCCTCTTAACTTGGCAAGCATGGCTGGTCAGAGAATTGGCTTAGAAATGTATGAATATATTTTTTTAATGTAATTGGGTATTATAGCTGCTATGCTACGAAAACACTTCCCTATGATTCCCCCACCCCCTCTTTTTTTCTTTGGTAGCTTTAATATTGTAATGTTTTCTGAACATTATTGCAGGCCCCTAAATCTTAGACGGTGGTATTTTAGTGTAATTGTTGTATTGCTTTATTAACAGCTTATTATTGAAAGATAATGTCAATAAAAACAGGTTCTTGTCTTTGAGAGAGAACGAGCATGAACAATTTGTATTGTGGTGAATGGAGAAAATGTAGACTGTAGAGGTTATGAAAGAATTTAAATATTTGAGGTGTTTCGGTTGACGGAAGAGATACAAACAAGTACATTGGGTATTAAAATTAGAGCGAAGCGGGTAAAACGAGTCATGAGTGCGATAAAAGCCTTGGTGGGGAGGAAATGTTGGAGCGTAGATGCTGCGAGAAGTTTACGTTAAGGTGTGTTGACGCCAACACTGATGTATGGATGCGAGACATTCGTTTGGCTCGATGGTTCATTGCCGAGAATGACAACGATTGAGCTAAATAATGTAATAAGTATGATTGGTGCAAAATGGATGACCGTTTGAGAAATGAGGGTTTCCGAGAAATTCATTGTGGACGAGAGAATAATATAACGCGTTGATATGGTCTTGTCTACGTGTCCATGCGTAATTGATTTGAGTGTTTTCACTCCCGAGTTCGAGCATCGTGCGCACCTCATGAAGAATGGGGAAGTGGCTCATCGATAATATACGTAATATACGCGTGTATGTTTGTATTTTTGGTAGAAGTTTTGTGGGGGAAAATTGATTCATGCTCACCTCCTTGAGCTCAGCAACATTGTCGGCAGTAGAAAAAGGATTATCCGAAAACTAAGACGACCAGTGACAAGAGGAATAAGAGTTAGTGAGACCGCTCCACTATAAGAGGTGGGGCAGGTTGTGAAAAATAGGTCCAATACGTGTCCATGTTGGACGCATCAATCGCGAACTCCGCGTTGGTTGGTTGATGAGTTGGATAAAATTGTGGGAGTCGGAAAAGTGAACCCCTTTCACTTCAGCTGGATCGGTGAGGGAGATCATTAGCCACTCCGCCTAATGTAAATCGGATTCCCGCAGCACCATGGTTTTTTTGGTGATAGAATCGAAAATATTTGTGTGTATAATCTTTAAACCCTTTCACTCAAGAATTACGATATATGGTAAAAAAAAAAGAAATTTGCCTTTCTACGCAGTTACGTAAGAATAAATATGATTTATTTTTTAGGTACATAATTGCGTACCCAGTGAGTGAAAGGGTCAACAGTTGACCAAAGAAACTGGGTGCCACTGGAGCGTTAGGAGAACGATATTATAAATATTTAATAGTACTAAAGTAAAAGTTGGTAAAACGAGCGAAAAGTTAAGAGGAAAATTGTAAATTAGGTTAAAAGCTGCGCCAGATCTGGCCTAGCAACATATACCATTCTCCGGTCTTAGATTAGGAAAAAGTCAGAGCCGGGAAAGTCGGAAAAAGACAAACGCAAATTGGTGAGAGGTTGGCGTTTCACTTAAAACAAATCTATTTTAGTAGATTGAACACTGGTGCACTTTCAGACTCCTGAGGTTGCAAAAATGAGTGGGATGTGGTTTCTCGTGGTATTTGGGTCATGAGCAGTGACTTGGGAGGTATGGTAATGTCCGACTTCAGACTCCAGAATCGGGTGTTGATGGTCGAGTGGGCCCTCGAAAACGGGTCCAGATCGTCTGGTGAGTGTTCCTACCCCCCGCTCCCCAGCAGTGTTACCATTAAAAAGTTCAGACATCATGAATTTTGAAAATAATGAAAAATTAAAAAAAAAGAAAAAAATACTATTAGTTGGTTGTATGCGGTGCAAGAAGAGGACACGCGCGAGTGATAGGAACACGTAGCGTATTGTCACGTTCAGTAGGATCGTGTAAAAATGAGTTTAACCCAGTAAGTAACCTTGAATAAATGAGGCGGGAAATAAGACCAGCACTGGAAGCGTCGCCGCAATACGTTGTTGGCTGTTGCCGTTATTACCCAGTGTTTCGTGGCTATTTTATCGCAATTCTTTGTTTTTTGCCGTATCAAACTACGGGGTGTTCAAAAAGAAACCCATTGGAGAATGCGTCTAATGTATATCATCGTAACCTACCCCCTTTTCTTTTCTACTCGGGTTCCGTTTCTTTTTGAACACCGCGTACATGGAATTTATCGTCACTTCAATTCTGATCATTTAATTCAATCCACGTAAATAATGGGTTTATATTATTTCGCAAATTTTCGCCTTCGCTTCATTCCTCTGAATTCTCGGCCGATTATTCGCGTGATCCGCGAAGAATAAATAACTCGCTACTGTATTTGATTAAATTTGTTTAGCTTTATAATCATTAACGCGAGTCATCCGAAGGTCGAGGCGAGATATTTATTCGCTCGTAGTTCGCTAAATAACGCGTGGTGTTACGCGTATCATTTACTATTTTAGTTTGGTTCTTTTCTCAAAAGATTATTCAATGCGGAGCTGCTGCCTAAATTTATACTAAAACATTTTAACCAACCTATTTCTATTTAACTTCTTTTTTTTTTTTTTTTTTAGCTCAGAGTTTGAGATTCAGGTTTTTAATTATTTTTTTAAGAATTGGTAATGATGAGTATAAAGTATAGGAATTTTAAAGCATACCATTCTAATTTTTAAATTTTGGGGGCTTTTTTAGAAGAGAGAGAGAGAGAGAGTTGAGTTCAGTCTTGATCAACTAATCCGTCTTAACGGTTTTCAAGTTATAAATGATCAAACTCTCTTTACTATTACTACTTTCTATGTTTTTTTTTACATAAAATATTAAGAATTCCATATTTCCAGTAATACCTGGTTCTTTTTTTTAGTTTGTGAGCAAGAATTCCGCTCACATTTATCGAAGGCTTTACAAAATCTGTATATATATATTACATCTCACTTTTCCTTTGGTACAAAGATTCTCCAATTCTTCGTTGGCAATTTAACAACACTGCCGATAAACCAAGACCTCCCCGCTCCAAATCCGCGTTGGTTTAGGTCATGTAACTACTATTTTCGCGAGTAGCGTGCACTTTTATTCGTGATTATTCTTTCAAAACACTTTATAAGGTGTGATGATATGAGCGCCATAAGAGTGCCATTGGTAGATAGTAGTAGTATGGCGTGGGTCTGTTGTTTTTTTGCGAATAGGAACGATGTTTGCGCTTTTTATTTAAAGATTGGTGGATCAAGACGGCGTAAAGCATTCCGCCATCGTTTCTTTGGGTTTACTTTTTCTGTATTTATTTAGAAACTTTGTATTCCAGTCGTCGTCAGGATCTGTATAACCTCGGTTAACCTTGGTTTTGCTTAAGCTCGAATTGTTCATAATGACGAAGGTCAAGCTTGTTGCTCCACCTTGGACCTACAGCTACGGTGAGTCCGAACCACGAAGGGTTGTTAGAAATTACGAAGTTCTTGCCCGGACTCGATCTCACGACCTCTCGATCAGCAACAAAGCGTCTTAACCACTAGGCCACCCAGGGTACCCGTTTATCTATCAACCTGTTTTTTCTGAAAAGATCAACATCTGGGTAAGCTGCACGCCGACTGCTTTTGCCGGGAATCGGTGGATTCGTAGTCAGCGATGCGAACCACTACATCCCCGAGACGCATATATATATATATATATATATATATATATGTGTGTGTGTGTGTGTGCAAAGAACGACGCTTGTTTAGAACAGTGTCCGCACAAGAGGAGGAGAAAAAACGAGCAATGAAAAATGAGGCACCTCCCGCTCGTACGTAGGAGAATTACTTAATGGTAAATGACAAACACTATAGTTTTTTCTTTTTCATGATGTTAGCCCCACGTCGGACTAACATCATGAAAAAGAAAAAACTTTAGTGTTTGTCATTTACCATTGCTTATTCGGACTACAGTGGATTTAATTTTCCCAGAAGAGTTCCTCGTTCCATGCACGGTCTGTATATATATATATATATATATATATATATATATATATATATATATATATATATATACCTTTCGTTTCGTTAGCTTCCGCCCGAATTGTTCATTCTGACGAAGGTCAAGCTTTTCACTCCACCTTAGACCTACAGTTTAACGTGGAATCCGAACCACGCCCCACCAGCAGCCCAGCGTCTTAACACTAGGCCACCTAGGGTACCTATTTATCTACCAACCATTGTCTTTTATTGTGTGGAAGGATGAACGGCTGGGTTTTGCTGCGCGCCGGCTGCCGTCACCGGGTCTCGAACCCGGGGCCGATGGATTCGTAGTCAGCGAGGCTAACCACTGCGCGACCACTACACATCCCATATATATATATATGGGATGGATTTCACAATTAAACACGTGAAATGATGAATGATGCAAACCTACAAGGAAAAACAAATATGATTCCAAGGCCTTGGAATCATTTTTCCTTTTCCTTGTGGGTTTGCATCATATATATATATATATATATACACGAGGAGTGATCAAAAAGTATCGATAATTTTATTGCTACGGACAAATGAATGCAAATAAGAAATAACCGTTTAAGTATGTGAGTCTTCCTGCCCTCTGGCGTCTGCAGTCTGAAGCAAAATCTGCTACCATGAGTCAGTAGTTGGTTGGAGCGCTTAAAATGAGGGTGTTTTTTTGCAGTACGTATAAATTTCTGAAATGGAACAACGCGCGTTCGGAGACGAACGAAATGATTAAAACAGCTTTTGAAAATGATGCTCTCAGTGTAGCTAACGTTTACAAATGGCACAAAAAGTTTAAAAATGGGGAAACATTTGCTCGTACCAAAAATCGAATCTGTTGGACATTTTCATCCGTACAGTTAAAACTATACTGTTATAGTCATAGGCTGACCATACGTACCGTTTTGAACGGGACAGTACCGTTGTTTTTATATTTCCTGGCCGTCCCGTCGTTTTAATAAATATGTCAATTTTTTCCCGTTTTTAATAAAAACTTTTTCATGAATACAGAATATTACATAACCCCCGTCCCTTTTTGCCATCCCAATGTCCCGTTTTTGTCTCAAGGAAATATGGTCAGCCTAGTTATAGAGAAGTCGCGCACTGCGCTTCATAAGTTATTTCATTATTTAAAACTATATCGCTCTTTAAACCTACGAGGAACGCATGATATATAAGATAAAAGAATAATGTTTTCCATTGTAATAAAATAAAGGTACGTAAACTAACTCTATTCAAAGTGGAACAATACTTCATTAAAAGAGAAACAATAATGTCTTAATATTAAAATATTCATTTCTCCATTTAAAAACATTAAAAGAAAATGAACAATATCACAAAAGGTTATATCAGCAGGTTTCTGCAAACTTCTGAAAACGTGTTCTAGGATATTCTGGAGATCAGTCGTGTTGATATCGTATATGATGCTAATGCCAGAGTAGTTCTATCGTCAATATGGGCGAGAAACGTGACATTACGAAGGCCACCGATAACGCCATTAAAACCATAGCTGGTGATGGAAAGTCGCGGGTTGACATTGCAACAGTTGTTTGCCGCTCACAAACAACTGTTTTAAGGATTCTACAGGAACGCGGGACTGGGGACATCAAAGTGAAAATTTTGGGGCCGAAAACGAATAACAACACCGAGGGACGACAAGAAAGAGATTGGCAAAACTTTCTATTAAAAACTGATTCGAGTCAACTGGGGGGAACTCGAACAACTGTAGAACGGGAGCGGTGTACAGACATTCACGAGTACAACATGGCGTCGTTTACGAGAATTTGAATTTTATTCATGGGTGTCTGTTCTCAAACCACTACTCAATTGAATTCAACGGAGGAGGAGACAACTGGACTATTGAGCAATGGTGCGGGGTTATGTTTACTGATGAATTAAAGTTCCGTATTTCCTTTGGCGATAAAGGTCTCAGCGTGTGGCGGCGGCGTGAAGACGTATGTCTCGAGCTATCTTCACCGAAGTGTGAAAGTACCACAGTCAGTTGGTTTTGGGTTTGTATAAATGCTGCGGGAGTTGGTCACCCGAGTTTTCTCAGCGGGAGTGTGAATGCTGAAATTCGCCAAGGCGAGCTCTTATTCGAGGGAAACGATTTCATTTTTTAAACGCGACTTGGCGCCTGCTCGTAGTGCGCGACTGACATCAGCGTGGCGAAACGCTCAATGAGTTGAGGTTTTATCCTGATCAGCAAACTCACCAGACTTAAATCTAATAGAGAAACTATAGAACATTGCAAAAGAAAACTTCGGTGCTCCGAAGCCTAGCACACTGTAGTAAAGGACAAACTGAGAGAAGCGCGCAATCCGATAACGGGTGAACAATGAATATCATCAACTCTGATAGCTCCGTTGCCGGACGATTGTTCGAACACAATTGTTCGAACACAATTGTTCGAAAACCATAGTTCGAAAAACAGTTGTTCGAAGCAACAATTATTCGAAGTTATAATTGTTCGAACACAATTGTTTGAACACAATTGTTCGAAAACCATAGTTCGAAAAACAAAAAGTATTAAAAAAACATTAAAAGTTAAAAATCTTTATTCATACGTTATTCAAAGTTAAAAATCTTTATTAATAAAACAGGATAGAAGCATATGAAAGTCAAGGTAAACTATAGTTGCACTACGTGCGGGTAGTAAAACATATCCAAGTAGAGGGCCGGAATATTTTTTGTAGTTCGAAGGCTGTTATTAGCTAGGTTAATTGAATGGTTAGGTTAGGTTGGTTAGGTTAGGTTAGGTTGGTTAGGTTGAGTCGTGATATTTTCGTTAAAGCTTAACCTAACCTAACTTATTATACGTCTTCGTATTTGCGTCTTGGCAACTAAGATTTTATTTAGTTGGTTGTTCATTCGAACAATTATAACTTCGAATAATTGTTGCTTCGAACTATGGTTTTCGAACAATTGTGTTCGAACAATCGTCCGTAATTCGATAGCTCAATGTCCCGCCGGATAAAGGTTCTAATTAAAGGAAGAGTTGGGCCTGCGAAATATAGAAATGTGTACTCAAGACGTACTACCAAAATGTACTTTATCGAGCATTATCTTTCATCCTCTTTTAACGCTTTTAAATGGCCAAATGAATATTCTAATATTATGACGTGATTGTTTCTCTTTTAATGGACTATTGTTCCATTTTGGATAGAGTTACGTTACATGCCTCTATTTCATTACATAGGGAAAACATTATTCATTTATTTTATATCATGTTATATTCGTAGGTTTAAAGCGCGGTATAGTTTTAAATGATTTAGGATATATATATATATAGCAATGTATTTTTATTTTTTTATGAAATACCAATTTCTATTTTTGCTGTTTATTTTCATCCATGTGAATATATTATATATATATATATATATATATATATATATATATATATCAGGACCAGGACTGATAATAAGTGGGGGTGTCTGCAATACAAACTAACGAAAATTGCAGTCAGTTGAATACGGTTATGGATGTTCTTTCGACTAGACTAACACAGAACACTGTTGCTTTCAGTAGTGATGAACCAAGTTCGAAAAATTCGTTAGTACTTTGACCCCCCTATTTGTTTGGCAATGCTGCTGCGAGCTGCTCGTACCCTGAAATGGGCGTTTGGGTGGAATGGTGCTCTATGTAAAAAGATGTTTAACTCTTCATACTTCCACTTAAACTATGAATGCATCGATGAACAATATATATATATATTAGTTTATACACTCTCTTTTTACTTCTTCCATTCTGTACGAGTGAAATATATTTATTATTCCTTTCGAATGGCGAAATAACACGTTCTTGCGCATTAACGGTTTCATGGATCCATCTCGTCGGTGACAGAAAGGTTAGCTGGACAACGGATTTGGGTCTCTCTCTCTCTCTCTCTCTCTCTCTCTCTCTCTCTCTCTCTCTCTCCGCTCACAGTGACAGTCTGATTAATGATGGGGAACTTTGTCCACCTCTTCGCACCCCCTCCCTTTGTTCGACCCCCGCCATTGTGCAACTTGTCTTCCAAGTTGTGTGTTGTTTGTCTTGTCTGTTGGGTGCATTCGCGGTGGTAACCTTGATCGCTGCTGGGGACCAAGGAAAAGGGATTCACCTGCTCTTCATCCTTTACATCATATCTATGTATCTGTCTCTTTATGTATGTGTATATATATATATATATATATATATATATATATATATATATATAAATATATATATATATAAAATAGGTTTTGTTTAGTAGAGTATACGGTCATAGGGGATAGTATATTACGTAAGATATTCACGCGAGTACAGTTTAATTAAAATTTTCTGGGGCACTTTCATTCCTGCTCTTTAATTAATGGTTGTCGAGTAGGTGAGACTGACTGAGTGCGTGAACTGGCACAACGCTGCGAAAGAGCCGTGCAACTGCCGTTCTGACGGTCGATCATTCTCTTGAGTTTTGTACGTGTTTCTTAAACGTTGTGGCACTGTGGCACTAGTGCTCAGTGGTGGCTGTCGCTCGCTTTTCAGAGACGCGCTTTTTTTTTACTCTTCTGAAGGGATAGTGCCTCATTCGGCCGTAACGTGACACTCGGTACACGCACTCAAAGATTCGCCGTAATGGCACCCTGATGGAAGGTGCCACGTCGTCCGTGATCTCTCCCACGCGCTCGATCGGCATTTCGGGGGTTAAAATGAGTAATGAGGCTTAGGCTGGCGTCGAAATGGTTTCGCGCGCGCATCGAGCATTAACCGAATTAAACTAAGGAATTTCAATTAGGAAGGAAAATAGGAGGCATACAATAATGGCGACGATTTTAATTAATTATAAGAAGGATCCACCAACTAAATATTGCGTGAAACTACTACTAATGACGTTATATAATGGGGACACGCAAATGTTGCCTCTATCGCTGCATGCAATGAGATTTAATTCGCGTTCCCCTCCGCTAACAAGATTCATTTTAAGAGTATGAACAATTCCCGCATTTTTTTTTATCGTGGATGCAAATTTTACTCGTGGAAATATTTATTTTTTCGCTTATTATGAATGAATTGTTCGTATTAAAGAAATTATTAATCGGTGTTCTCTCCGGATTTTCCTTTCTATAATCCGTCTCTAAGGGTGTGTGTGTGTGTGTGTGTGTGTGTGTGTGTGTGTGTGTGTGTGTGTTCAGCCTTATTTTATGCCATTTAAATGTAACCTATTTACTCATGGGTTATATAAGCTTTTTCTTTCATTTTTTACCAATGAAACTTAAAATTTCACTATTTATACTAGGATGGCAGAGCGGAGTGGTGTTCGCTGTTGCAGCCTCTCTCTCTCTCTCTCTCTCTCTCTCTCTCTCTCTCGATGGTGTAGTAGTTAGCGTCGCTGACTACGAATCCATCGGCCCCGGGATCGAGACCCGGTGACGGCAGGCGGCGCGCAACAAAAACCCAGCTTTCATCCTTCCACACAATAAAGAAATTGGTTGGTAGATAAATAGGTACCCTGGGTAGCCTAGTGGTTAAGACGCTAGGCTGGTGGTGGGGTGTGGTTCGGATTCCACGTTAAACTGTAGGTCTAAGGTGGAGTGACAAGTTTGACCTTCGTCAGAATAAATAATTCGGGCGGAAGCAAACCAAGGTTAACGAAGGTATATATATATACAGTATATATATATATATATATATATATATATATATATATATATATATTATATATATATATATATTAGTTCTGTTTGTTACGCACCCATTTTTGTAAGTACTTAAGAAACTCTTTGTAAGAAACTCGTTTTAGTTGAAATTGTGTGAAGGAAATTTTGTCTTTCATTATTCAGGACTGAGATTTTGTTGGCATTTTGCGCGTTTTGCCTTCTGCATATTTAATGCTGTAGACTGCGGCATGATTTCCAGCACACATTTGTATTCATTTTCGTAGCATGTTAAAGGCCATACCTAATCGGTCTCATTAATTTTCATACAGCTCTCTACCTTATATACAGTGTATATGTATATATATATATATATATGTGTGTGTGTGTGTGTGTGTATATATATATATATTCGATGCATTTATAGTTTAAATGGAAGTATGAAGATTTAAACATGTTTTTACGTAGAGCACCATATATCTTGGTTAACCTTGGATTTGCTTCCGCCAGAATTGTTCATTCTGATGAAGGTCAAGCTTTTTTGCTACACTTTAAACCTACAGCTTAACGTGGAATCCGACCCACGGGCGGTCAGAAATTACAAAGTCCTTGCCCGGACTCGATCTCACGACCTCCCCATCAAAAACCCAGCGTCTTACCCACGAGGCTACCCAGGGTACCCATTTATCTACCAACCAATTTTTATTGTGAGGAAGGATGAACAATGGGTTAGCTGCGCGCCGTCTGCCATTACCAAGAATCGAACCCGGGGCCGGTAGATTCGTAGTCAGCGATGCTAAACACTATACCGTATACAGGGTGGCACAAAAGTCAGGAACCATAGGCACATTTTAATAATTTGTGTTTTAATATGTGTTTTGTTCTTTTCAGAGTTGTTGTTGTTGTTGTTGTTGTTGTTGAACCGATGGCACAGAAATTGACAATAGATGAACGGGTGGAGATAGTTTTAATGTGTGTGAGGCGTGGTAACACACACACCGATCAGTTGCTACTGCTTTTAATGACAAACACCCTGAGAGGACACCAGTTGTTCAGGCATCAGTTGGAAAACTGTTCACTCGCTTCAAAGAAACGGGAAGTGTTCATCATCGGATGCGTACGTGGTCGGCCAAAAAGTTCAACCGATGCAGCAACATCACTAATGGTACTCAATCACCTCGAAAACAGCCCACGTAAATCCTTAAGAAAATTATATTAGGAAACGGGTGTCTCCAGAAGATCCATTCAACGAATTCTTACAACAAATCGCTTTCACCCCAACAAAGTCCAACTCGTTCAGGAACTGCACAGTGACGACGCAGACCGTCGTGTAGAGTTCTGCCAGTGGTTTCTACAACATCGACAGCTTCAACGAAGGATCATGTTCAGCGACGAAGCGATATTTCACCTCAGCGGTCGTGTCAATAGTAGGGATGGAAAATAACTGAAAAGTGTAAAACCGGTTTTCACCGTCGCTATATTCTTAAAGCCGGTTTTTGCCGGTTTTCACTGATGGGATTCTGTACGCTTTTTAGGGAGGTAAATGATCAAAATATTAAACAGAAATAAGGTTTTAATTGATTCAATCAAGTATGTGTAACATTTGAATTAAAAAGTTTATTATCGAACTTGATTTTTGAAATAACACTTGAGAAAACAAAGAGCATTAAGTGTCTGCTCTGACATTCTTGATTGAATCTTTGTGACGAATAAACCAGCAGCTGAAAACACTCTCGAACTCTACGCTGGTGGCTTTTATTGTAAGCAACGCCTCGTACATTCGATCCAAATTTTCGCTTCTATTCAAAGTAGCTTCAAAATATTTGAATTCATTGTTTACGTCAAAGGTCTCAGAATAATCTTTCTTGGGTTTCATTTTCAGTTTGTTCATCTCACACATGTACTCGTTCATAAGTTGATCGTCATCATTTACTTCACGACCTGAGCTGCATTGTGAATCTTCGAGTTTCGAAGCAATTGATTGGACTTGGTCGTCTGTTTCTGAAATCTGGCAAGCTTCTAGAAAAAGCCTCTTAAGTGTATGATCCGCATACTTCTTAAGTGCTTGTCTTGAAGGAAAGAGGAACGGTGCTGATGATTCATTTTTCAAGACCTCGGGATTGTGGAGAAAACTCAGCAAGGCGACAGCTCCTTTTTATCTTCTCGATGGGTAGCGATCAATGAGACATTGACGTAGCTCAAAAGCTAAAGGATTGTTTTTGCTTTCAAATTTATCCAAAATAAACTTCATGGAAGATTCAGCTTTGAGCAAATTTGCATCTTCGGAACAGAGTCCCTTCAAAACATTTTCCAGTGGACGAAGCATGTCAAAGAGGCTCTTTAGAACATTCCATTCTTCATCTGAAATCGTCTCTGTTGAGCTTATCACTCTGAGGGCCTTTGGAATGCAATTTTTGAGTTTCAAAAATCTTTCTATCATGGCCAAAAGACTGTTCCACCTCGTTCTACAGTCAAGGATAAGCTTCATTTCCTTTCTATTAAATTCATCTTTGACAAAATCCTACAATCTCTCATTTTTCAAAGGAGACTTTCGAAACATGCGGCAGATTTTTCTCACCTTATTTATTACTTTTAAGTAATCTTCTCGAAGTTTTGGAAGAACAATTACGTCATCTATGTCGGACTCAAAAATTGTATCACTGCATAAAATTTCACACTCATTCGCTTAACTCATGTGCAGAGTGTTCATCTTCTTCGATGGCTTCATCTTCAGGGGTAGGGTCACTTTCCCCTTCAACTGAATTTTCAACAGTTTTTGAATACAAGATATCCGAAACCGCGAGATGTATAGCATGTGCAATGCATTGCTGGTGATCAGGTACTATTTCTCTTCCAAATTTGACCATTACTGAGGCACCGTCGGTGGTGCAACCCACGATATGTTTATCTAGGTCCAAGCCAAAGTCTTCCAATCTTTTCCTAACGATTGCAATAGTTTTGGTGCTATCGAGAGAACCATTTATTTTCATGAGACCAAGAGACCAATGTTGATTTTCATCATGAACATTAATATTAATATATCTTTGGTTTGCAAAGCTGTATACTCATCCATAGTTAATGAATAGCGGATTCCTTGTCTCACCTGATTCTTGTAGTTGACCAATTCATGTTTCTTTTTCTCATAAAAACTAAGCACCATTTTTCTGACACCATTATGGGAAGTTGGATGAGGCTTGTCGTATTTTATCTTTCTTAGGCTTTCTTGAATGAATTCACTTTTAGCAATTGATTGGAAACTCAGTCCATCTACACACGCAAGTTTCGAAATTTCCTCTTCTATGGACTTTTTTTACACAAACTCTTCCACTGTTCTTTGTTTCTTCAATGGCTGATTAATCTGGTCGATGTTTATGCCATGAATATTTTTCATGTGGGATGATAAACTTGAAGTAGAACCTCCACAACACTAAAACTTTGTGACATGTCATACACTCTGCTTCTTCTTTATTCTTGCGAGTGAAATGATACCAAGCATTTGATTTCTTTGACATGATGGAGTATTAAATCTTAGAATCTTAACTGATCAATGTGCAATCATCCACATAACATTCAAGACTGAAGCATCAATTATTTACACTTATAAACAAACAAAAAACGATACGAAACAATACAAAATGTAATTACTATGTTTTTAAACGTTTGGAAACGTTTGTTTCATAGAAAATGGACCAAAGTGATCGGAGAGTTGCGCAAAAATGTGAAAACCGATTCTTATCGTCGGTTTCGGTGATGATTAAAAATTTTCATCACCGGTTAAAAACCGGGTTCCATCTCTAGTCAATAGGCATAATGCACGCTATTGGGCTAATGAGTTAACCCCTACTGGATGGAGGAAGGACATGTGCAATTCGATCCACGAATTATGGTGTGGGCTGCGCTCTGGGGGGATCGGTTAATTGGTCCGCGTACTTTTTCGACGGCATTGTAACAGGTGAACATATCTGCATATGCTGTAAACATTTCTAATACCCATACTGGACGACATTCCATTGGTAGAACGGGCGGGCGGAGATGTGGTTTCAGCAGGATGGTGCACCACCACATTTCGCAACCATCGTCCGGAGCTCTTTATATGAAACATTCCCAAGCAGGTGGATCGGACGGCGAGGGCCCGTCGAATGGCCACCAAAGTCTCCAGATCTCACGCCTCTTGACTTTTTCTTGTGGGGCCATCTCAAGTCGGTAGTCTAGAATGTTCAAACATCATGCATTCAACGCGTTAGAAAGTGTCTCCAAGTGGAAGGCCACTAATTCGAATATTTATTATAATTTAATAAAATGTGCCTATGGTTCCTGACTTTTGCGCCACCCTGTATATATAGGGTGTCCATAAATTATTCACTCCATTATAAGCCTTAATAAATTCGTTATTATAGGAGCTATCTTAAAACGGTTTGCGGCAATTAATAACACAACTCAAGAAATTTTTTTCTTTATTTCCCAGAACATCCACTACGGACACGCTGGCGACAGTGAAGGAGAAAGCAATTTTTCTTCCATGAGAACACTGTGAAGGCTACAAATTACCTAGATATGCTTGAATGGTATGCTGCACCTCAGCTTGAGGATACGCAGCCCCGTGTGTTCTTTCAGCAAGATGGGACACCGCCACACTGGGGATTAGAAGTGCGGAGGTTCCTCAATGAAAAGTTCCCTTCTCGTTGGATCGGGCGAGATGGCCCTATTCCATGGCCTCCTCGTTCCCCGGATATCACGCCTCTGGATTTCTTTTTATGGGGCTACACGAAGGACAGAGTGTATGCAAAGGTTAATAACATCACAGAATTAAGACACCGGATTGAAGAGCCATTAACTTCCATCACGCAAGACATGCTTCTTAATGTTTGGAACGAAATCATCTATCGCCTTGATGTTCTGCGTGCTACCAATGGGGCTCACGTGGAAGTTTACTGAATTAAAACAAAAATTTCTTGAGTTGTGTTATTAATTGTCGCAAACCGTTTTAAGATAGCTCCTATAATAACGAATTTATTAAGGCTTATAATGGTGTGAATAATTTATGGACACCCTGTATATATATATATATATATATATATATATGTATATATATATATATATATATATATATATATATATATAGCGGTAAAAAGTTTGGAAACACCTGTACAATTTATGTAATTTCTCCTTATTAAATACCAATAAAGTTATTTTAGTAGATTAATGTCTGCTCCTATAAATAGACTGTTTTAAATGTACAAAATTTAGTAATTTAGATTATTTAATTCATTCATATTTCGTTATTTTGTTATATTAATCAGGTTTTGGCCCTAAAATAGAAAATAAAAAACCTGATTAATATAACAAAATAACGAAATATGAATGAGTTAAATAATCTAAATTACTAAATTTTTTACATTTAGGACAATAGTCTATTTATAGGAGCAGACATTAATCTACTAAAATAACTTTATTGGTATGTAATAGCAAAGCTGGGCACAAACCGTTAATCCGTTAATCGTTAATTAACGAAGTTAACTTTTTCGTTAACGATTTAACTTTTAAGTTAACTTTGAAAATCATTATCGGACTAATTAACTTCCGTTACATTTAACTTCCGTTAACTCAAGTCCGTTAACCCAAAAAATTCATAAATAAACGTTTAAAAGTTTCTATTATTTTCAGTGCTGATCAGGTGCGCAATTAATCCGCCACTGTTAATAGTGATGAACGAATTTCCATTTCCGCAGTGCAAAATCAGGCGGAAAGATTTGCCATTTGAGTTGAATGTTTCAACTTCTTTCAAGAAATATCACGAGCATTTTAAGGCACTTTCAATAATATATATGTAACAATTACAACAAATAACTACATTCGTTTCATTTGCAGTCTGTCTCTTGCGCAACATGTTTGTGCTAGTGAATATTTAAAAATAATCGTTGTCAAGTAAGTCATGTATATTTATAATATGTCTGTGAGTACCTTATTAGTAGTCTCCTTGATACATTTCAAGAACCAAAACTGATCAGGTAAGATTTCAATTCTCATGTCACTTTGATGACATAAATTAAGTCAATTGATGTCTTACAATGGGAGCGTTTTCACCTTAACCCTTTATGTCCTGGCGGTACTTCTAGGTACCACATCTTTAAAATCTCCATAATTATTTTTCTACCCGGTTGATCCTGCCGGTACTTTCAAGTCCCAATGTGAATTAGTTTCTTTATGAGATAATAGATGGCGTTGAGAAGTAAATGTGAGCGTGTGGCGCCAGAGGCTGTTTACTCTTTAGTATCTCTGCTGTGAAGACCGAAGAAATTTCAGTGCAATTACTTCCCGAATATTCTGTGCAACAGTGGAGGCAGCAACGACGAGGAGGAGGAGGAGGAGGGAGGAGGAGGAGGATGATGACTTCTTCAGTGCTGTCATCCAGACAAAAGAGAGCAGCAGAAGCCACAGGTCACTCAAGGGCAAGGCCCAGAACTTGGTCAAGACCTGGCTGGAGACCAACTCCAAGGACTTGCTGACAGATGCTGCCTTCTTGGGTGAGCAAGTGTTGGTGGACTTGTTCATCAAGTTCAACACAGCCATCCCCTCCAGTGCTGCAGTGGAGCGTTTGTTCTCTATGGGCAAGGACATCCTGAGGGCCAAGAGATCATCCCTGTCTGATGAAAACTTTGATATGCTAATTTTCATGAAGGGCAACATGCATCTCATGGACAAAATGGAGAACGAGAAGAAGAGGGAAAATTAAATTATATATATATTGTGTTTTTCATTTTTTTTATAATAAAAGTTAACGTTAACGGTTTATCGGTAACTTCCGTTACATGTTTAACGGATTAACGGTTAACGAAGTTAACTTTTTGGTTAACGGATTAGCGGTTAACGAAGTTAACTTTTTGGTTAACGGTGCCCACCACTGGTAATAAGGAGAAATTACATAAATTGTACAGGTGTTTCCATACTTTTTACCACTACTGTATATATATATATGTGTGTAAAGGTGGGCATATTTCCCTCCGTCGTAAAGGGTATTATAATGGTAGGTAATAGGAAATATAGCGTTCGCCTCAGAACCTGTCTTGTATATTTCATTAATGTTTCGGGTTTTTAAAATACAATTTACCTTTTTTATTTTCGTTTATTTGTGAAGGTCATATTGCGCTTTTCCCAGAGTGGTTCGTCCGCTTTCACTTTACGTTTCGTTCGAGCTATTCGTGTATATTCATGTACAAGCATGTTTCATCCCGATTCGCTCAGCTGACGTAAGGCTTGTTGTTATTTATTTCTTGTTATTTATGCATTTTCTGACAGATACAAAAATGTAAATCGGTGCATTTGTTTTTAATGCGTATTTTACATTCACTTATATATATATATATGTGTGTGTGTGTGTATGCGCATGCGCGCACGCAGTGACCTGATTGCAGTTCTCGTTGCCAAAGGAATCTCCGCACACATGTTCCACCCAGTCTGATTCGTTAAGAATTGATGAGATTTCTTCATTTGTAGAAATGATTAACAGGATATTGAATGTAACTGATCCGTGTCCCACAAACCTAATGATCTCATTATCTCTGTCGGGTATATTCGATTTAAAAGACAGTTTTGAATTCTTTCCCCCTTGTTTTATAGTCTCCTACAGATTCCTTTACTCGTTGTAACCTATTAATAACCTTTTTTCTCTCGAATTTCTCTCTTTTTAGCTATTACCTGGTCTTCATTTCGATTTCTCTATTTCTCTCGTTTCTTCGGTCACCTTTTCTCCCATATCCGTATCGAATTGGCGTTCTCGTTTCGCGTTAAGCACTGATAATAATAGATCGTTGAGCAACACGTAGGAGGGCGTAGCCTAAAACTAGACCCTAAAGGCCGTTATTTCTTTCTTTTTCTTTCGTAGAAATCGGGTTATTAGATTAGAATCCTTGAAACACTTTATATAAATAATCCTTTACCTCATTCTCAGTTTAAAATTTTCAATTAAGAGAAAGTTAAACAGTGATAATAACGCTCCACAAAAAGATTAAGGACAAGAAATTTTTAAGATGGCAATACTTGGAGCTGATATGATCTTAGAATTACCTTCTTTCCGTATGTAATGATTGCAATGTAGATGAGAGAGAGAGAGAGAGAGAGAGAGAGAGAGAGAGAGAGAGAGAGAGAGAGAGAGAGAGAGAGAGAGAGAGAGAGAGAGAGAGAATATTCTTTATTTACAAGGTCGCCATGACAACCGCGAAGAGAAACCATTTGGTTAAACTCCGCCCTTTTCTCCAAATACTGATGGGCGGAGCTTTGTCAATTTTGTCCCGCCCTCTAGACGGGTCTTATCTCTTTGGATCGGTTTGGGCGGCATTCGTTTAAAATCATTTCGGTTCTGACGGTTCAAAGTGTCAGCTTAGGGAACTAGCGATGACGTAACATTTGAGATGGAAAGTGGGGCTAAAAGGGGATGAGGGAATTGAATTTTTGGGGGCTGATTTGAGAAAGGAATGAGAAATAGGCAAGGACCTATACATTCTTCTAGATCTCCCCTCAGGACTGTTTACCCTTGTTGCGCTACCTTAAAAGGGAATATTAAGTACATTTATTTATAGCTTAAAGGAATGGTTTTGATGTCTTATTAATTGTTTAAATTTCCCATTCTGGTCAGATTAGGTTAGGTCAAAGGTAGTTTAATGTTAGGACAAGTCGGATAGATTATTATTGGAGTAGGTTAGGTTAAATCAACGATGCTCACTGTTCGAGTGGTCTCAATTTAGTCTGGCAAATGACAGTGGCGTGAGTTGGAAAGTAATCGATGATCGATGAAGAAGATATTGTACGATGCATTTTAAAAAAACATTTTTACCTTTGCCGACGGTCTTTAGAGTTAAATTGCGCAGATATTCAGGTCATGGCATGGAATTAAAATGTTCGAATAATCTCAGGTTTGTCTACATCCCTTTGGTGCCATTTGCGACTTCAAAGGGATGGGTTTTATTGAAGTTATTAAAATCCTTCCCTTTATGAATTGGCGTCTCATTCCTTTCTTCTTCTTTTATCCCCTTTTATCCCCTTTTTTAGAGTACACTTTTGACGCACATTTTCCCCACGTCTTTTATATAAAGCCTTTTTATATCTTACATATTTCATTATCTATGAAGTCATTTATTTGATTGTGTGGCTGTTAGGATATTTGCCAAATCTCGTTGTTTTATATTTTAAAAGGCCGGATTTTTGAATAGTATATAAACTAGCAAAAGGTCGGCGCTACGCGCCGATTTTGCTAGATCTGCGGTGCTTCGGCTGAATTGTGGGCCTACGGCGTATTTTATTTTGAACATCAGTAGCCCTTTATCTGGATATCATTCCTATTCCTCTCACCTTGGGCCTCAGTAATTGGGGTGCCTGCGGCCTTCCAGTTACTGGCAAACCAATTATTCATTCAATAAAACTACAGTAAAGAACGCAGCCATGAAAATCTAAAGCTTCACAAATCTTAATACTGGCAAACCAATTATTCATTCAATAAAACTACAGAAAAGAACGCAGCCATGAAAATCTAAAGCTTCACAAATCTTAATACAATGAGCTCGGATTTGAAGCCTAAGATTTTCATGACTGCGTTCATTTCTATAGTTTTATTGACCAAATAACTGAACCGACAGTAATTGGGGGCCCTGCGGCCCGCCAAATCATAGTTTTCATTGTTTCGAGTGCATCAATAATATTGTTATAGTGTTCCATTAGTTGTGATAAGCATGATCTTCCTGACCGGAATCGATGTTGGTTATTTTTTTTCTGAGTTTCCCATTAACCCCACCCCCTCCCCCATTACCCCACCCCTCCCCCAATACCCCTCCCCCACCCCTCCCTCCCCCCATTTACCAATTTTTTTCTGAGTTTCCCCATTAACCCCACCCCCTCCCCCATTACCCCACCCCTCTCCCCCAATACCCCCTCCCCCACCCCTCTCCCCCAATACCCCTCCCCACCCCTCTCCCCCATTTACCCCACCAATTTTTTTCTGAGTTTCCCCATTAACCCCACCCCCTCCCCCATTACCCACCCCTCCACCCCTCTCCCCCACCAATTTTTTTTCTGAGTTTCCCCATTAACCCCACCCCCTCTCCCCCATTTAACCTCACCCTTCCCCCATTACCCCCAAGGGGGGAAGGGGGCTGGCACCTTGGAAAGGATTTACTTTAATTTTTTTTTTGGTTACATATACAGGGCGTCCCAAAAAAATGTATACACACTTTAAATACTTATAAAGGCAGTGTTTATTAAAATACATTTCATTTTCAAAATGTAATAGAATCTACAGACATTATTTAATTGTTTTGTCAACGCCTGTTTTCAAACTGACGTCCGTTCTGGTCCAGGCACTGCTGATAACACGAAGCAATGGAATCGCAAACATCACGAAACATTTCGTTTGGTATTTGTGTGCATTCTCGTTCAATGGCTGCTCTCAATTCAGCGACTGTTACAGGTTTTATAGCGTAGACTTTGTCTTTTAAGTATCTCCATAAAAAAAAAGTCTAGTGGTGTGAGGTCTGGTGAACGCGGAGGGTATTCTACGAAACCCCTTCGTCCAATCCACATCCACATCGTGCCAAGTACCACTCGCAATACTCCACTCTTCGGTCCGGATCATCATCATCATCTTCATTAATAGCATGGACTAATCTTGGAATGTAACTTTTCCATTGACAGCGCTTCAAAATGCGTTGGACAGACGATTCTGAAATTCCTACCTCACGACTCGCTTGCCGCACAGATTTTCTTGGACTTTGGTGATACGTTTCCAGTACTCTTTCTTGCTTTGTGGGGCTTGTCGATGTCCGTGGTCTTCCGGAACGCTTCTTGTGGACATTCTGAACAGTTCCATCGGCTTCAAACTTATCTCTAATTCGAGTGATGGTAAGTCGCGTTGGTGGATCTGTTTGAAACTCCCTCCTAAACTGTCTTTGCACTTCAACTGCGTTTTCACACTTCCAGTAGCATTTTAGAATGAATTTCCTTTGTTCAAAGCTTAGTCTGACTGCCATTATTAATTCTAATGGGTTTAACTTGGAAAGAAAGAAACATCAATTGAGCTATCAGCTGTTAAAGTGTGTATACATTTTTTTGGGACGCCCTGTATATATATCGCATCTATTTTTCTGAGTTTCCCCATTAACCCCACCCCCTCCCCCATTACCCCACCCCTCCCCCATTTTGTGCCAAAATTATGATTAAAAATGAAGAAATGGGAAGAACTGTACCCCTAAAAGGGGGGAGAAGGATTTATGTTAGGGAATTTTTTTTAGCATGGGCACTGCACAATTAAAAGACGCATCGAATGGTGAAAACCGCATTGTTCTACACCAATTGTAGCGACCTGTAGGTGTGCGCAAATAAACTGTTACTTATATAAGGCTTCATTTCTGAAATAGTATATTAGATTTTAAACTTATTGTTTACGACTAATATTTTTTCCATACGTTCTTGCTTCGTAGTGACCGTGCGTACAAAACTACTTAATAAAGGGTGTTGCAAAAGTCGTGGTGTTGTTTTCGGGTTCTTTGATCACATTTTTAAACCGCTATTTTTTCTAAAGAAAACGTAGATTTAATATGGTTTGTCCAGAAAGAGAGCTAAAACATCCAATGTGTTAGTTGCAGCGTCGTATTCAGATTTTTATCGTGACGCCACATCATCGTTGCCTCGAGAGTTTTCATGGTGTTTGAGGAAATCAAGTCTCGTATCGCACGCGCTGCATTCACTGTGACGTCGCATTTGTTTGCTGATGTCATTCGCAACGTCAAACGGCACCTCGACAATTCTAAAATCGATGTCGGATGTTTCTATACAATCCCATTAACCCGAAGTGTGCGAGTGAAACTTTGAGAGTAGTCTGTGGAGTGTCTGTGAACATTGCTCGGAGGTGGTATGCCAAATATCCTGAAATCCCGAAAAACCGCGCCACGACGTTCGCGACAGACACTCGTTACACCTCATTCCTTTTAATTAATTGATTGACAATCTTAAAAATTAAGTCATATCAAGCGACTAGATGTACACAATTAATGTATTTTAAAGTTACATTACCCAAATGTTATTTACATATTACTGTACTAGTCTTAATTAATGCTGCGTAAATAGAATCCTCACCTGTTTATAACAATTCATTGTCTCGAAGTGGCCTTTTGTTCTCCGTTAAACTGAAACTGATACATGACCGAGGGGGGGGGGGAGTGATTACTAAAAGTTAAAGTTTTGACTCCGTCTAATGAAACTCCGTTCCTCCCGTGCCTCATCCCGTAAAAAACTACTTATTAATGATGTTTTCGAACACAATAGACACTCATGAGAGAAGAGAGAACAGCGTCCGCGATAGCTTGAAAAAGGAAACTTTCATTCGTTCTAACACCAATTAGACATCTGGTGAAGCCGTCTACCATTTGTCTTCATTGTTCACTAGGATAAAGACAAAGTAAATAATAGCTAATCTTTTCAGTCTTCGATAGCGGGTAACGGAGTGAGAGTAGGGAGGGGGTCGGAGCGAAGGAAGGAGTGGAAGATAAGTAGAGAAAAGTAGCAGAAAAACGAGAGAGAGAGAGAGAGAGAGAGAGAGAGAGAGAGAGAGAGAGAGAGAGAGAGAGAGAGAGAGAGAGATGTGTGGAAATGAGGGTGGGTTTGCTTTGAATGGAGAAAAGAGAAATTACTTATTCTCAAAGAGTGAATGTGAGAGAGAGAGAGAGAATTAATTCCCATGCACTCCACAAATGTATGCAGCCGAAATTAGATTTAGTTTTTCAGTTTTTTTAATTTCCATTTGAAGAAATTGGAACTTTTCAAAAGTTCACAAAAAGATTGGTTTAAAAATAAAAAGTCTGAAATTAGTAGAATAATCATTAAGGATGTGTGTGTGTGTGAATTCGCGGAATTGTTTCATTAAAAACACAGTAATGATAATTCCACGAATTTATTGACTAGCCCTCCAATATAATATATATATATATATATATATATATATATATATACAGGGTGAGTCAAAGTAGCGCCCGATTTCTGTTTTTTCGGCTGTCAGATTGTGCATCGATCACGAGGGAGGGCACTTTGAAAATTGCAAGTAAAACAGCTTGGTACAGTTCCGTAATAATTTTCCCCCGAATAAATGGTTAGATAAACATGTCATTCATTTATTTCTACCTTCTTGTACACTGTAATACAAATGGCAAACAAACAATCAACTGACAGAAATCGGGCGCTACTTCTGACTCACCCTGTATATATATATGAAAAGAAGGACCAACACAACAGCAAACATTTTCGTTTATTTTTTTGTACTTCAGACGTTTCGACAAATCTTTTGTCATCATCAGTGAATTATAAATCTTAAAACCTTAAAACAAAAATAAGAATAAATAATTAAAATTAAGTCAAAAAGAAAATTAAAATCATTAAAATTAAATTAAATTAAAATTACCTCAACTGGTAAATACACAATGATTACGTCAACCTCCATATTCGGCAGATACTGAGAAAAAACTGTATGGTCAGTTACATTGGGAGGTATGAAAGTAAGTTGGTTGGTTAGTTAGAAGAGCCGTAATTTGTAAGATGAACTATTGTTGTTAATGGAGGGTTCGTTTCTATAGATGTACGAAGATTCCCCTCAGTAGCCCACTACAATCCGCAATTAGAAACCATAGTAATGAAAACAACCATTCCCTTCACAAAACTCAGTTCGAAATTCTAACAAGAACCAATAACCTCACAGAACTCTGAATTTTAGAATCTTTCTACATCTATAGAAACAAACCCTCCATTAACAACAATAGTTCACCAACCTACTTTCATACCTCCCAATGTAACTGACCATATAGTTTTTTCTCAGTATCTGCCGAATATGGAGGTTGACGTAATCAAAGTGTATTTACCAGTTGAGGTTATTTTAATTTAATTTTAATGATTTTAATTTTCTTTTGATTTAATTTTAATTATTTATTCTTATTTTTGTTTTAAGGTTTTAAGATTTATAATTCACTGATGATGACAAGATTTGTCGAAACGTCTGAAGTACAAACAAATAAACGAAAATGTTTGCTGTTGTGTTCGTCCTTCTTTTCATCTGTAATTTCCGTTTCCCTAAGGAGAAGTCAATATATATATATATATATATAGATATTAATTTATTATGGACGACGGGCGTGATTTTGCAAAGCGGAATATGAATTCATTTGAGCGCAAGTCCAAGGTTATCGACAAACGATAAACTCATTAATTAATTATTTTCTTTCCCCTCGGATTCTTCTTACCAATTGAATGTCTTTTTGGCGCGAGGGTAACTCTTGAAAGCGGAGGGGCGCGCAAGTTTATATCTTCGAAGAGGCCTCCGAGGCGTCCTGAAGAGCCAAGACGACGGAGGACTGAAATCGGAGGTCGGTCTTGAAATGTTGGCCGATTTCTTGGACAAGAAGTTGAAAAGGCAATTTCCTGAGCAGAAGTCCAGTACTCTCTCTGGATCGTCTGATCTCACCGTGCTTTGCACGGTGGCTATGGGGTTTCTTACCTCCACCGGTAGCAATAACAGACTTGCGAGGTGCCTTAGTGGCACTCTGCTTAAGCGAAACCTTTCCTCCAGGACATTTATGCGCAATATATATATATATATATATATATATATATATATATATATATATATATATATCATAAATGACCAATTCCCTCCAACTTTTGTGTAATGTTTCATTCGTGCTAATTTTTTACTCAGTAGCTCCTATGGGTCATATTTCTTATATCTTCAGGTTTTTAATTACGCTCGTGTTAAGGTAGAGTTGGTGTGTGTGTGTGGGGGGTCCATTAAAAAGTTTGGGGAAAGCGTCCTTTTATCATATAAAATTATTTTTTCGAATTTCATCCGGGTTAGGATTTTCACTCAGATTTGTTTTCGGTCAGGTTAGATCCGATTCGAATAACTGATGAAAAAATAATGTAAATATAATTATATGCCAATAACTTTTTAAAATTACTGAAATTATACTACTAATTTGAATTTGAGTTTTTAAAAGGTACGCTATGACCAAACCTCCACGGCCCACCGGTTGAAAACCAGTGGGTCAGGCTAACCCAAACTAACCTAATTTCAAAAAAGTATATCCTACAAGAAAGTTCGACCTATTTGCGAAATCGGAGTTAATGGGTAAAAAAAGGGTTTTATTACTGGTGTTACTTGGAGATTTAGGAATATATATATATATATATGGTGTCCGCCTCTGCCTTTTCATCACGAATGTAACTCACTTCCATATTAGCCATTGTGTTATTCTACCTGCGACCAAAAATGGTCCCAAAACAAGACATCAATTTGAACATTTGTTTTAGTTTTAATGTATTACTTTTATAAATTTAATTTAAAATAAAATTTCCTATGAGACAGGACTTATGGAACACCCTGTGTGTGTATATATAAAGACAGAGAGAGGGAGGGACAGACTTTTGATCATATGATCGAGTGTATTAAAATGGTTAATTTTTAAGGTCTCTTTTTGGATGATAGAGAGTTTGAACATGTCCATTTATGAGGGTATGTCAATACGCGTACGAAACTCTTTCCTTAATTCGTAATTCCTTATCGCGAGTTACGTCCAATGGGCACCAATGACTCGACGTTTCCCTCGTTGACTCGTACTGATTTAATCGACGAATCGGAATAAAAATAAAATTAGGCACGATGCCCCCCGTATGGCGTAGTGCCATACCCTCGAGTCGGGATGTCAACTCTCCGTAAACGCTTTTATCGACGAGAAAAACTAATGAACTTTTTTTGAAATGACGTTTTTGAACATTTTAAAATCATGTAATTAAAATGTTTTAATTTTACGTCTTTTTTTTAATTAAATTCAATACGAAAATTATTAATTGCTCTTTTCACACTTTTATTCAAAAAAATGTGATGTCATGTGCGCAATATTAATTAGTATTTCTGTCTGTCTGTGTGTGTGTGTGTGTGTAGGCAACTAGATATACTGTAAATGAGTCGAGTGTGATAATTCACGGAGGTAGTTGGGTATTTTTTGTGAGGTAACACTTTAGGGTACCTCGGAACACTATAAAAAATTATCTAAAAATTCCAGGAACATTTTTATTGTCGGAAGAAAGATACGTTTGTCCTAATTAGATTAGGTTAGTTAAGGTTAGGTTAGGTTAGGTTAGAATAGGGAGTACCTCCCTATTTAACGACTTAGCAGAAACCGCCCTTCGACCCCACAATTGCGCCCGAAACACGTATCACGCCTTCTCGGTTCGATAGCACTAAGATTAAGTTAGGTTAAATTAAGTTTGGTTAATTAGTTTTTTAGGTAGTATGGATTTGAAAGGTCGATACGTCGCTTACGCGGAGGAGATAAAAGTCGTTGAAATGTGATACTTAAATGAGTCGTTCTTCGCGACGAGTGTTGCGGAGAATACTCGCGTCAGCTACTTTGGATGAAATCCGTGATCCAGTCTAATCGGATGTAATCCAGCAATCCAGTTGCTGCGTTCGGATTACCGATAATCTCTCGCATTTATTTCCCGGAATTCGGTCTGGGATTCCCTCGTGCGCGCGTGACTGGGTGGGTGAGGGGTACGCGTGCGTACGCATTTACAAAACGTTCACGGATGCTTCTCGCAAAATTGACTGAACTCTGAATTTTAACGCGTAAATTGAAACTCTATCGCCGTTCCCATATTCCAAATCTAAAGCGGAAAAAACATTATAATTGATGCAAATGCGAGAACATCTTCGCTTTGGGCAAATATCTTGACCTTTTAACATTATACGAACGAGATTTTGTTTTTCATTTGATGCCCGAGTTTCATTCATTCATTCATTAATTAAAAACCAAATTTTTGAGCCAGATAATATATATATATATATATATATATATATATATATATATATATATATAACGTAAAGAACGACGCTTTGTATAGGAGAATTATCCGCGCAAAATGAGAGCGAAAGAACGAAACAAATGAAAAAATGAGGTACCCACCCGGGAATCGAACCCGGGATCTTCCGATTGCCGGTCAGATATGATAACCACTACACAACAGGCCTCACCCAAACAAATGCCGTAATTCCTCTACATACGCGCAGAAACCAATGCCCCAAAGGGGCACCTCCCGCATATCTGACCGGCAATCGGAAGATCCCGGGTTCGATTCCCGGGTGGGTACCTCATTTTTTCATTTGTTTCGTTCTTTCGCTCTCATCTTGCGCGGATAATTCTCCTATACAAAGCGTCGTTCTTTACGTTAATTATACTGCGTGTTTGCAGTTATAATGTATATATATTCCATATGTGGATTTGGTATTTCCTTGACAGTAATAGCGGTGACACTATGAGTAAATACTTGATTATAATTATTATTTCAGTACAAGACAATATCTTCCTTTGTAATTAAAATCCGGTTAAGAAAATCTATTACCAGAAAATTAATTATGAAATTACAGTTGTGGAATAGGATTTAAGACGACAGTATATTCCATGTATTCAGATCAACAGTACAGCAAACCGGCTTCCTATGCGAAAATATATATATATATATATATATATATATATATATATATATATATATATATATATATATATATATATATCTCGTTTTACACAGAGCACCATTCCGCCCATACGTGCATTTCATGGTAGTGTGTTTAGATAGTTAAATGTGGGTTGTAAATCCCTTAGACTTGCGATAAAAATGAGAGACTCGAATCTCGGTATGACTTTCCCTTTTTTGCATCATTCACAACGTTTCCAGTCTTTATTCTCGTCTTCAGTAAACTAAAAATCGTTTTCAAAAATGCATTAGAATTCAAAGAAGGTTTTTTTTTTTTTTTTTTTTTTTTTTTTTTTTTTTTTAAAGTGGATGGTGACGTTAAACGTAATTCATTTCGCAGTTGTTTTCTGGTTGTGTAAATTATTATTACCTGTATATGTTTATATTGTAATGTAACATCGTTGAGGTAATTTGGTCAGTTTAATCATAATTTATTTTTATAATAGTGATTAATGAAATGGACTCTTCTTATTTTTAAATTTTGTATGTTAAGCCTAACAGAGACCTTAAATTGTGAGTAGATTAAGGTATAATTTTAAACTATCAGATGCTAACATTATATAATGCTTGAAAGATACGAGTAAATAAAATATTTCGGATCAAATGTAGAATTCGGACCCTAGCCTTCTTTAATTAGCTTTATAAGGCTAACTAACGAAAATATCACGACCTAACCTAACCAATCGTTAGGTTAACTGTACGCCCTTGACGATTGGTTAGGTTAGGTCATGATATTTTCGTTAGTTAGCCTTATAAAGCTAACTAAAGAAGGCTGGGGTCCGAATTCTACATTTGATCCAATATTTCATCCTATCCAGTGAGTAAAAATAAAATAAATTTGACAAAATCAAAAGTTAAAAAGTTGTGAAATATTGGCGTCTTTGAGTGATATCTGAAACACTTTAAAAAAAAGAAAGCTGCACTTTTACATATATTTGTCAACCACGGATGATGATGATGATGATCCTGGAGTCGATTTTTACTTTTAAACTTGTTTAAAAAGAATTTATTCTCTCTTTTATTTCGTTCTCTCTCACTGTTTAGGAGAAGGAGACATATCTGTCGCAAAATCAGATCCTAGAAAGGGAACTTGGCACTAGTGCCAACGGACGAAAGGTTTCAACACTATAAATAGAACAGTTAAAAATAAAACACGCTAAAAATCATGAGAAAACATTAATTGTTTTCTATGTTGAAGATGTCATTAGGGATAAATGTTGAAATTAAGATTTAAGTTAAATTAATATTGACACTTTAATACAATCGTTATTCGGAGAAATCTAAAAAAAAAAAAAAAAACTTTCTCACTTTTGAAGGAACACCAAACTTTGTCACTACGTTACCTCGCGTAACACGACTGATTTGGTGGTGTAACTATAATCGTAATAAGGTTTTCTTTCCCATATTTATGGTCTTAAAGACCACGCAGATTTTTATTACAGGGAACATAATTTTGCGCAACTTTTAACGATAAAAATGATATTTCTCGCAAAATTACGAGACTAATTAGTTGAACACGCGACGCTCTGACAATAACAAAAGGTTTTGTTTGCTTTACGTGTTAAATTTTGCTAAGTTAAATGTTGATGGTGTTACATCGAGTAATGTAAATTTATTAAATTATTTTACAAAAGTCATATTGCACTTATCTCACAATTATTTTAGCCTCTTATACTAACTGCACTTATTTAATCCAATTTGACCTTTAGACTAATGGATGACTCGTGTATATATATATATATATGGAGTGAAGGTGGTTTTATGAAAAATTATAGGAATTCATTGCGTGCTGCTGCTGTTGCTGTTGCTGTTGGGGGTTGTCTGAACTTTTTAAATTATCGTGGGAAATTTTGGAGGTAGGGGTTGGGGGGGGTTGTCTTCTTGATTGGCAGTGTTCTCCGATTGCTGATAAGGGCCGTGGGCAATGCTCATAGAGGTTTTCCTCTTTTTGACAAGTTTTATATTGGCGCGTGTTGTATTGTCGATAATAAAGAGAACAACGGCCGTTACGGGAATAACGTACAATAATTATTTTGGAACGGTCATAACCGGAAGTGAGGCATTAAAAAATTGGATTTAAAAATTGTTTAAGAATCGTGTCTCTTTGGAAGGATACAATAACCTTTGTAGATAAAATAATTACCTAATAATTCGCTAAAGTGAAAAAATTTGTGAGGTTCCGTAAATTGATTTCGTTACCATTCAGGATTTGTGGTTAGATATTTTCCTGAATAGTTTAGAAATATTTGCACTTTTCTATCTAAAAGCCTAAAGAAAATAATATTGTATTTTGTTCATTTTATCTTTCGAAACTCATTTTTTTATATTGTTTACTAAAGTGAAAAAGGGTCGATGTCGTTTTGATGATGTCTGACAAAAAGGAAAGTGTGACGCGTGTATCAATTGTGTGTGTGTGTGTGTGGTTCGTAGAATATATTATAGTTTTCCAACCACGATTGTTCGTGATGACAAAAAATACGAGGAGTGATCAAAAAGTATCGATAATTTTATTGCTACGGACAAATGAATGCAAATAAGAAATAACCGTTTAAGTATTTGAGTCTTCCTGCCCTCTGGCGTCTGCAGTCTGAAGCAAAATCTGCTACCATGAGTCAGTAGTCGGTTGGAGCGCTTAAAAGGAGGGTATGTTTTTGCAGTACGTATAAATCTCTGAAATGGAACAACGCGCGTTCGGAGACGAACGAAATGATTAAAACAGCTTTTGGAAATGATGCTCTCAGTGTAGCTAACGTTTACAAATGGCACAAAAAGTTTAAAAATGGAGAAACCGCTTGAAGACAAGGAACGCAGTGGCCGCCCTTCCACTTCTCGTACGGATGAAAATGTCCAACAGATTCGATTTTTGGTACGAGCAAATGTTTCTCCATTTTTAAACTTTTTGTGCCATTTGTAAACGTTAGCTACACTGAGAGCATCATTTCCAAAAGCTGTTTTAATCATTTCGTTCGTCTCCGAACGCGCGTTGTTCCATTTCAGAGATTTATACGTACTGCAAAAACACACCCTCCTTTTAAGCGCTCCAACCAACTACTGACTCATGGTAGCAGATTTTGCTTCAGACTGCAGACGCCAGAGGGCAGGAAGACTCACATACGTAAACGGTTATTTCTTATTTGCCTTCATTTGTCCGTAGCAATAAAATTATCGATACTTTTTGATCACTCTTCGTATGTTTGTCAAGGTTGCGATGCTCTGGGGGACCCCATAATTAAGTTAGAGAATTTGTTTGTCTACCAAGTTTATCGGATGTGAAGTTTGCTGCGTATATTATGAAAGTGGTAAAGTCCACTTGTTGAGGTTCAAAGGTGGTGTTGAATCCGGGATTATCACGTAGTCTTGTAATATTGATGTCTGTTGATTTTTTTTAACCGCAGTGTTCATATATGAAGAGTGAAAATACAAACGAAATTGTGTACTGGTTTTGCTTTTTAATTCTGATGAAAGAAAAGATGGTTAACATTGTACACTGATGTATTATGATTAATGGCGTATGAAATGAAACTGCGAATTTTGTTTGATTCAGGCTGTACATATTGTTTGCGAATAAAATTGGGCTTCATTAAAAAGATTGTTGGTTTGTGTGGTTGTGTGGTGCTTGCCCTTTTATACGAAGTCGTCGTTGTTGGCTCGAGAGAGATTTGTTGAGAAACGTAATTCCTTCGTCTAATAAAGTTACTGATAATTTCTTGGAGTTTCATTAATGTTTTGAAATTTAGAGTAGTGGAATATTATGGCTTCAACTTTACGTATTCTTTGTTTAAAATGACCACATTCAATTCCATTTACGTAGATACGTTTTCTCTTTCTTGCTGAAACTACTCGAGAAAGATTTTCCAAACTTTCCTTTTTTTTGTTGCGTCAACACTGCGATGATGACACTTTAAACTGCTGTTCTGAACTCTCTAACTGCGTTCCTCCTCCTTTAAGGAGAGCACGCAGTACAACACACTTTCCACACACTTTCATTCCTTTTCTGTCCAATTCTTTAACGCGAGGTTTAATCGGTATTTTCAATCTTTCATCTACTCAACCGTTCAGCTCTGGAACAGTCTTCTTCAATCCATCTTTCTCTATGTCTATGACCTCCAATCTTTCAAACGCGAAGTGTCCAGGCATCTCGAAAACCCTGGACCATTGATTTTGGCTCTCTTCTTCCTCTATCGGGGGGTGGCGGCGTTTTAGCGGGCATTCACCCTTGGACCCTCTTTTCCGCATTAAAAAAATAATAAAACCAACATATTTGAAAAATTTAATAACTAACGAGTGAAATATTAACCGAGACGTAGAATAGACATTTTGCACCGTCTTTAAGAGAAAGAATTCCATCGGATAAATTGAAACTATTTTGTCTGCATCGGTGAATGTAAATTAAAGCCACGGTTTACACCTGAATTAATCAAATACTTTTCTCTCGTGTTCCTGTTTCACATCAACTTTATCGTTTCGTTTCTTTGTGATGAAATTTAGCTTCTCCGAAAACGAGTCCCTCTTTTGTACATATTCAGCTCCACTTTTAATACTATTAACAACGATTCGTTTAAATATTTCAGTTGCATGAATTCTTTTATTAAATTACTTCAATTTGTTTTGCGCATCTACGTTATATATATATATATATATATATATATATATATATATATATATATATAGAGAGAGAGAGAGAGAGAGAGAGAGAGAGAGAGAGAGAGAGAGAGTTACAAGGAAAGGTAGTACCTCAAAAGGCCTTGCGGCCCATACCAAGGAGGTACGTACCAATGGCAACGGGTGCCAGGGAAAATTTTCTACACCCTCAAATAGTGTGCAAGATTCGGTCTAACCTTTTCTTAAACAGATCCACAGAAGAACTGTTCACAACTTCTGAAGGTAGCCTGTTCCACGAGTCACAGATCTTATACGTAAGGTAATTCCCACACACACTAGTCCTAAACCGTTTCAAATCCAACTTCCAACCATTGTTGCGAGTTGGGTTATCATTTAAACTAAAAATGCTTCTAAAATCGACATTGTTGAACCCGCGTAAAAATTTGAAAACCTCGATCAGTTGACCGCAGCCTCCGAGTTTTCAGCGAAAACAAATTCAGGGCGCGTAAGCGTCGATTGTAGCCCATATGCCTAACGGAAGGGATTAACTTTGTGGCCCTCGCCTGCACTCGCTCCATCCTCTCAATATATCTCCTGAGGGTGGGCGACCAGAACTGCACATCATACTCCAGGTGCGGCCGAACCAGATAATTGTACAGCGAGAGCACAATCTCCTTGTTCTGAAATCGAAATTGCCTCCTGATATAACCTAACAACTTCTGGGCTTTCTTTTCCACCTCTACACACTGTTTGTTAAACTTGAGGTCGCTGCTAATTAGCACACCCAAGTCCTTTTCCAAATCAGTTGCCTCGATATTACTCCCCAACATTGAGTAGTCCGACTTGGGATTGGCGTAGCCAATGTGCATCACTTTGCACTTACCCAAAGTAACGGCATTTGCCATTTTTCGGACCACTCTCCTATCCTACCTAGGTCCGCACGCAGTTGCTCTATCGCCTCGGGCATCCTAACATTGGCCCCAAGCTTGGTGTCATCAGCGAATTTGGCGATCCTACTGACGATGCCACCGTCGATATCATTATGTAAATGATAAACAACGGTGGCCCCAAAACTGAACCCTGTGGAACACCACTAGTGACCGAGGCCCAACCCGAAGTAGCCCCTTTAATTACAACCCTCTTCCCCCTATTCTTCAGCCAGTTTTCAATCCACCTACCTACTTCCCCACCGATACCCAGCGCGCGCACTTTGGCCATTAGCCGGCGGTGAGGTATCTTATCAAAGGCTTTCTCAAAGACGAGATAAAGTATATCAATCGCCCTACTCTCATCATACTCACTCAACATAACGTGGAAAAACTCGAGCAAGTTGGTGAGACACGATCTATGCCGTCTAAACCCATGTTGGGAGTCCCCAAGCAGCTTGTAGGAATCCAAATGGTCAACGATCCTATCTGCTATTATCCCCTCTAATAATTCACCTACTACAACTGAAGTGAAACTAATGGGACGATAGTTCCCTGGACTTTCGTGATCCCCTTTCTTAAAGATGGGGGTCACGTTGGCTTCCCTCCAGTCACCAGGCACCTGGCCCGTCTCCAAAGATTTGTTGAAGACTGTAGCCAGGTGGGGAGCCACCCGGTCGCGCACCTTCCGCAACACTCTAGGAAGAAACTGGTCTGGCCCAGGAGCTTTAAACGAGCTCTGTCTATTCTATAGGCAACGACTGTCGCGGTACATCGAACACTTTCCAGGCCAGCACCTTCGTGCCTGACGCCTGGCTTGGGGATGACGCGGGTGTCCTCCATGGTGAACACTCCCGCACTCATTAAGCACATTAGCGATGTCCCCGTCGGAGGTCCGCAGAACGCCGCTTCGGTCCTTTAATGGACCTATCATGCTTCTAATGGGCTTTCTACTATTAACATAACTGAAGAACTCCTTAGGGTTCCCCTTGCAGAGGCTTGCTACCCGTAGTTCTTCGTTACGTTTCGCTAGCCTAACCTTCGCCTTCACTTCCCTACACAGGCGGACATACGCTTCAGTGTTCTCATGGGAACGATTGGCCTTCGCCCTCCTATACGCTACTTTCCTATTTCGGATAGCCGAAGCGATGTCACGACTGAACCACTTAGGCTGCGTTGAAGCAGGGGTGACCGGTTTTGTGGGTATGGCAGCAGCCTGCAGCACCATAAACTCGTCCCGGAATGCACTCCACACTCCCTCAACATCGCCGCCGACCTCTAACCCCATCTCACCTACGCTATCCTTGAGGCTAACAAAGTCCGCCCGCCGGAGATCGAGCTTACTGCCTCTCGAGTTACTACGCTTCACTCGAGGGACGCACACACGGAACCTAATCAGACCGTGATCACTCCCGCCCAACGATTCGTCAACGGTGAGGCCAATGACGAGGTTGTATTCGGTCGTGAATACTAAGTCTAGAACGCTTTCACCTCGTGTAGGTTCATTGACCCACTGAGTGAGGAAGTTCTCATCAGCAAAGTCAACTAGCCTCCTCCCTTCAGCATCAGCAGTCCTGTCTTCCCACTTTATGCCGCGACAGTTGAAGTCTCCTAAAACTACACACCCTATCCCCTAACATGCTACGGAGTTCGGTGTACAGGGCTGTATCCTCCTCGAGGAGGAGATGCGGAGGTCTGTACACCAAGATTAACCTATAGTTCGTCCCTCCCACGTTCAGATCGACGCCAAGCAGCTCCCGTTCCGACCGGAACTGGCAGACAACCGGACTCAACGTGTCACTCACGTATATTAGTACCCCTACCCCCCTCCCCACCGGTGCAGTCTTTGCGAAACATTCTATACCCGGGAATTTCGAACTCCCCAACATAGTCCCTACGATCAGTATGAATCCAGGACTCGGTGATAGCAACGATATCCTGGTATTCTGATGCTAAGAGTGCCCGTAGCTCGCAAAACTTATTCCTAATCGACCTAGCATTGAAAAGCATTGCACGGAGGGAGCCTTCCCTATTCTGACCGCCCCCAAGCATGACCCGTTTCCCGAACAGCCAGGGCTGTTGGGAGTTGAAGAGCCCCTCGCCAACGAGGGGGCAACTTCCGCATGAGCCTGAGCCCCTCCATCCTGGAAGGAGGGTCACCCACCGGCTCAACATCATCTCTCCCCGGTGGGGGCCCGTCATCTCTCCCCTGGCTCGACCTCACTATTCTGTATAGGTGCCGGTCGAGCAGCGTGCCTAGCACACCTTTACCCTTGTCATTGAAATGGACACCATCCCTCTGGTAAAGGTCCCACCTACCCGAAAATGCGTCGAAGGGGTCAATAAACCTCACGCCCAGCGGGACGCACAAGTCTTGCACTCTCTCGTTGATGCCAATGACCTTACTAAGCGCGTGGTCACTGCCATTCTTCCGCGATAAAATACCCATCAACATTCCCCTGTCTGTTTTCAGTTTTAGATCATCCGCAAGAAACATGATCTCGGTGATGATCCCTTCTGTAAGACCTACCCTACCGCCTTTGGGGAACAGGTCGTTGCCACTAGCGTGGACAACGATCGCAATCTGCCGACTAGCCACGCGCAGCTTCTCTACCTCCTTCCTTAAGTGCGCCGTTCCCCGCCCAGGTAAGCACCTTACCTTCCTCCCGTCCCGGTTTGCAGAAGCAAAGTTCTTCTCCTGGCCACTGATCTGCGAGTCCCCAATCAAAACGGTGTCTTCCTCCTTCGAGCACACAGGAGACTAAAGCGGTTGGAGGTCCTGACAGGGGCAACTGGGGTCTCAGGCTTCGGCTTCGCAGCCTTCTTGCCCGAGACCTTTCGATACCCGTCGCCACCCATAGACGCACTTACACCACCTGACCCACCCCGACCGGCAGCTACATCCTTCGGTTTCTTTGGGCCACCAGTAGGCCCCTTTCCACCCTTTTTCTTTATCGGCCCCTTCCCACCCTTCTTTACGCCTTCCACCTTGCGCCGCGGTTCCGTGCATTCCACGTGAGTCGCTGGCGATTCCTGACACTGATTTTGTACCCTGGCCCCCCGTGGCACCTCTACCCTTTCTCCGCGGTCCCGAGCTCTGTCCAGTCCATCGCTGGACCGCCTTTCCATGGCAACTATCCTATCAATGAGCTCCGGGATGGAGGGCGCAGCCGCGTCAGTGACCGCCGCTTTTCGAAGCAGGCTTGTTTGAAGTTCGTCACCCACTGGTTTACTTCACACCTCGCACATTCAGCCTTCAGTTTCTGTGTGAGAGAGAGAGAGAGAGAGAGTTACAAGGAGTTACAAGGAAAAGAAGTACCTCAAAAGGCCTTGCGGCCCATACCGAGGAGGTACCAATGGCAACGGGTGCCAGGGAAAATTTTGTCTTTCAACTATCCTAGCAGTAGTAGAAAACTGGATAGAAAAGTAGAAGGCTCTCTCCCCACCCTCCGCTCCCTCCCTGCCAGAGGCAGGTACGGAAAAAGGTTGAAGAAAATACCTTGACCCTGGAAAAGTAGCCAAGGAAATTTTACAGGAAAGTGGAGAATATATAAATAGCTCTATATTTAGCTTGCTCACAGAGACACCGAGCAAGCGAACTCCTGCAGAGTTTTCTGAGGTTTTAATCTTAAACTATGAGTGTGTTCAGTACTTTGTCTAGCCTATTTTTAAACAGATTTACACTTTGACTGGAAACAACCTCTGAGGGAAGTTGGTTCCAGATATTAACTATTTTATAGGAAAAGAAATTTCCGCAGACTGAGGTCCTAAATGTCTTTACACACTCAAATAGTGTGCAAGATTTCGTCTAACCTTTTCTTGAACTGATCCACAGAGGAACTGTTCACAACTTCCGAAGGTAACCTGTTCCATGTGTCACAGATCTTATACGTAACGTAATTCCCACACACACTAGTCCTAAACCGTTTCAAATCCAACTTCCAACCATTGTTGCGAGTTGGGTTATCATTTAAACTAAACATACTTCTAAAATCGACATCGTTGAACCCTCGTAAGAGCTTGAAAACCTCGATCAGTTGACCGCGCAGCCTCCGAGTTTCAAGCGAAAACAAGTTCAGGGCGCGTAACCGTCGATTGTAGCCCATATGCCTAACAGAAGGGATTAACTTTGTGGCCCTCGCCTGCACTCGCTCCAGCCTCTCAATATCTTTCCTGAGGGTGGGCGACCAGAACTGCACAGCATACTCCAGGTACGGCCGAACAAGGGAATTGTACAGTGAGAGCACAATCTCCTTGTTCCGAAACTGAAATTGCCTCCTGATATAACCCAATAGTTTCTGGGCTTTCTTTTCCACCTCTACACACTGTTTCGTAAACTTAAGGTCGCTGCTAATTAGCACACCCAAGTCCTTTTCTAAATCAGTCACCTCGATATTACTGCCCAACATCGAGTAGTCCGACTTGGGATTGGCGTAGCCAATGTGCATCACTTTGCATTTACCCAAGTTAAACGGCATTTTCCATTTTTCGGACCACTCTCCTATCCTACCTAGGTCCGCACGCAGTTCCTCGATCGCTTCGGGCGTCCCAACATTGGCCCCAAGCTTGGTGTCATCAGCGAATTTGGCGATCCGACTGACGATGCCACCGTCGATATCATTTATGTAAATGGTAAACAACAGCGGCCCCAAAACGGAAACACTTATCACGCCCTTCTTGGTTCGATGACACTAAGGTTAGGTTAGGTTATTTAGTTTTTAGATGTATGGATTTTTAAAAATCCGTACCTCGTTTATGCTGAGATACGCATGTGAGAGAGAGAGAGAGAGAGAGAGAGAGAGAGAGAGAGAGAGAGAGAGAGAGAGAGAGAGAGAGAGAGAGAGAGAGAGAGAGAATTACCCCTATTTTTAACTAACACTTTAAATGTATACTCGACAAAACATTCCCATATTCTCTCTCTCTCTCTCTCTCTCTCTCTCTCTCTCTCTCTCTCTCTCTCTTCTCTCTCTCTCTCACACACACACACACACATGCGTATCTCAGCATAAACGAGGTACGGATTTTTTAAAATCCATACATCTAAAAACTAAATAACCTAACCTAACCTTAGTGTCATCGAACCAAGAAGGGCGTGATAAGTGTTTTCGACGCACTTGAGGGCTCGAAGGGTGTTTTCTGTGACGTCATGAAGTAGAGAGGTACTCGCTAATCTAGCCAAACCAAACCTTAACCAACCAAATCTAGCGTCACTTAACCTAACCAGGACCAACATTTTTTTTAACAATAAAAAATGTTTTGGATTTTTTATATAAGTATCTTAATGTTGTGAGGTACCAAAAGTGTTACCTCACAAAATAAATAGCCCATTTCATATGTGAATTATTACACAGTCGACCTCACACACACACACACACACACACACACACACACACACACACACAGTTTTGGTTTTTGAATAGCAAATAAATTTATAGAAATCCTTATCCTTATCCCTCGTTCTTGAATCCAGAGTATCAGTTGTTGAGAGAGAGAGAGAGAGAGAATGAAGGCGTGCTTGGTGCACATTTTCGGAATAAACTCTAGTTTTATTGTAGGTGAGAGAGAAAATACTTTTTGAGAGAAAGAAAAGACTTGGAAGGAAGCGGCGATACGCGAAGTGGCAAACTCAGAAATAGACACGTTCTTACGAGAGAGAGAGAGAGAGAGAGAGAGAGAGAGAGAGAGAGAGAGAGAGAGAGAGAGAGAGAGAGAGAGAGAGAGAGAGAGAGACGCGCACAGTGGAGATAAAAAGGAAGAAAGAGGGGCGCAGATACCGCCACGGACCCGAGTGCCAAAGTGAGCCCAACCAAGAGGCTGAGAGAAGAACTCCCTGAAAGAAGCGGCGAGGAAGTAGGGGGAGGAAATGCTGTTATTACAAGGAAATGTTTTCCCTATTACAAAAGTTCTTGTATAAAATTTTTCTCCGACGAAGCATGCAAAACTTTATTAAGTTTTTGCCTTAAAAAAATATATTAAAATAAAGTTCTTTCGACGCACAAATTTCATTTGCCAAATGTTTCAATTCGGCGCAAATGGCTTGTAGAAAAAAGCTCTATTTGCATATACGTACATGTATGTATACATATACAAAAATATATATATATATATATATATATATATATATATATAGAGAGAGAGAGAGAGAGAGAGAGAGAGAGAGAGAGAGAAGTACCTCAAAAGGCCTTGCGGCCCATACCGAGGAGGTACCAATGGCGACGGGTGCCAGCGAAAACTTTCTACACCCTCAAATAGTGTGCAAGATTTGGTCTAACCTTTTCTTGAAATGATCCACAGAGGAACTGTTCACAACTTCTGAAGGTAAACTGTTCCACGTGTTACAGATCTTATACGTAAAGTAATTCCCACACACACTAGTCCTAAGCCGTTTTAAATCCAACTTCCAACCATTGTTGCGAGTTGGGTTATCATTTAAACTAAACATGCTTCTAAAATCGACATCGTTAAACCCGCGTAAAAGCTTGAAAACCTCGATGATTTGACCGCGCAGCCTCCGAGTTTCAAGCGAAAACAAGTCCAGGGCGCGTAAACGTCGATTGTAACCCATATGCCTAACGGAAGGGATTAACTTTGTGGCCCTCGCCTGCACTCGCTCCAGTCTCTCAATATCTTTCCTGAGGGTCGGCGACCAGAACTGCACAGCATACTCCAGGTGCGGCCGAACCAGGGAATTGTACAGAGAGAGCACAATCTCCTTGTTCCGAAACTGAAATTGCCTCCTGATATAACCCAACAGCTTCTGAGCTTTCTTTTCCACCTCTACGCACTGTTTCGTAAACTTAAGGTCGTTGCTAATTAGCACACCCAAGTCCTTTTCCATATCAGTTGCCTCGATATTACTCCCCAACATCGAGTAGTCCGACTTGGGATTGGCGTAGCCAATGTGCATCATTTTGCATTTAGGGTCATTCTCTGTCAGATCAACCAGTGCCTAACACCCTCATCTCTCAGATTTTGCTGAAATTTGGTTTATAGGGAGTTTGTGGGCCCTGAATCCATTTCTGAAATTATAAGGTCAATCCGACCAACGGTTCAAGAGATATGACCTCGGGAAATTTGAGGTCACTTGCGAGGTCACTAACATTTGGCGACCCATAACTTGGGTAATAATGGTCACAATTATATAAAAGTACATATATTTAGAATCAGAAAACGACAAGGAATCCAAATATGCAAGTTTTAGAACTCTAGGTTGAAAAATAAAAAAGTTACACTGTAACCAAAATTTGAGGTCACGATTTGACCTCTGGGGTATCAAATGAGAATATTTTTTTTAAATGTAAAAAATGAAGGCATAGGCATTGGCTATTAGAATCAGCAAAAAAAGTTTGTTTATGTTAGTATTTTTCATGTAACTAACATATAAGTGAACACCATATTCATAAGTTGTGCGTCAATTCTACCTATTTTTCACACTTAAGCTCATAATTGACCTATAGAAATTAAAATTACATTTTTTTATAGATATAAAAACAAAGGCAAAAAATGTAAAATTGTATTTCACTGCTAATCTACACTGGCAATAATAGTTATAATAGTGAAAGGGGAAGACCTACTTAGAGGATTCATGTGCTAGCCTAATACAATTTTTGCATGCTCGATGCTCTCATCAATTTCTTTTTGTGGAAAAATGTATTGAATTCTGCTGCCTCCTCTTAGGGTAGGACAACTCATTACAGTTAATATATGATGTCCTGGCACTGCACATGAATCCTTGTTTGATGGATAATAATATGCACTTGATCCTGATGACCCAGAGGGATGTAGAAAGTTCACAGTGAAATCATCAAACTCTTCACAATATTCCTCCACAATTCCATACCAAACTTGCATGTCATAAATGCAGCCAACATACTCTCCTGGTTTGACACATTTTAGGTTACCAAGCATTGCAGGTTCATTAGTAAAATGACTTTTCCTTATTCTTTTCTTTTCTCCAATGCCACTTGAAATGGGATACACCATCAGTTCTTCCTTGTTTAGGGGAACAAATCTATGATATTTCTGAGTTCCAGGAATAGCCCTACTATCCTTGAATCGATGTTCCAACCGTTCTTCTGCATCTTTCAAATCAGCTGTAGTTACAAAGAAAAAATTTATCTTCTTGCTCAAGTTTTCTTCACAAAACTGAAACATGTGTTCTGGTGTAAGAATTTGCCTCTCTGTAGTTCTCTGCAAACTGGCACGAGCAGTAGCTCTTTTCACTGTTCCTCCAATCCCATCACATGCATTTTTGCCATGGGATGTAGCAAAGAAGTGCCATTCACAAGACAGACCAAAATCCTCTTCATGGTAACAGAGATTTGTGAAGTTGTATCTGTTCTTATATTGGCCAGCACATCCATCTGAGAAATAGTGCACCTTCTTCAATTGTGGGCATCTGAATTTAACATATGTCATAAGCTTCAATATGAATGAGTAAACCATTATAGTGTTGTGTTTTAGTGATGCAGATAAGAAACAGACACTAAAATGGCTAAGTTCCTGGTCTGCAGATGATCTATAATAGATGACAAAAGGGTGAACTGTACACTGTGAATTGTCCCAGTGAAACCCTTGGGCAGCATCCTGGACAATGAAAGAATAATTCTCAGAGAAATCACCTACTATAACTACCTCGCTCTGAGGTGGTAGTGTTTCTTTCAACTGCTTGAAGTACTGTGATTGTTGCTGAGCAACAAAGTGATGACGAACCATGCAGGATATTTTCATGCTTAGGGATGATAAGTATTCATGAAGTGGCTCCACCTTATCAACCATTGTACAACGGTCAACAGTCACCCATTGCTTGTAAGATATTTCATTTGGAGCTGATTTCACACTGTCAAGTAACTCAAGAAAATCCAGGACACCCTCTTCTCTTGGGCAATCATTGCAAAGTTGCATCATGCAAGTCTCTCTTTCTGTACTGCAGACACTGTAATCCATAAGATCCTTGTATGAAAGACCTCTTTCTCCCAATGCAGCCAGCTGCAATTTTGGATTTTGATGGTATGTGCAGACACAGACAGAATGAGTCCCACCACTACCGGCAAGCACACAATATGATGGCCGTAATTTTGCAAATGTGGAAAATCCTATTTTGGGATTCTTTTCATCATTTTTATATAGTTCAAACATCTCTCTTAAATTCCCGAGGACCAATCGTTTTTGCACCTTCATTGCACCTTCAGCACTGATAACTTTCACGCAATCCTTTTGGCCAGGACACATACGACTAACCTCTTCTGACTCATAGAATCTTCTAACTATATCTTTGTGTTCTTCAGATATCACTTTTCCTTTGCTCATTAGTGGAATCTTCGGAAGGATTCCATGTTCTGATTTAAGTGAATGGCTTCTTTTCACCATGTATGTTGTAGTTTGAAAGAAACTAGCTGTTTTTTCAATTGTGTATGGTGAGAGTGTCAATATTTGTAGTTTGTGATGGTGACATTTGCTCTCCAGGAATGACTGTTTCAATTCATTCATTAATTTGTCTAGATGTTTTTCAGATTTAGTTTCAGGTTTTGAAGTATCACTTACCTCCTCGGTAATTTGAACACCATAACTGAGTTCTAGCCTCTCCTTCAGGTGTTTCTGAGCAGATGATAGCTTACCACGAGCCTTGCGCTTTTTCTGGCTTAATGACAGCCCTTCTGAAAAGAACAGAAAAAAAGGTTTCACACACCTGAATATTAGTAATTAAATATTAATTATAGTACCTTAAATGCTATATAATTGGCTATATAGTAGATCAAACAGACCTTGTAGTAAAGTATAAGTTATTATATTAATTTATTACTTACTTTTTTTAACTGGTGTTTGGTCCAGAAATGCTAGAACTGGTTCAACTGAAGTTGAAGGATTTTCCTTTATCAAGCAATCACTGTCATTGTCCAGATCTTGAATTGAAGAGATGTTACTCAAGCCACTGATAGTAGATGATTCATTTGAATCCTGCTCAGACTCGTTGTTTTCAGTGGTACTAAGTATAGTGGGGTTTTTCATTATCAGTGTCCAGCAGTTCACACACAACAATGAGTCTTTTTTCACTCTTCCAGCACATTTTTCAACAAGTACATCAGTCACTTTTCTAAGATTGATTGTTATGCGTTTCTTGTGTTTTGAATAGGGTCCTGGCAGTATTTCAAGTGCTGAACCATTGTATTTTGATCTGTAAAGATATAGGATTTACAATTAGGTAATATATATTTTTTAGAAAATATATAGCTATACACACTTAATATTTTAGGCCTTGATAGTCTCTGAGGCTCATTAAAACACCATACCCACCAGCCACCCACAGTGCTGGCTGGAACTGTACTAACCTGTAGACAAGGAATTTTGCAACTATCTGTGTTGATTCTGCACTTAGACAAGTAGCAACATGTTTCAACAGGTTTGTTTAGGCTACATGTGAGCTTAGTCTTCCCCTTTCACTATTATAACTATTATTGCCAGTGTAGATTAGCAGTGAAATACAATTTTTATTAAATTCTTGGAGCTTGAGGTCAAATTGATAGCTAAGATATAAAAATTCCTTGAAATGACAAGCAATTTATAAATATGGTGTTCACTTATAAGTTAGTTACATGAAAAGTACCAACATAAACAAACTTTTTATGATTGTTTCTATTAGTCAAGAACTCTGACTTTGTTTTTATATCTATAAAAAATGTAATTTTAATTTCTATAGGTCAAATTATGAGCTTAAGTGTGAAAAAATAGGTAGAATTGACGCACAACTTATGAATATGGTGTTCACTTATATGTTAGTTACATGAAAAATACTAACATAAACAAACTTTTTTTTGCTGATTCTAATAGCCAATGCCTATGCCTTCATTTTTTACATTTAAAAAAAAAATTCTCATTTGATACCCCAGAGGTCAAATCGTGACCTCAAATTTTGGTTACAGTGTAACTTTTTTATTTTTCAACCTAGAGTTCTAACACCTGCATATTTGGATTCCTTGTCATTTTCTGATTCTAAATATATATACTTTTATATAATTATGACAATTATTACCCAAGTTATGGCTCGCCAAATGTTAGTAACCTCGCGAGTGACCTCAAATTGCCCGAGGTCATATCTCTTGAACCGTTGGTTGGATTGACCTTATAATTTCAGAAATGGATTCAGGGCTCACAAACTCCCTATAAACCAAATTTCAGCAAAATATGAGAGATGAGGGTGTTAATTTCAATTTTTTTTGGTTGATCTGACAGAAAATGACCCTTTACCCAAGTTAAACGGCATTTGCCATTTTTCGGACCACTCTCCTATCCTACCTAGGTCCGCACGCAGTTGCTCGATCGGTTCGGGCATCCCAACATTGGCCCCAAGCTTGGTGTCATCAGCGAATTTGGCGATCCGACTGACGATGCCACCGTCGATATCATTTATGTAAATGATAAACAACAGTGGCCCTAAAACGGAACCCTGAGGAACCCCACTAGTGACCTAGGCCCAACCCGAACTAACCCCTTTAATTACAACCCTCTGCCCCCTATTCTTCAGCCAGTTTTCAATCCACCTACCTACTTCCCCACCGATACCCAGCGCGGGCACTTTCGCCATTAGCCAGCGGTGAGGTACCTTATCAAAGGCTTTCTGAAAGTCGAGATAAAGTATATCAATCGCCCTACTCTTATCATACTCACTCAACATAACGTGGAAAAACTCGAGCAAGTCGGTGAGACACGATCTATGCCGTCTAAACCCATGTTGGGAGTCCCCAAGCAGCTTGTAAGAATCCAAATGGTCAACGATCCTATCCGCTATTATCCCCTCTAATAATTTACCTACAACTGAAGTGAGACTAATGGGACGATAGTTCCCTGGACTTTGTGATCCCCTTTCTTAAAGATAGGGGTCACGTTGGCTTCCTTCCAGTCACCAGGCACCTGGCCCGTCTCCAACGATTTGTTGAAGATTGTAGCCAGGTGGGGAGCCACCTGGTCGCGCACCTCCCGCAACACTCTGGGGAAAAACTGGTCTAGCCCAGGAGCTTTACACGCGCTCAGTTTGTCTATTCTATCGGCAACGACTGTCGCAGTACATCGAACACTATCCAGGCCAGCATCTTCGTGTCTGACGCCTGGCACGGGGATGACGCGGGTGTCCTCCCTGGTGAACACTCCCGCAAAGTACTCATTAAGCACATTAGCGATGTCCACGTCGGAGGTCCGCAGAACGCCGCTTCGGTCCTATCATGCTTCTAATGGGCTTTCTACTATTAACATAACTGAAGAACTCCTTAGGGTTCCCCTTGCAGAGGCTTGCCACCCGTAGTTCTTCGTTACGTTTCGCTAGCCTAACCTTCGCCTTCACTTCCCTACACAGGCGGACATACGCGTCAGTGTTCTCATGGGAACGATTGGCCTTCGCCCTCCTATACGCTACTTTCCTATTTCGGATAGCCGAAGCGATGTCACGATTGAACCACTTAGGCTGCGTTGAAACAGGGGTGACCGGTTTTGAGGGTATGGCAGCAGACTGCAGCACCATAACTCGTCCCGGAATGCACTCCACACTCCCTCAACATCGCCGCCGACCTCTAACCCCATCTCACCTACGCTATCCCGGAGGCTAACAAAGTCCGCCCGCCGGAGATCGAGCTTACTGCCTCGCGAGTTACTACGCTTCACCCGAGGGACGCACGCACGGAACCTAATCAGACCGTGATCACTCCCGCCCAACGATTCGTCAACGGTGAGGCCAGTGACGAGGTTGTCTTCGGTCGTGAATACTAACTCTAGAACGCTTTCGCCTCGTGTAGGCTCATTGACCCGCTGAGTGAGGAAGTTCTCATCAGCAAAGCCAACGAGAGAGAGAGAGAGAGAGAGAGAGAGAGAGAGAGAGAGAGAGAGAGAGAGAGAGAGAGAGAGAGAGAGAGAGAGAGAGAGAGAGAGAGAGAGAGACCCGAGTGATTGTTCTAAAGAACAAATGGCGAAACTCGTAAATGGAATGCCAGAACGTGTCAGTTTTACCTGGTGAAAAGGGGAAAGCAAAAACACGATTGTAAATGTATTCAATAAAACTATTATTACTTTTCGAATTTTATTATCAAATCAAAAACTATGAAAAGACCGTAGGTGTCTCTTTGCTTTTGTCAACCCTCTATATAGTGAGTAGTGGTTTGCATCACCGTTCTAGAAAAGTTTTGGCCATGCCAGCGTGTGGGTATGGAACGGTATGGGTATGTTATAACGGGAATGTAGCGTGAATTCGTACGATAGATTAAGTCGATTTGTATTCAAGAGGATTTTTGGGTGGTGATTTGTATAATAAAGCGAATGAAGTTGCCGACATACGGGTGGGTATATGGGTATAAGAGTCGTGACCAGTGTGGCGATCTATCTTCGAGGTTTGATTGTAAACTCCAGAAACGGGTTAGAAGTTGGCGCATTCGTGAAAATAAATAATTGTTACCAAAAAAGCTTTTTTGGTTTTTGAGTTAGCCTTTTTTTTAATGCAGGAAGGAGGGGCCAAGGGCGAACTCCCGCAGAAACGCCCTCTACCCCGCAAAGAAAAAGAAGAAAAGAGCCAAAATACGAGTATTATTCTTAAGTTTTTTTTTCAAAAAAAAAAGTTTGTGTAGCGCGCGAAGTGCGAGGAATAGAGGGAGAAGTGTGTGTGAAAGCAATGATGGACGGTTCACAGGGTAGATGAGATACGGAAAAAGATCATGACAGGAGAAACGGGAGTTGCAGCACTCGCTATCTCCTGCCTAACGTCCCCGCCACCCCTCGAGGAGTACTTCCGTGGTCGACTGGTGTCTACAATCTCCCGATTTGTTTCCAGGATATGTTTTCATTATAACCATTTGTTAGTCCGAGTTACGGGGTTTTTAAGCACTTTTTAAATTAATGTCTTATATAGAAGCTTTCGTCTCATCAATTCCCCGCCTCTTACTGACTCTCTTCAATCCCTCTCTTTCTCTTCGTCGCAATATTGCCCCTCACTCTCTTTACCATCGCTCTTATAATGGACATTGCTCTTCTGAACTCTCAAACTGCGTGCCTCCTCTTTTAAAGAGGTCAAGCAGTACCACACTTTTGACACACTCTCATTCCTCTTCTGTCCAACTTTCTAACGCGGAGGTTAATCGGTATTTTCAATCTTTCATCTCAACCAGTCAACTCTGGAACGATGTTCCTCAATCCATCTTTCCCCCTGTCTCTGGCCTCCAACCTTTCAAACGCGGAATGTCCAGGCATCTCACCTTGATTTTGGCTCTCTTCTTTGGGGAGTGGGGGTGTCGCGGGCATTCGCCCTTGGCCCCCTCCTTCCTGCATCAAAAAAAAACTACAAATACAAAATTTTGTTGCGAAACTCGTGTCACGTACAACATCTCTGGCGTAGATTATTTCAGAATTACCGTTTGAACATTGAGGAAAGGGATCAAATGTCACTAAATGTTTGTGGCGATTAGAAAAGTAACAGTAATCTTTTGATAATAAAATTTATATCGGTTCCCTCGTAAATGACTTTCGTGTTTTCGAAACCATGAGATCTTTTCCTTGAAGCCCCAAGATTATTCCTTAAAAATATATTCCATCTTAAAAAAATTTACAAAAAAAAAATCGCCATTTGTTATCAAGTACTAGGCTGGCGTAGTACTTGATAATGATAACAATCCTTGGCTTAATATTGGAATATTTTAGGTAAAGAGGAGAGCCTGTTTTTGAAGCTAGGTCTAAGTCTGTATGTCACAAATTATCTCATCCGCGAGACCCGTTAGTCAAAAATACTTTAATATCATTTTAATATTAGAAGAAAAAAACAATTCCTTAGTTATTAATTATGAACTAAAATACTTTTATCGACATTCCTGTTTCGGAGAACTTATCATTTTACTCATTCATTCCTACATTTCTTCCTGATTTTCTTTTATCTTCTTTTTCATGATGAAGACGCGCTTCAACTTCCTTTTTTTGAATATGTCTCGCATTAACTCCATTTCGTAGCGTCTAGGAATTAATTTAATTTTCGCGTTAAAGTAACTATATTTTGTTAAAATTAAAAAATGGCTCCGTCTCTTATCATTCCTTTTACGCCATTTCGACTCTTCGCGTTTCGAGAGGAATTTTGTATCTAATCTGAAATTGAACATTATTTAAGAATCATTGAAGACAACTGCGGAGTTCCGTGATTTCATTCACCATGACGGGTTTGGATTTGCGGTTCCTGCGGTGCGTTTTCGGGTTTCGGGTACGGATTAGATTTATATTTACCGGGTAAGAGGGAGAGAGGCACGCTATGACTGCGAAGAGTAACGCTATTTGGATTGCGGGTGAATACGAGTCTAGAAATTATTACTCACGTAGGCCTCAAATTATAAATTTTCCTCCCTCTTGAAGATGGTTTATTGATAGTCGAAACGTTGCGTTCGTTGTTGTGCCATTTTCCTCGCGTGAATTTTTCTTCACCTAATCCATTAACGCCATCTCGATAGAGGTAAAATAAATAGTTATTTATGGCCTTTTTATAATGAGGGAGTTATCGATACATTAATCATATTTTAAATTTGGTCTTAACGTCTCTCTCTCTCTCTCTCTCTCTCTCTCTCTCTCTCTCTCTCTCTCTCTTCTCTCTCTCTCTCTCTCTCTCTCAACAACAGATTGTAGGCTCAGAATAAATGTTCACGGATTCACTTCCTTTTAAAAGATTTAAAAATTTATGTTGTAAAACGATTTAGATGGTGTGGAGATTTGTGGATAATTTTAATGACCCCTTGAAAGGGGTTGCGGCAATTTATGACTAAATTTATCGATTTCGATTATGCGCAACCTGACTTCCCTTCTGACTTTCCCTCTAACTTCCTCCCTGACTTCCTCCCTGACCTCCTCTCTGACCTCCGACGACGTGAAAATATCGAAAGTTGATGAGTGAAAAAACTCCGAAAAAGGAAAAGGACATTCAGTAAAAGTTGCTTCACCTTTTTTGGCTCTATTTGTTTGTTGGGAATTAGTTCGTGATTTCGTGATTACGATTTATTCGCGAGGTGACCGATTTATTTTCGCAGTTATTAATCTCGTCAGAGGAAAAAACAGTCGACAGGGTAGCTTGGATGCGAAGCGTCAGCCCGTTAATCCGAAGGTATTGAGTTTGAATCTACAGTCGGCTCGGACTTCACATTTCAGGGATTAAGAGGCCTGTCTAGGTCTTTCTTAGTAGGGGTAGGTCCGACGGAAAGCTCTAAGCTCCCTTCGTCATATTATTTGTAAGATGTTACGAAGGAGGCTCTTGACTTTATGAAGGGCAGTACCGTCAATGGTTTCGGGTTCATTACTGGTTCTTCCATTTAGAAACACCAATACGGCTTTAAATACCTTTATTATTAATAATAATATATAAAGTTGTAGCTATTGTATTATTATTATTATTATTATTATTATAATTTAGTAATTTTCTTTCCTTCCTCCTTCCTTCCTTTTGGTCTGTCGGATGATGCTCGAATTCAAATTGGAATGGAAGATGCGTTGCGTCTTTTACCAATATTCGAAGATATCTCTCCCGTTATCCCGGACTGAGAATATCAATACCCCGCATGGTCCGCGAGAATTTAATTACGTTATTCCACTTGCCTAATTAAAGCGTGAGAATGTAGTTCATACACCTTACCTATCTTCCGGCTCGTCCTATATGTACACCCTGCGCTGTATGTAGCCCGTGTACACACACACACACACACACACACGCACACAGACGACTTCCCTCAACCTTCTATACATAGAAATATTATCTTCCAATGTCTCAAATCACGCCATAAAGAAGTTGAAGACCATATCTTCTATCTATCTAAAGAAGTTATTTATCATTAAATGAATTTATTATAGGAAAAACGTCCCCAAGAATGCACCCTCGAAAATAAGTTATAAGTTCTAACTTTAAGTTTAATTTGAGTGCACATATGCACGCACAAACGTTTTTTTTTTTTGTGTGTGTGTGTGTGTGTATCTAACTTCATTTCTATATATATTTTCTTTGGTTGAATTGGCTTTTTTTTTCTTTGAAATGTTTCTTATATACACTTTCTTTCAATAACTTTTCGAAGTATTTACGAATTAGTTTTTGCTTTGACATTTAGTCTGTGGCTTTTTCTTACGATTCGAAAAAGAGAGACGAACGTTATTCCTTTCTGCACTTAACTTAATCACTTTTGCCCACTCGATTCTCTTCATTACCGAGGACTACGGCAAGAAATCGCTTTTTCTCCTTATTATGAAGAATCCACCTTTTTTTTCCCCTTCCCTCATTTTGCGTACTTAAACTAATTGAAAAGGGGATTTATGAATGCCGTTGATTTCAATCCATTCTGGAAATTACTTTTATTCCATTTATGATCCAAGGCGAAGTAATAACGAGTAAGTGTATTGTTCGTTGTTTCATCAAAAGAGACTCACAGACTCAAAATAATATAAACTTTGCGCCATTTTTTTTTTTCATTTTCATTATTATTATTATTATTATTTACATCTTAGCGAGATAAAGTTTGTTTTGGAATTTCATTTCTTTGAAACTTTTAGGGTTTATGCAACCATGTGTATGTGTGCGTGCGTGGGCGCGTGTGTTTGTGCTTGCGCTTACGCGTATAGCCTTCCCCACTTCCAGTGCGCTAAGTCGCGAAATGAAGTGGATTCAAGTTATTAAGAGAGGAAGGCTAAAAGCTTTAAATAAATTAAGCGGGGATGAATTAATTAGTGGGAGCATCTTAAGGAATAATTGGGCCAGATTTATGGGACGCACTCGAGCGCCAAACTCGGCTCCGCTTCCGCCAATAATAACCCGAGAAATTCCCGTTTGGTCCATTTTGATTGGCTATGAATAAAGGTTTCGATTCGCCCCCATAATTCTTTCTCTGATTGGTTAATTAAGTGTCTCATTTCGAATTTGTATACCGCCCACTGTCTTAAGAGTTAGAATACCTTCAAAGTTCTTGCGTTGTTGCTCTTATTGCCGTTCAAACTTTTTTAATATCTACCATCGTTATTGCATAATACATGAACTATATATATATATATATATATATATATATATATATATATACTTGAAATATAATCTTCTGTGCGCCTTCTCATATTGATATAATCTATTTGCATATAAATAACTCTATTTCAACTGCGCCCAAATTTTTCATTTTCACTTTTTCTTTGAACTCATTGTCTTTATGTAAAGAGGCCATTCTATGAACGATCTGTTTAGTGTTTTAATCTCTCTCTCTCTCTCTCTCTCTCTCTCTCTCTCTCTCTCTCTCTCTCTCTCTCTCTCTCAAGTGTACGCTAGTGTGAATGAACTTTGAAGCTATTCTTTTCATTATACGTTTTCCTACGTTCCTATAAATCTTCTTTCATCATTATTTTGTCAGTAGTGTGTGGCGGTGGAGGGAGAGAGCCTTGTCTGTTCTATACTTTACTATTACAACTTTTCCTCTGTAAAAGCTTTACACGTCTAAACATGGTATAAATTGTCAGTGTTCTTTTTTCAGTGATATTTCTAACCTTTCTAATCCTTCTTGGGCTAGCCTAGAGTGGATCTTAAGGTCTTTGTTAGCTTGTAACTCTCTCTCTCTCTCTCTCTCTCTCTCTCTCTCTCTCTCTCTCATTCTTAGTTTTTTATATGGGTGAGAGCAGCGCCTCTCCGCCCGTCTCCTCTCGGAGGAGAAGGACGAGGGCATCCCGGCCTTCCTTCTTCCTTCGAGAGTTGGCGGCGGAAATTACGCGATAATAATTATCAGTCTTCGTCACTGTTTTTATTTATATCAATCACTCATTTACGATAATTATCGGATATATTGGTGGATGGAAATATTTGAGAACCAATAATGACGTTCTCATTTTATTTTCGCTGCTTTTGGCGACGCATTACGTAAACATCACTTTGAAACACGTCCTAACACGCTCGACAATGAATCTCTTAAGCTATGATTTAACGTCAGGTTAGCACGAAACGTTGCTGAAAAGTTATTGTGTGTACAGTTTTTTTTACTGATAAACGTCCTGTTTATATAAGATTTTTTTACATATATTTTATGTTGTAACAAATATTTTAATTTCCTCATTTAAAAATAATTAAAAATTATTTTTTTAAATTTATTTTCAAAATATATCCTACATTAATTGAAATTATTTGTTACATACTCACTTTTGCAATGTAACTATTAATTACTACACACACAGGCCTCAGAGGCCTTTTCCTCACGAGTGTAACTCACTTTCATATTAGCTCTTGCGTGTTATTCTACCTGCAACCAAAAAAGGGCCCCAAAACAAGACTTTCGTAAATTTAATTTAAAATAAATTTTTCTATCAGACCGAACTTATGGGATACCCTATATATATATACAGGGTGTTTCAGGAGGAAAGGTCAATACTTCGGGAGGTGATAGTATCGGTCATTGTGAGAAAAAAGTTCATATGAACATGTGTCTAATTCTGAATGGTTACGGAGATAGAGCTGTTTGAATCTACAAATACAAAAGCATTGTTAATGGTAATCAAGAAAGAGAAACCAATTACTGTTTCTAACATTTAATGTTTAAACACTGGCATTTCGAATGGTATCAGATACAGAAATGACAAATTTGTTACAGTTTACACTTTACAATACGTTTTCGAAAATCCCACCGTCAACCTCAATGCACTTTGCAACTCGTGTGCGAAGATCGCGTGTTGTTCGTCTGAGTTGATCTTGACTTTCCTTTATGCGGGCAGCAGCATCCAAAATGCGCGCGAGCAATTCGTCTCGTGTATCCACCTTTCTTTTGTAAACTTGACTTTTCATCCACCCCAACAAACAATAATCTAACGGAGAGAGGTCTGGAGACCTTGGTCGCCATTGAATGGGACCACCGCGGGTGGAGGAAGAGCTGCGCGCGCATCAGATTCAAACAGCTCTATCTCCGTAACCATTCAGAATTAGACACATGTTTATATGAACTTTTTTCTCACAATGACCGATACTATCACCTCCCGAAGTATTGACCTTTCCTCCTGAAACACCCTGTATATATATATATATATATATATATATATATATATATATATATATATATATATATATATATATACACGATACCTTTCAACCTTTCAACTGTTCCGCGCGATGATTCCTCATTTTACGAAGGTCAAGCTTGTCGCCACTCCTCTCGAGTTGGCCTGGTGAAGTAGCGAGGTAGGTTCTTGTACTCTCCACCTCACATAGCCAGGTACGCTCGGCTCATCGGGGATTGTTCTGAACCAGGCGTCTAGTCTTCTTTTGAAGATGTCCACTATAACCCCACTCGTGTTCCTTAGGTCTTCGGGCAGCTGATTAAACAGTTTTGGTCCTCTCACAACAAAACTATTTTCTTTCAGGGTTAAGGATGTTCCCTGACTCGCCTTTGATTTGGGAACACGACACAGTCTTCCTTTTCTACTTTCCACCGTTGTTTGGGGAGTTACAGGGTTCAGAGTAAGATTAGGGACTAGTTTCTCCATTATTTTCCAAGTGTAAATAATGATGTATCTCTCTCTTCTCCTTTCCAGTGAATATACTGTAGGTTTAATTCGCGTAACCTTTCCCAGTAATTTAGTTATTTGCACCCATTGATCTTGGCTGTGAAGCTTCTCTGAATCCCTTCTAGTTGTCTAATGTCTTCTTTTTTATATGGGGATGTTAGGACCGAGCAGTCTTCCAATTTGGGTATGATCAGTGTTTTTAGTAAAGGAATCATTATATTCCTATCCCTTATATCCTATCCTATCATATATATACTGTATATAAAATTAATATTACAAATGCAAAAGTTTTCCACTTAAATAATTTTGTCTTTAAAAAAATGGGGGGGCGGGGGATGGATGAAAAAAGTATGTATGTGAAAAATAAGGAAAAGGCTTCTCTGCCTCCCTGTTTCTTGTACATACTTTATAAAACTCTCGGCATCACTTAATGATGTAAGAAGCAGTTTTCGAATGAAGCTGCTGCTTCAATGAAAAGACAATCGGGTTTCAAGTTTCTTTAAGATTTCTTCTCTTTTTTTTATTCGGGGGGGGAGGGGTGTCCCCAAAGTTTTACTAATCGGATTAAGAGTTAAGATGCCTGTGCGAGAAGTTCTTTAGTCTTTTTTTTGGGGGGGGGGGGGACTTAAATCAGTTTAAAAGTTGAACCGGTCACGAGTGACAGTACAGTGAAACGAGGCAAACGAGTGATGGGCGCAGTAAAATCCCCGTATGATTGGAAGGAAGTGTTTTAGTGTGTAGATGCGGAAAGAGGTTTACGTAAACATGTATTGGTGTCAACATTGATGCGTGGATGTGACATGTGAGACGTTTGTTTGGCACGATAGGTCACTGTTAAAATTGAGGGTATTTGAGATAATTAATTAAAGAAATGTGATTGGGGAAAAATGGATTGATTGTATCGCAAACATGGATGTTATATGAGCGGTGATGCGACGTGTTTTTTGGGGAAGTTCATATAAATAAAACTAATAAAATAAACCAATAAATAAATTAATAAAACCGATAAAACTTATCATTATCGTCATATATGTTAATAGGTGTATACCTTTTCGTAATTAACGCTCAAATTATGCGGCGGTGACACCCGTTCGTTATAAATGAAGTCGAAAGTGTGTTACGTGTCATTGTACATTATTTTGCTAAATTTACGGAGTGTGATAGTATACAGTGGAAAGATTTCGTCTTTCGTCTCTTTATAATGGGCTAATACGCCCTCCCTCCTACGACCTTATTACGAGAACCTCGAGTGAAGCAAAGTAATAAAGCTGGTTTTTATTGCATATTTGAATTTGCCTCTTTACCAAAATGGCCACACCGTAAAACAGATTTAAATAAAAACAATGCCTCGAAAAGATGCGTTTCAATGCAAAATATGGTATTTTTGATTACGAGTTTGAAGCGCAAAATGCTTTCTGAAGGTAATTTTATAGAAGACGGGTCCTTCGGGATAAAAAGTGTATGCGATTATTATATAAGTAAATATGAGCAGAAGGGTCATCGTATCGCGTGTATTCGCCCGTGATACGCGATACTCGCGTTTTGGGAGCCAGTTGGATGCTCCCTCAGACTATTCTGGTCATGGAGAAATTTTGTTTAATGGCCCAGTTTTAAGTGGCTCAAACTTTGAACTGTGGATAAAAATATAACATTTTATTCCAGTTAGGTAACAACATTAAGTTTACGCGTCTTACTGCAATTCACGTAAAGGTTACGTGTATTCATGAAGGAGTTACGTAATATCTAAAACTTTATTCTTCCAAGTGACAAAATAGTGTGGATCAACCAACTCGTCTGAATATTAACCGAAAAATATGAAACTCAGTTTTTGAGTTTAGCGGTCGTTTTATCTTTTCAGTAATGCGTTTCGTCCGTAAGACGACCTATAATGACGTTGGTTTCATGAATATTCTCCGCTATACTCTTTATTCAAGAACTTAAAAATGCGTCTCGTGTATAAAATGAAACGGCAATAAACGCTGGGACCTAGACAATGCTTTAAAACTGCGAGTCAGTCCAACAGTGATCTTACTCGGCAGGCGAGAAATGAAATTCGTCCTTGTCCTCACCACCGCTTGCTTCTATGTACGGGAATCGCTCTTGACAAAGAAGCACCCTGGAGATTATCACGTTCTACCAAAACGGACACACTTTCAAGTAGTTTGCCCTTGGGAAGCAGATATGGTGATTTATAGGGCACAAAGACTAGTCCCAAGTCGCGCATACTTATTAATCTGAGTGTTACGCACGCAACAAACTATCAAGAAACTATGAATGTTAAAGTTGCCCGTCCTGAGACTGCTTGAGGGTGTATGCCTTTTGGTAGAACGTGATGATCTCCAAAGTGGCTTCTTCGTCAAGAGCGATTCCTGTAGAAGTAAACGCCCATGTTGTAGAGTGGTGAGAGCAAGGGCAAATTTCATTTCTCGCCTACCGACTACGGAAACTGTTGAACTGTTGGTTAATTGCAATTTCAAAACATGTCTCTCAGCTTCAGAGGGGGAGAGAGTCTTAGTAAAAGCGTTTTTTTGTTCATTTGCAGTGACGTCATCGAATCAAACGTATTTGGAATATATATATATATGTATATATATATATATATATATATATATTGTTTTTTAGGGTGGCCCTTAAGTGGTACTGAAATTTTAAGTTACGATTTTTTTTCCTCTCACCCTTCAGTTGGATTCTATGTCACTAGAAAATAACACATATAGGGTGTGCTCAAGGACTTCAAACTTTCTCTCTCGACTCTCTTATATATTATCAAATAGGCGTGATGGGTTATTGGTAGAATTTGCTTATTATATGACTTGCCATATTATATATGGTTAATTTGAAACAAATAGTAGCGATGATCTTACGTTCTTTTATGCTAAACGACATTACGTTCTTTTTATCTAGGTTATAGGTTTTTTTATGATGGCTAGTGGAACTCGAAAAAAACCATAGGTTTATTTGCTTGAACATACTCAAAATTGTTTATCAGGTGCAAAATTGCCAAGTAATGGGGATGTTATGAGGTACTATCTACATTTGCTTCAGTCGATTAAGAATAAGCACGAGGCTGCTCAGTTGATGATAGCGGAAGTGGAGACTTTTTGGAAGGCGGAGAGGATTCCACTGCGGCCAGTTCAACATGCAGTGAAACAGTTGGAGAGTCTGATGAAGAAGTGGGATCTTTTGAAAAAAAATCAGTCCCGGAAGACGGATACACAAAGGAAGAAAGAAGAAGAGCTGAAATCCTGCTTTGATGACCTTTTCGACGTTGCTCACCAAAATGCTATGGTGTTGATGACGAATGAGGAGGATAAAGCGTTCCTTTTGGCACAAAGAGAGAAGGGCAGAAGAGGCTCCATTGCTGGAATTGATACGACTTTGGCTAAAAAGGAGGAAGCAGCTACGAAGAAGCGAATTAGGAATGATGAATTTAAGAAGAGACATGAAGTAGAGAATCTCGTACTTAACAGAAAAATCGTCCTGGAATCTTCTACATCTTCCACGGGTGAGAACACCACGGATTCAGAGAATGAAGGAGCTGTTGGAGGAATCGTAGTGCCATCACCTCATCCAAAAAGAGGCCTCGAGAATATCCTACATCCAGAAGTTCTTTCGTCGTTGGATCGCACTAAAACTAGTGACCGTGATGCGGTCTTTACCATCGCGTCAGTGATCAGTGCTTCCGGTTAGAACGCTGGGGAATACAACATCAACAGAGCTTCTCCGCGACACACCCGCAGCAAAAGGAGCTCTCCATAAAATCCTTGCTCACTTATGGTACTTGAGTGAAGATCTGGTGGGCCTTGCCTTCTTTGACAGAGACTTGGATTTGCAAGAAAAAAGAGCTATGGTTAGGAATCTACAACGGGAAGGACAACGTGACGCACCAAAACGAATTCATCTGAATAAGAGTGACATCCAAGGGAAAAAACTCAGCGACTTCGTGTCTGCTAGAACGAAGGTTTTGTTCACTCTTCTCGGACTTGAAGTCGAATTCTCGCGTGATAATCCAGGGATGTGGATTGAAAACCTTGAGTACCTACTGGCAGAAGCGGTAGTCAAAGATCTTCGAGTAGTAAATGACACTGCTGAAAGGGGAGTTGCATTGATGCGGGAATATAATAGACTCCTCAGCAAGAACGAAGAACAGACCCAGTTTGTCGTTCAAATTGTCCAAGAGCATCGGAGGAAGTACCCCGATTCCAAGAAGGATACCATTCTCAAAGGCATATCAGAATCTTCTTGCAACCTTTAAATAAGCGTCGTGTCGTGCTAACTTTTCAGTTCAATTTCTTATCACCTTTAATTTTAATAAAAGTATTTTTTGTTGTTTAAAAATCTTGTATTAATTGAATGAAATAAATTAAAAAAAAAACGATGGGGCTTTGCAAACGATATGGGGATCTAATAAGCTAAATTTGATTATCTGCAAAGTCGTGCCCAGCTCAAATCACATTATTTTGAGTCCCATCGCCGCAGAACTGCATTGGGATGATGTTCCAGGGTAGCGGTCCTACCCACTATATACGTAAAGATTATTAATTTTATACATCTAGTTCACAAAATTAAGTAAAATTTTAATAGCAACCAAGCTTGTTCTTAGAAATATATTAATAAATACAAATTGTACAACTTTTTTATATTAAATGAATACTGGATTTGAGTGTGAGTGAATCCGTAATCTATACTATAATAAGAGAGCTGTCCGTCTGTCCGTCTGTCTGTCCGTCACACTTTCAGAAATTACGGGCGGCAATGTGAAGCTCAAGATTTTCATGACTGTGTTCTTTTCTATAGTTTTATTGACCAAATAATTGAACCGACAGTAATTGGGAGTTCAATCATTTGGTCAGGGGAGTTTTGGGGGATATCTAATCAGATTCAGAAATCTTGACACAATGTGAAGCTCGAAAATTTCACGGCTGCGTTCTTTTCTGTAGTTTAGCCTGTCTGTTTGTCTGTTTGTGAAATTTATCCTGGGAAGTAATGGTAAAAGGGTTGGGGTAATGGTGAGGGGTGGGGGTAGTTGGGGGACGGGGTTAGCTCCTAAGTTGAATAAAGGGGGGTTTAGGTACCCGGAGGGTAGCTAATCTTAACCCGGGCAAAGCCGGGTCAGGTAACCTTGTGTATTATAAAAGGCAACTACAGAGTTAGGATGCTTAAAATTTCGGACAGCTTGAGCACACACTAAATATTGTCCAAACGCTATAAAATTTTGCATGAAAAACTTTCTCAATAGGAAGCATCTAATGAAGGGGTGAGAAAGAAAAAAATAAAAATTGACAAAATAAGGGCCACCCTAATATATATATATATATATAATCATGCGGGTTGCTTCTACAGAGCTTCAATTTAATATTTAGGAGAAATCCAATGACAAGGAGAAATGTAAATGCCATGAAAAGTCTTCTTTATTGCGCAACGTTTCGAGCAATACGCTCATCTTCAGGCTGTTTAATAACAATGTGAAATTAAAATCAATATTGAATGAAAAACAAAACAGAAAATTTCTATAACCTATTCGTAAAGACAAATTTTAAAAGACTGAGAAAAGAGGGTTAAATTCTAAGTTATACAGATTTACATATAAAAATTAAGAAGTTATTTTTAAATACATGTAGTAAATGTGAAATTAATACACTGGAAAAATTACCAATAGTACACTGGAACAATGGAGCTATCTACCTTACACTGCAGTATCCGAGGCTGACTAATCCTTCGTGTTTCCCGTTCTTTGCCTCTGCTCAAATTAGTCAGCCTCAGATACTGCAGTGTAAGGTAGATAGCTCCATTGTTCCAGTGTATTGGTAATTTTTCCAGTGTATTAATTTCACATTTACTACATGTATTTAAAAATAACTTCTTAATTTTTATATGTAAATCTGTATAACTTAGAATTTAACCCTCTTTTCTCAGTCTTTTAAAATTTGTCTTTACGAATAGGTTATAGAAATTTTCTGTTTTGTTTTTCATTCAATATTGATTTTAATTTCACATTGTTATTAAACAGCCTGAAGATGAGCGTATTGCTCGAAACGTTGCGCAATAAAGAAGACTTTTCATGGCATTTACATTTCTCCTTGTCATTGGATTTCTCCTAAATATTATATATATATATATATATATTATATATATATATATATATACAAATACTTGAAATCAAAATTTTACCCATTTATAAAATAGTTTTCAAAAATGTCCTGCTTTGTTTTCATGTTATTTTGTAATAATGATCACCTTATTAGTACGTACAGCCGGATTAATTAATTAGCAGTCGGTTATATATATATATATATATATATATATATATATATATATAGGGTGTCCCAAAAGTTCTGCCTTATAATGTACGTGATATTATCCTTCGGGACAGAACTTCTGGGGCACCCTGTATATTCCCCTCCCCTTTTGTCAGTTGGGGGTGGGTAGGGAGGTAAGGGAACGGAGAACGGAGTGTGAAATGTGAAGTGTGAAAGTGTATTATTGAGCCCGCGGGTCTATTTGATTGCAAAATATATTGACACGTAACTTATGTCCCGATAGAACTTCACTAATAAAGATCAGTCGGCGTTCATGTGTGTGTGTGTGTGTACTATCCGTCCCTGTACGCACATGCGAGCTTTCGTTGTCTTCTTTCGTTTCTGTTATGTATTGTTTATTCGTGTGTGTAAAGGTTATATTTTTATGTTTATTTTATGTATGTTTTATCTCTCTCTTACGTTGTGTTTTGATTTTTACATCAGGATTCAAATGTCATTGCGTCATTTTTTTATTTATGGATGCCGTTGTTCATATGCGTTTATTTGTGTGTGTGTGTGTGTGTGTGTGTGTGTGTGTGTTAGCAATAAACCGTGAAAGAATTTTATTTCAGTAATGTAAATGGTGGTCTTTCGTTTCAGGAGCTCCTCAGTTCGACCTCGTTCGCTCTTCTGATGGTTACCATGGCCTCATCTCCGAGGACAGCACCGTGGTCGAAGTACAACCCACCATCAGAGCAGTACCTGACGTTTGCTCCTTCAGGATCTCGAGCAGACACCACGGAGAGACTCCATTCACAGTAAGTGACGCGTGGACAAACGAGGAGTTACGATGGATAGGATCGCTTACATTAATTTCGGATGAGTTAAGATAGGTTGACACTCAGTACTTCACTGTATGGAACTCGAAAGAGGAGCGGCGGACGTCGCGTCTGATGTATGCTGAAGAAGATGCGCTGTTTCTGGGTGAATCGGAGAATGATTTAAGGAAAGCAGTGACAAATTTTGTTGACGAATGTGAAGAGAGATTATCGAAATAAATAAAAGTAGGTTCTTGTCGTTAAAAGAGGAGAGTCAGCGTGTAATAACGCGGTGTATGGAAGACATTTAGAGGTTGTGAAAAATTTAAATATCCATATCGTGTTTTTGGTTAACGAGAGATACAAGTACATTGGAAATGACAGTACACAGCGAAGCTAAGCAAACAAGTCACGGGCGCGATAAAATCCCCGCATGATAGGAAGGAAGTACTCGAGTGTGGATGTATAGCAAGAGATTTACACGAAGAAATATTGGTGTCAACATCGATGCGTGGATGTGAGACGTTTGTTTAGCGTGATAGGTCACTGCTAAAACTGAGAGTATTTGAGATAAATAATAATTAAAGAAGTATGATTGGTAAAAAATGGATTGATTGGATCAGAAATGAGGATGTTAAGGTGGGGAAATGCGCATGAGTGGTGATGGTGGTTTTTTTAACTTTTTTTTTACTTTTTTTTTTTTTGTTTAACAAAATTAAAAAATCATGAGCTCCTCTCGAAAATATGTTTTGTTTTGTTTTAAATGTTGCTCAAAAGTAATTTTCTTTAAAATTTAAACCTGAAAGTGATCAGACGATGCAAAAACCTTTTTTCATGTCTTACGATCATATTAACTCTTACTCTTGAGTATTAACCTTTTAATCTCGAAAACCCTGGACCTTGATTTTGGTTCTCTTTTTCCTCAATGGTGGGGGGGGGGGCGCTTTTGAGGGCATTCCCCCTTGGCCCTTCCTTCCTACATAAAAAAAGGCAGGATTTTTTTGTAGGTTTAAGTTATGAATGCGTGTATTTGAAACGCTACCAATTTGTAACGGTCGTCCTGAAAGGGTTAACAGCAATTTATGATGATTCGTTTTTAATATAAATCGTCAAAACGTCTAAAATGACTTTCAAATGTGATTTAATTAAATACCTAAAAACAAAGTATCCAGAATGAGTTTAAAAATTATAAAATATTTTTACATTAATTAATGTTAGTCTTATAGACCGTAGAGCAGGGAGGGGGCCGGCAGAGATCATCACTTAATTTCTTCGCGGTCTGAATAGATATTTCCGCGACTCTATTATTTATCCAAGTCCGCTTACCACATTTTCTTTTTTTTCTCTTAGCGGGGTCGGTGGGGGTTGGGGGGGCAATGTTTTCTTAATTAATGTGCCCGACATTATTTTACCGAAATCAAATTAAAAACCACAACTTTCAATCTCTTAAATGAAAACAATTTAAACTTTACAAAAAAAAAAGTTTTTATTTTATTATTTTGAAAAATTAAAGTTTGCTGATATTTTGAAGTAAATCGTACAATTACAGTATGGGTTTATTCCCGGAGGTCCGTCCGTTGGTAACCCCCGACTAGCTGGAGGGCATCTAATATTTTTAACTCTAATATACTTTCGTAAAGTTAGGAGCAGTCAGGGACACGGGAAAGTACGGAATGTCATATTTAAAATCCGAACCGTACCAGGATAGGTAATATTACGATATTTATTGGTACGTAATTTAATGTTATAAAGTATAAGACTTCATATATGATCCTAAGGTAAAGGTATGGCAAAAGAAGGTTTACGCGCCGTTTCGTCACTTTAAGCTTTTCATATTTCAAATAACAATAATTTTGAGGAACGCTTAAGAAATTTTTTTTTTCGGGGGGTTGATGTTTTTTAAAAAAAAAAAAAAAAAAAGACCCCACACAAAAAAGAAATCACGTCGCATCATAGAAAATAATATAGAAATAAATAAACTTTCCTCGTCACGTAGTGCGTAAATTTTATATTAAAAAATTAGGGTGTTTTTGTAATTTTGTTTTAAACATCTCGTAAGGAAGAGTGCCTTTCTCTCGGATATCATATTTGGTCACGCCAAATGAGTGCCGCAAATATAGAAATATTTATTTCTTTTGTTTCGAAACATGTTTTTCTCGCAAATTTCTTTTTTAAAATTGTTGGAAACAAATAATACTTTGTAAAAGGAGTGAATCTTTTTATCTTCTTACGAGGTTCGATTCGTGAATTGTTTCGTGTAGATGAGAAACCAAAAGAAAATGGCTCGTTTTCGAGTCGTGTAAAGATAATGAGAAAAATTAGGAGTGTTGCGCGCGTGTCTGCCGTTGATTGGTTATCTTAAAATGCGTTTATATTTTGAGGGTGGTTTGAAGAAAGGGGAAAATCTTTTTTTTTTCTTTTTTTTTTAACTTAAGTGACGTTTCATTAATACTATAGTAGTGATAAAGGGCTAATAGTTTAATAGTGTTTTAATGGCAGTGCTGTGCTCGTTACTTTATAAATGTAATGCCGTTACCGTTACCACAGTCTAAATGTAACGCCGTTATCGTTACAGTTACCATTTTTAAAAAAGTAACGAGTAACGGCACCGTTACTCGTTACCGTTACTTTTAATGAAATGTAAATATATTATATATATATATGCATAGGTATATTATAATTTATATATACATAAAATATTATATTATATGAACATTCGCTTGTGCGAGTATGTGTTGGTTTGTATCCACTGGTTAATGCATAGGCTATGAAGTCTGTGCAGTGTGCATGCCTTCATTGCGTTGTTATGACTTATAAGGCATAATATTTTCAAAAAAGTGAAACAAAATTACTGCAAAATTTATTACTAGGAATTGCAACATAACAGAGGATGTAGCGTACTATTGATACTAATTTACTAATGCTAGAATATACACCAGGAAAGTTTAGTTTTGCAAAACAATAATACGAACTACTAAAGAAATAAATCAAATGAGTTATTGTGCATGGCAATGATAATTGAAATTTATTAGCTAAATATACAAACTTAAGACCTATTATTCAAAAGATCTTTATTGCCCTTTAAGTAAACAAGCTTCTCAAAATTTGCATCTAAGAGCGAGCCTCGTTTCGGACGCAGTATATCCTTCCCTACTGAAAAAAAACCCGCTCAACAGCGGCACTAGATGGTATAGGAGTGTTAAGTTTAATAAACATATTTTTAAAGTTAGTGGATGGGAAGGATGCAGAGCTAACGTGCCGTGAAGGCCCAGATGAGAGGAATGACGAAACCTCTGTTGAACTTAGGTCCCTCCCTGCTCCAGGGTTCTTCGCCTTTTTACTTTGATAGTGCTGTCAGTGTAGGGGGAGAGGGTGGATGGGGGTAGGCTGCCAGTATGCCAACGGCTAACACGCACACCTCGCTCATAGAGAAGGGACAAATTTTGATAATGAGTGAGGATCGAAAGAAACTAATTGCGAGTTACGATAAAAAAGTAACGACTAACGAATGTATTTCCCTAAAAAAGTAACGTCGTTACTGAAAGAGTTACTTGATTTGAAATGTAACGCCGTTACCGCTACCGTTACTAAAAAAGTACCGCGTTACGTAACGGCCGTTACTCGTAACGCGTTACTGCCCAGCTCTGTTTAATGGTGACCAATTTTACCGTATGGATTTCAAATATGAGTATCATTATTGTTAAGACTTTATACTCGTAGAGCTGTGATTTCGTTAGTGGGGTCCATAGTAAGCTACGCGTATGAAATGAGAAAGTTGAAGCGGGTGAAGTTTTAGGGCCCATTTGTGGAGTACCAAATGAGAGTGGGAATGGTGAAAGTGTGAGAGAATTGATTGTTGAAAATGGTTTGTACGCGAGTAATCCTTTTTTCAAACGCGAGAATGTACAGTTGCCGCCAGAATTCCTCGAACGCTATTAGTAAATATTACTAAAATACATTAAATGACAACTCAAATACTATAAATCGTAATAGCAAGTTTTTATGAATGAAAATAGTACAAACGAAAAGGCGTGTACATGACAGAATTGCGAGGTAGGCGCGTGAAAGGAAGACCGCGTAAAAGGTGGAGTGATGATGTGAAAGTTATTTCCAAACGGGGCATAGAGTGGGAGGCGATGAAAATGGTAAGAGAAAAGCTACGTAGAGAGGGTGAATGTGGCGTATGAAAGCCGCTCGCTGCCTCCTCGTCCGAAGAAGGTTAAACCGGGAAATAGGAGTAGACGGCTGCGGCTCGTTTTCTCGCAGGGATCCAAATCAGGGGACCGAGAGGGAACCCATCCCCAATATCGGGAAGTAAGGGCTCGGGTAATGGAAAGTAATGGGAGCTACCAAAGAAGAAGAAGAAGAAGAACCGATTAAACGAAGTCTCATCTCATTTGGCGAGTTTTAAAAAAGTTCTGGAATGAGTCCGTAAGTGCGAAAACGGCGTAACTTTTTAAAAACTAATAAAACTACAGTATTTAATAGGTATTGAAATACTGAGTAGGTCTTTTTTTTTTTGTCGATAGGGCGTAGTCATGATCAGTGAAGCGTTGTTGGATATTGTAAGTACGCGCGTTTTCTCCTTTTTAGATCCATCTTCGCAATAAAGTAACGGGAGAAGCGGAACTCTTCGCGAAGAGAACTCTCAACTGCGAAAAGAGAAAAAACTACAAATTCGACATCACCGCCATCTCTTGCGATGGAATTGAATCTCAAAAGTGAGTAACTTTAGAACCATTTACGAGAAATTGTAGGTAGTACTGTAGTAGCCCTCCAGTGGTAATTATTTCGTCCTTATTGCCGAAAAATTAACGTTAATAAGGTCGCTTTTTATCACTATTAACTTTTGGTTTAACGTCATTAACGCCCCTCTTGCGACGTCATGAACAGCGTGACGGTTCGCGTGAAGGTGAATGACGTGAATGAGTACGCGCCCGTCTTCGTTGACCCTTCTTACGTGGTCGACGTCGATGAAGGCAGACTCTACGATGAAGTGGTAACTCTGCGGGCGGAGGACCAGGACTGCTCTCCGAAGTACGGGGACATTTGCCGCTACGAGCTCTTGACGAAGGACCAGCCGTTCGTGGTTGACAGCGAAGGAGTGGTGAGGAACGTGGAAGTTCTCGACTATGAGAAATCCCACAATCACATCCTCTCGTTCGTCGCCTACGACTGCGGCAGGAAGATGTCGCAGCCCGTCATGGTTACCGTAAAGGTTAACAGAGTGTGTCACCTCGGATGGAAAGGTAAGAACCAATGCCAAAATAAGCGTAGTCGTTTACGTGTTTCCCAAAGTCTGTTTCGTTATTCGCGAGTCGGAAAAAACAATTAAGTAACATTGACGTAGTTTTTAAATTCTATTCGTTATTATTATTATTATGACTTTATCGTCATTATTTAAATCTCTTTCGTTGGAAATGTTTGTCGTAAACGGAAATTATTGATAAGTAAAATTATCTCTTTTGTTTTTACTCAAAGATTGATTCTAAATAAAATTCCCCTCCGAAGCACGAAAGAAATATTAGATAAGACGTCCAATATAAACCGTAAAATTACGAAGTGATATACAACCTTCTGACGCAAATACAGTGCGTTCGAAAAGTCTCTCCGCAGTCAACCAACACTTTAAAAAAAGTGTTTGACAACGAGTGTAGACGAGTTGCTCTGTGCCCGCAAAATGGTGGAAAACACTTTGAACACACGCTGTAAACTCAAAAGGTTACGTAATAAAATCGCTAAATCATGGTTCAATGAAAACATTGTAGTTTTTCAATTTCCTACGCGTTTAACATAGCACTGCGGAGAGACTTTTCGAACGCGCTGTATAAACAACTGTTTATGACATAATACAAATTTTGACTGAGAATATTCTTCAAATTTTGTTTTTCGTTCGAGTAATTAAAGCTTGAAATATGTAATTAAAACTTTTTAAATTTGGGTTTTCACTTTCATTTGCGATTATCAGACAAATTCGTAGAGACAGTTCACCGTGTCAGAACTGTAAAGTCGGCTGACTCTAATAGGTGAACTTCGAAAATTGCCTAGTTGACCTTACGTGAGTCATTATTGGTTCTGCTCTGTCATGCAGAAAAGCTTGTAATTCCACTCTGACTGGTGAACCAAAACTGGCGACAGTGATGAATATTCTTTCATCTTTAAATAATGTATTTTGGCTCCAGTATATATATATATATATATACAGTATATATATATATATATATATATATATGGTGTTGTGGTTAGCGTCGCTGACTACGAATCCATCGGCCCCGGGTTCGAGACCCGACGGCAGCCGGCGCGCAGCAAAACCCAGCTGTTCGTCCTTCCACACAATAAAGAAAGTGGTTGGTAGATAAATGGGTACCCTAGGTGGCTTAGTGGTTAAGACGCTGGGCTGCTGATGGGGCGTGGTTCGGATTCCACGTTAAACTGTAGGTCTAAGGTGGAGTGAAAAGCTTGATCTTCGTCAGAATGAACAATTCGGGCGGAAGCTAACCAAAGGTATATAGCAGGCACGGGCAAAATAAAACTAGGAATTACTCGGTTTAAATTAATATTTTGTTTGTTTTTGTCTTGAATCATGTTTTTTTTTTAAACCCCTTTCTAGATTTTCTTTTCGTTGAGCCCCATTTTGCTCTACGTTACTTGGTGGGGAGGGGAGGGGGAGGGGGAGGGGGTAAAAACAAACTTCGCTCGGTATGGAACTTCATTATATCGGGTTCAATTGAACGTATTTGAAGTAAAACTTGGAGTACTTTCCAAATCAGTCCTTTCCATTTTCTTGATATGTGAGCAAATTTAATAAGTCTAAGTTAGTTTTGACGTACGTACAGACGCACGTACGTTCCATATTACATTATTACATATTACATTACATCATCATTTTATTTTAACTTAACGACTTACGGTGTCGTCGTTGTCAGTGGGTTATCGTTAATTTTTACCTTAAAATTGAACGGGCAATTTTTGAGTGTGTAATAATTAAAAGGAATATTACACTCTACAATTTTAATAATAATGTTAATACAACTGTTGTCCTTTCAGAAATGGATGCGGAAATGCCCTTTGAGAACGGGATAAAAAAAAAATGCCTTTCCGTTCTTAATTCAGATAAAAAACAGTTTTCGGTTTGCGAAGTCATTTTGCTTCGGTAACACTAATTTGAGGCGATGTTACGGTACAATGAAGAGTTTAATCATATCCGCATCGGACCCGTTTATTAACCCATTAGTGGCCATTGGTAGAATTTCCTACCGACAAAATTGTTTGTCATTATCGCGTCACTTTTTCTCGTATTCGCGTAATCTTCTTCGGTATGAGTCGTTGATATGACGCGATCTAAAAGATCGTGAATTACCGTAGTGGGTGAAAGAACGTAAAATAATATTGTATTTACTTCCCTTTCAGGCATTCCAAAACAGGTAGAGTATTCCCCAGGGTCGGGCCGCCAGGAGTTATTCCCTTCGGCGTCGCTGGAGCTGTGCAGCGTCCCCTGCAGCGTGGAGCGCATCCAGTCCAGGATTGGATTAGTGACCAACCACATCGGTAAAGGCTGCGACCGGGATACCTATTCGGTTCCCGCTCAAAGGAAAATGTGCGGTGAGTCAATGAGTTTCTCGTCCGAGCGTTTCCACATTCCGTTCACTTTCTTTCTAAGGCCGGCCGCACGCGCGCAGGATCGTCTCGCGACTGACGACTAACGACTCGAGTCGCGCGCGTGATTGTACATTGACAGAATGGGAGCCACGCACGCTGCAGCGACAAGATTCGCGTCGCGGTCGCTGCAGTGCGCGGGGCTCCCATTCTGTCAATGTAAAATCACGCGCGACTCGAGTCGCCACGACCCAAATCGTCAGTCGTCAGTCGTGAGTCGCGAGACGACCCCGCGCGCGGCCGGCCTAACATTGCGGTAAAGAAACGAGCAAACAAAAGTTTATTCAGAAAAAGAATATATACCATTTTACGTGAAGTTTTCAAATATTTTTTCACTATTTTTCTCTACAATTTCGATATCTGACGTGGCATTCATATATTCACAGTATCTAATCTGAATATGCCGTTGAAAACGTAGAAGCTTTTCACACAAAATTAATGGGATTCACTTCATTTATCACATAAGAGAAATTAAAGTAACAAACAATATTATTATTAATAATAATAATAATAATAATAATAATAATAAACAAAAGATAAAATTGTACGAGAGTAGCGTTTGATTATTTTACACAATTTTAAATAAGATCATTTGTATATTTAATAAAAAATAAAGGATGTTTAATGAAAAAATTTAGAATAAATTATGAAATTAAAAGTGCTCAATGAAATTAGCATATTTTAGATAGTTAATTATAAAATGAGAGCTTAATTACGAGGAGCTAATGAAGCGCTTCATTAGTGATTTGCGAAATACATTTAGTGATGAAGCCTGTCTAATATTTATGGGAATTGTATTCCATACATCCGCTCCTTTGAAAGAGAGTCCATTTCCCGCAGTTTCTGTTGTATAGTTTAGTTTGCGTACAAAATCTCCGAGGTCGGGGTTATAATAATAATAATGACGATGATGTATTTGATGGGAGGTAATTGTTCTTTGAATGAGTGATGTATGTTGATTTTTATTGATAACTTTTAACATATTGAGAGCAACATTGAATTCGTACGAGTCACTTATTTTTAAAATATTTAACGCTTCAAACATTGGGGAAGTGTGACTTTGTCCGTTATGATTATTTGAGAAGGTTCGCGGACATTTTTTATGAATGACTTCCAAAGGATATTTTATATATTTCTTTGGTGAGCTACTCCATGTTACAGTCTTTACTCCGTTGTACTTGCTTCGTAAACCGATTACATTGTTTTACGGAAGAATTTCCCTTAGTATAATTGCTTCTGTAGAAGGTATTTTTAGAGAATTAGGAAAGGCTACTTAATATTTATTATTATTATTATTATTATTTTGTTTCAAATTACCCTACTTACTATCTACGTAACGAATATATTCAATATAATTTGTTGTCGTCAGTCCTTTTGTTTTCAATTTGTGACGCAGAGGCGTACGAAGGTTTGCCCCAGCGGGGATCCCTTTGCTCTGGGACACTCCATTGTATTGAATATAAAGGGTATTATTGTATCGAAAAGGAATTGCCATTGTGCCTATTGTAAACAAGTTTTTTTTTAATATTGATTTCTCAATTTCTGGTACTTCTGTATTGTTTTAAGGAACGTGTTTTATGATAATATGAATAATTTGTTCCAGTGGCATGTTCGTAACTAGTTTGTCGACATCGATTGATAGCGGACGATGTGGAATGTCCGTTTTAAGAGGTTTTTGACATTAATATAAGTTAGATTTATCTTTATATTAAACTTTGATTTACGCGTAGTCTTATTACATACTTGAGGGCGCCTAGTAGCTCACTGGTTACGGTAGCAGGCTCTCAGCGGTGAGGCTCTGGTTCGCCCCCCGCTTGCTGGTTCCTGAGTTGGCCGTTTACTCCGTTAATGCCCGGGATAAAGGTGACCGTTGGGGCACCCCCCCACCCCCGCATGGTAGGGAAATGAGCTTCCTGACTGTTACCTTTCTCATTATATTTGTATGGTAACTGTTTCGTATGTTAAGTTATACTGTCCCGCTTATACCAACTACTTACTGTATAGGACGCAGTGGCGGGGTTTTTTATTTCTATTTTTATGGATTTTTGGCAGTCCGTACAAATGGCCATTAATTGGGGTTCGTCGTCTCCACGTCCCAACACCATTTTCAGTTACATTAGCTAGGCTAGGCGACGTTACGTCTGATCAGCAGTTGGATGGGTGACCCTTCCCCCACGTTCAGATGGGGGAAGGGTCCCAAGACCGATTACTCTCTCTTGGGAAGGAACTTGACTGAGACCGATCTAGAGAAAGACTTAGGAGTCTATATCAGCAATGATCTGAAACCGTCGAAGCACTGTGCGGAAGTCGAAAAGAAGGCCTTAAAAATATTAGGTTATATTAAAAGACAGTTCCAGTTTTGGAACGAGGAGAGTGTAATGTCTCTTTATGATTCACTAGTCAGACCTTAACTGGAATACTGTGCGCAGTTTTGGTCTCCATTCCTCAGAAAGGATATAAAAAGGTTAAAAAGGGTACGAGCAAGGGCTACAAAATTGATCCCTTCAATGAGAATGCAAAACTACCAACGGAGATTGGAACGCCTAAATCTGTTTACCTTAAAGACGAGGAGGTTGCGCGATCAGTTTATTCAAGTCTTTAAGATGCTCAATGGAATAGACAGGGTAGATTACAGAAACTTATTGTCACTTAATGCCAATCCGACAAGAAATAATGGGTTTAAACTGGAACTAAAGACATTTAGGACCTCTGTCTGCGGGAATTTCTTTTCCTATAAAATAGTTAATATCTGGAACCAACTTCCCTCAGAGGTTGTTTGACTTGTTTCCAGCCAAAGTGTTTCGCAGGAGGTTAAACGAACGACCCCAAGCATTATTATTATTAAACACACACCTACAATTCTTTCCATTTCCTGTTTAAATAAAAAAAATGACCCACAATATTTCAACCATTCAACCATTTACAAAACAAAGTGGGGATGGGGTGGGGGTTACCCCCAAGTTGCATAAAGGGGGAAGAGGGAAAATGACCTCCCCCAAAAGGGGTAACCCTAACGTGCCCTCGCCATAGGCGAGTTTGCGAAGCACAAGCCCCGCCCGTAGAGCAGGGAGCCGAAGGCTGCGCTTGTTGTTATTATTATTATTATTTCCTTTAATTACCTTTTTATTCTGTTCTTTTAATTTTTTTTATGCATTTCTTTTCTACTTCGGCTTTACAACATCTGATCGACTTGACATTTATGGACACGTTAGTGTTAGGTTAGGTTAAGATAAGTTAGATTACGCTAGGTTAAGTTAGTTTTTCAGAGTGTCGGTCTTTTGGTCTTGTCGACAAAATGGGTGTAGGCCCTTCTACTTTATTTACGGATGTTTTCTTACATTTTCAGTTTGTTTTTAGGAGGTATTTAAACAAATTTAGTTTTGTCATAAAAAATACTGAATAGTTTATCAAAATAATCTCTTTTGCGTTCATAAAATGGCGGATGGATTGTAACGCACACTGCCACACAATGACATCATAACAACGACATCATAAGTAATTCAAGAGTTTATTGCCACGCAAAAAAGGGGTCAACACTTACGAATAACTGAATCGCTCTTAATACAAAATATAAACCTGAGATTTGTTATAAAGTTCACTGAAATGATACATTTTCTTAGAGAGCTTTCGCTGAAATTATGTTAAACTTCTTATGTTGGATTTTCCTAATATATAGTCTTTTCTCTGTTGTACTTGCTTCACTTATTATTTAGTTTAAGTTAGTAAGCCGATTACATTGTTTTATGGGAGAATTTCCCTTAACATAATTGCTTCTGTATATGGTATTTTTAGAGAATTAGGAAAGGCTACTAAATATTATTATTATTATTATTATTATTATCATCATCAATTAGTTAAATTAAGAAACGTTGAAATTCTTTTTAGGTGCGAGCGACTCTTCCGTGGAGCTCCTTCCCGCTTCCGGAGCGGGCAAAGAATGGACCTCTCCCCTCCATTCCGATGAAGGGCACGAAGGGGACCTCATCTTTCAGTTTGAAGGGGACAATTCCGGGGTTAAAATACCCACTGAGGTCCTTTCGCACAACCTTACAAACACATTCACTATCTCTTCGTGGATGAAGCACAAGGCCCATTCCACCGATAAGGTAATTACAAACACGAGTCCGTGAATCAAAAGTAAAAAGGTGCGGAGAAGACCATTTGGAGATTAGTCGATTAATTTCTCTCTCTCTCTCGGGTCTCTGCATTAAAGGTTTAAAGGCCAAGGAGGTTACAAATGGAGGTCCATGTCAACTTTTTTTGTCCGCTCTTCGTAAATTGATCAAACTTCACACACACATGGATCATCACAAGACGATGTGACGTGAGCAAGACTAAGGTTCTTGCACCAAAAGTCAAGGTCATAGATAGAGGAGGGAACATTGATTTCGTTCCGACGTAGTTCTTGTTTTTTTATGAACCTAGAATTGTTTTGTTTTTTGTTAATTAATTAATTGATATTAATTGATAAAGAAAAACCTTTAAATTGGCGGTTCGATGCAAGCACAAAGTATACAGATGTAATGGTTGCAGAGATTAAATCCAGTGAATTTATGTTTCTGTGCAAGGAAATTTGATAAGAATTGCCCGAGCGCTAAAATAGTATTGTTAATTTCATACACGAGTGCCGTTCTACTACACACAGACCTTGTGAGCTAAATATCGTAGTACTTTTAGCTCTCTGATTGCGAGTGCATTCTGCCGTTCTTGGAAAGCAATGAAAATAAGTTTAATCAGTGTATTTTATTTCTTTACTAGTCACCCGTTATAAAACCAAAAATACTTTCAACACAATTTCGTATTTTGTTAGAAGAAACTAGGAGCCAAGAGAATAAATACCTTTAAAATTCATCGTCACAATATTTTCTTGTGAAATATCCCGTTATAAACTGCCTGTTGGCCCCTAATTCCCATCCACCAGAATTAGACCTTGTAATGAATATCCTCTGATTTGTCTTGCCTGTTGATGATGTCTCCCTAAACTTGAGCATTCTCATCTTTAATTTCTTCCCACAGCACACGAAGGAACACCTGATCTGCAACTCCGATACTCGCAAGATGAACCGCCACCACTTTGCCCTTTTCGTCAGAAACTGCAGGCTCATTCTTCTGCTGCGTAGAGAGTACATGGAGGCAGACCTCAACACCTTCCAACCCGCCGAGTGGCGCTGGAAGCTCCCCCAGGTCAGATGATTGCGCGTTTATATTTATTCTGCTCAATGTCTTGTACTTTCTTGAGGACAGCTTCTGCAGAAAGCAAAACTGATCCAAACTGGAAATTAAAACAGATATTGTTACTTGGATCTTTCGAAAGATACTTTAATATTTGCAAAGGGAACGAAGTGCCGATTACAAGGCGTTTAATTAGTAGTCTTCCAAACTAATATTTTTAATAGATTGTAACCAATGTTCCCTCTAAGGTGTGCGCGTGTGCGCGCGCACACGCGTTGTGAAACCCGCGCACACAGCAAAATAAAATGCGCACAGGCTCAAGCGTATCATGAGTCACGACAGTAAATGAAGTAATTTAAAAAATTGCAGTTTAATGAATTCTATAAAGAACAAATTAAGAAACCGCTTGAAAGAAAATCATTTGGACATGCTCATGCGAATTAAAAGTTACCTGAATGATGACGGATGTATTAATCTTCATAGAGTTTATTTGGAATGGGCAAATGCTAAAGATCGTAGGGAGAAATCATAATCATACTTAAATGAAAGGTACTTTCATTTAATGTTATTTCGATTACATTTTATTTTATTGAATTTTATTATATTTTATTTTATTCCTATTTTGTGAATGGATAAAATCATGTATTAATCTTGATAGTCTATTTTAATTTGCTAAATGCTAAAAACTGTTTTGAGAAATGATAACTAAAATAGTCATTTTCAATTAATGTTATTTTTATTTTATTTCTTTATTTTGTTGAATTTTATTTTACTATTTCTTATTTTATTTATATTTTTAGAATGGATAAAATGTTTTCTTTTTTAAAAATATATAATATTGCAAACAGTTTCTTAATATCCATTTAATAGTACCGTTACTAATGATCAAGCTATCACCTTATGGAAATAATATTTATTAAGTATTTAATATTTATATATATTTAATTTTGAAGATAATAGCACTCAGAAAAGTTTGCACAATTTTTCACCATGAATCTAAATGTATGCACAACGAAAATTTCTTGCGCACACGGACTAAAAAAAATTAGAGGGAACATTGATTGTAACGTGTTTTCTTGGTTTTTAGGTGTGCGATAACGACTGGCATCATTACTCCATGCAGGCCAACCTCCCTGAGGTCAATTTATACGTAGATGGGCACTTATTTCACCCTGAAGCCGGAGATTCCCCGGAGGTAATGGATCTGTTTGTGTAGGAATGATATTCAGAGCTGAATGAGCCTATTCGGTGAAAAGGCGTATTTACTTCAGTTTGATAAATATGATGCAGTAAGACGTACACACGAAGTTTAAATTATTTCTGATTGAATTGGATCACACTGGTTCTTGGGTGGTCCGCGTATCAATACACAAAACAGTTTGAGAGGCCGTGTCCGTCTTTCCTTGGTGTTGGGATTTCATAGTTCAGTTTGAAGATACTTTTAAATGACACAGAGAAAACTAAGTATTATTCTTAATTTTAGGTGATTGATGACTGGCCCCTTCACCCTACTCGAGGCATTGACACCACCCTTACTGTAGGGGCATGCTGGCAAGGTAAGGAGGAAGAGATTTCAAAAATGTTTAAATTAATATTTGAAGCGAATTTTTGGTTAAACCTCGTACCTAAATGCGTCACGACGGTAACCATAATACAGAAATGATTTCAGGTAATTTTGCCCTACCTCTATTGAGCTCAGCTTGGACTCCAATGTTAGCGTAGAGAAAGGTTTCTTTGGCCATTTAAAGAACGCCTTTCTTTGCCTATTATTAAGCAAGCGTTTGTAAATAATTTTTACCTATTCATATCTGGTTTATACCATTGTTCGCGTTTAATAATTACAAAATTAACTTCCAGTTTCATTGGAGTTTGTATTGTATGTGTGGCCGATGTGGAAGGGTAAGTTTTCTTTTCATAGATTGCTACGAATGAGGTGACTGAAGGCTGACGAACGGAATAGCAGATCATGTTTTAGAGAATGGATTGGTAGGCCTGTGTACAGTGTAAGGGGATACGATCATTTAAAACTTCTAATTAAATAAATGTAAATGGTGATATAAATCTGCTAAGAATAATTAAAAAAAAAATTCTTTGTTGAAGAGGGAACGAGCGAGCTACACGCTAGAAAATTTAATATTGTGGAATGTATGAGTGTGAACATGGGGGAGTTACTCGATATTTTGGAGAATAAAGGCATAAGTTTCTTTACGCACCGAAGTATGGCATAATGTTGATAAAGGAAATTTTTTTTTTAATCATTTGGTTGGAAATAAATATGGGTATCCGAGGGTACGTGCGACACGTGTTTGCTGTAAAGCATTTTATTAGGAGAAAAGAAAGGAAGGTTTACGAAGTTTGTTTATGGTTCTAGAAAGAAACGCACGATAAAGTTTCTTAAATCACGAACATCGTTGAAAATGAAATGAAATTGCGAAATAGGTTCGTTAGGGAATAATTACAATGAAATCTGAATCAGTGATAGAATAATTCCAACCGTTTTGCATTAGGCCTACATTGGTGTGTGAATGCGGGATGGAGCTGCGTGGTATGCAAACGTACTTTCTAGCAGTGACAGCGCTTTAAGTGAGCACCGTAAGAAGTATCGTTGTCGTCAGAAAGATTTACGCAAAGACAAATTGGGGACCCGATAAACGCTCGCGCAGAAAGAGTCATTTTACGCGAAAAGAACGGAGGAAAACATGCTACGTTGGGGTAGTCATGCGGAGAGATTGATTAGCAGCGGGAATGTAATGGGCGTTGATTGTGCATGTGGAGGTGTGAAAAGTAGAAGAACGCTGAGAAATGAAAGAACGTAATTGGTGAATTAACGTACAGTTGGTATGACTGTCATCGGAGAGTGATTGAGAAATAAGTTGGAATGGAATGGCAATACCAAAGGTGAATGAATACTGCCTCTGAACTCGCAAGAAATCGGAAATACTTTAAATAATTGCCGCTATTACAAAATGACCTCCAGTGTAATTCTTATTTTATGCATCAAGTCCTGAAGATGAGAGCACTTACGCCGTGACGCTAACCACATTATTTAAGTAAACATTAAGTAAAACTTTCATTAACAGGGTCTGAATCCGTGATGAAGCATGGGTTCGTGGGTTATTTGGCGGGTCTTTCTATCCTGGTGGGAGCATTGGAATCTCCGAGAGTGCTCTCCTGCCTCACACGATGCCAGGAGGCGCTCGATACCCCTGCGATGGAACTTCTGCAACCCAGCATGGAACTCCTCACCAATAACGGTAAGGATTATAAACAATACTTATATATACAGGGTGTACATAAAGTCAGGATCTAATTTTGTGAAGCACTTGGAAATTATATGGAATTCAATCATAAAATGATAAAGTGGTAACATTTATTAAATAATTAAGAGTAGGATTCGACGTGACGCCCATCAGTATCCCTGCACAGCTCAAATCGTTCCGCAGCATTTCTAAACACATTCTGGAGCATTTGCGGGGTTATGTTATCTGCAGCAGTTCGTATACGTAAGTTTTCAAGACTCGTAATCTTCGTCTGATAGACGTGCGATTTGATAAAACCCCATGCAAAGAAATCTAAAGGGGTTAAATCTGGTGATCTCGCTGGCCAAGGTCTGTTGCTTCCGCGTCCGATCCAGCGATTTGGAAAACGTCCATTTAGATAATCCTGAACAATTTTGGCATAGTGACAAGGAGCACCATCATGTTGATAGACGACGGTACTAACAATCCTATCCCCATCGTCTATCAACATGATGGTGCTCCTTGTCACTATGCCAAAATTGTTCAGGATTATCTAAATGGACGTTTTCCAAATCGCTGGATCGGACGCGGAAGCAACAGACCTTGGCCAGCGAGATCACCAGATTTAACCCCTTTAGATTTCTTTGCATGGGGCTTTATCAAATCGCACGTCTATCAGACAAAGATTACGAGTCTTGAAAACTTACGTACACGTATACGAACTGCTGCAGATAACATAACCCCGCAAATGCTCCAGAATGTGTTTAGAAATGCTGCGGAACGATTTGAGCTGTGCAGGGATACTGATGGGCGTCACGTCGAATCCTACTCTTAATTATTTAATAAATGTTACCACTTTATCATTTTATGATTGAATTCCATATAATTTCCAAGTGCTTCACAAAAATAGATCCTGACTTTATGTACACCCTGTATATATATATATATTTTTTTTGTTTGTGCGTCCCTGGCTCGATCAGTTAGGGCGCCGCTCGGCAGTACTGAGATTCCTCCGAGTCGTGGGTTTGAACGTCGCGGCGAGGCGGCGGGCCCGGCCACCCCTACTTAATTCACTCTGGCTAAGGTGGCCCTGGCTCGGGCCCCTAACCCCACTTCCTGGAGACACGGGGCATCGGGTGTTACCTTACCTCGTATTTTTTTTGCAGAAATGACACAGATAACAGTGGAAGGAAACAACGTGACTAATGTGGAGACTTTGATTCGTCGTGTGGCTTACATTAATAATAGGGATTTCCCCACACCCGGACGCAGACCGATTACTCTCACTACAAATATCCTGTAAGGGAACTTTTACCGTACATTTCTGCTTTTTCTCATTTTTTTTTAATATGAATATTCAATATTCTTAACTTACCTTTTATTATGAACACGTTTTTTTTCTTAAACTTAATTCTCATAACTGAAAAAAATTAATGCTAATTTAACTTAAGTGGAATTTTTTAATATAGTTTTAGTAATTAACAATCTGGGTATGAATTGTGTAGAGAAAATTAATCATTAGAAAATGTTTCCAATTTTATAGAAAAGTATCTTTCCGATAATAACCCTTGTGTAGAGTACATTTCCAGCACGCGATCTTTAAACGCCCTTGTACCGTATGATCACTGAAGCAACAATACCCGATTTGTCATGTGCGAAGTAATATTTTTGTTCATTATCCTCCGCGTACCTGGATTTCGTAAGGTTATATTGTAGTTCCTTATAAGGAGGTCCGAGTGCGTGATTGATTAGGAGCAACTACAATCAGAATGGATCTTTTCCAACTCGGCTTATATAATGGTTGCGTCGTGTTGCAGATGCGCGACGGGGAAGGCATTGAAGGTGGGGGCATCGCAAAGCTTCGTGGTTGTCCTACAACCACATCAACCTAGCATCGAAATCAATGGCACCACCAACTTCGTGGAGGAATACGAGGCCTTCAGACAGGGGCTTCGCATCTTCCCCGATATAAGCATTTACTTATCAGCCGCAGCTCAGGAGGCGGGGGCACCTACGCCAGGGGGTCAGTTGGACGAATGTTCCGTGATGGTTTATCCGCCCCTCAATCCCGACCATGAAACGTTGGTTTTGCCCGACAACCTGATCGCTGAACTCGGCCTGGCAGCGACCGTCACTAGGCAAGGAGCAACCATTTCAGGGGCTCACAATACACCCCATTACCAGAGGATTTTGAGGCAGATTCATTATACAAACAGAAAACCGGCGTATTACCTAAACAGAGCGTTCAAGCTCTCTTGTTCGGAGCTGGGCGGAAGATTCACCAGCAACGAATACACACAGACGGTAAGTAAGACTTGGTTCGCACCCAAGATTCTCTTTTGACAAAACACGAAAAAATTTGTTTTATAATTCATTCATTCATTCACGTTTCCATTCGACAATTCATTATTTACTCATCTTTCTAATGATCCCTCAATTCATTATTCATTATTCATTCATAATTCACATAGAATCCTTCACCCCCTCTGCAGGTTACTGTTATCCACCCTCAGTTGAGTGTAGAGAAGTCGGAGGACGATGCTGAGGCGGTGTCAAACGAGGGGCCTGAGGAACACTCGCACCAAGAGACCAAAATGGAGTCTATCCACCACGAAAACCCATCTCCAGCCCACCACAAAATCAGCCCACACCATGCCCATATTAAGGAGGCCCACATCACCGACCTCTCTAGCTCAAAAGGGCTGCAAGGAGCAGTTGCTAGCAGCGCTAGTATGTGTATATATATATATATATATATATATTTTTTTTTTTTTCAGTTAGGGTGTTATAAGTAGATCGAGCCAGTTAACCAGGTCAGGTCATTATAGGTTATATTGTTCATTTGATAGAAGTATCATTAAAGTGTCTCATTCGCTAATGAAAGGTTTCTTTGTAGTGAATTTAAACGCTTAAATTTAAATCTCGTCATTACAAATTTTGCTGCAATTACTCACGAGCTGTTTTGTGCACAAAGAATTCAGTGACTGTTTCGCATCACGTGATCGTTGAAGATTTATTTACTCTTAAGTTACTCATTTCTTTAGTCAGAATCACGATGAGATTTTCGCCTCGTGCCCTTCAAAACTGGACTTAGGGTAACACCTCCGTTTTTATAGGTCATGCCGTCACTATCATCGTAGTGGTGTGCGTAGGATTCTTGGTCTTCCTTGTCGTGCTTGGGGTGCTGCGGGTGAGGGCTGCCCACAGCAGGGGCGCCACCCAGGAGGAGGCGAACGCTGCTGACGTTGAAATGGCGTGGGATGACTCATCGCTGAACATCACCGTCAATCCGATGGAGGTGAGAAAGTGGAGGTCACGAGAGGTTCCTCATTAGTGGAGTTTCCAAAATTATTCCCTTTGGCAAATAGGGAGTACTCTATCGTTTGAAGGTGGTACATTTTATATAAGTGAGCCAATGCGTTATCACATAACCCCAAAGTGGTTGCAATCAATTCGAAACCAAACTTACCCGAGTTAAGACACTACATGTGGCGAGCTCTGATACTAATGTTTTCTACATCAGAAAACGTATTAATCCACTTAATGACTTTTGAAGGTGCACCGATATTTTGGTAGAGTTTATCATCAAACACTGTGCTGATCTATCATTATCGGCCTTTTTCCCCCGATTTTTGTCCGTATAGTAATAATTCTTCAAAAGATTTTGACATAGTTAAAAATCAAGTCTTTATTTCAGTAAAACTAAATTAAAGTTCACTAGAAAAGCAGACAGATTTAAAACAGTTGTCAGCCACCAAAAGGTAAATAAATATAAATATAAACCATGTACTAAGGTCTTTTTTTTATTAATTTTATTGATTTGTTGCTATTTTGTTCCATTTCTAGTTTTTAAATCTAAATATATGTTTGGAACTCCATGTTATGAATTTAAAATATTTTTAAAGAGTGGAAAAAATTTTTTTTGCAATAATGGTGAAAAATGGTGAAGGTTTTGGTGATATTCATAATTTTTTTTTTTAGAAAATACGGTATAATGTATATCCCAATTGAAAACTAATTTCATCAGATATTTGAAATCTAAGACTCGGATTATGACGCACTTGTCTACCGTTATGTGGGAAAAGTCTATTTGTTTAAGCTAATATATATTACCATTAACGCTAAAGGTGGTGATGAAAGACCTCTTAAGTAGAGATTGCTCAAAATAGTGTTTTCTTTACCGTGTTTCTGTGAGAAAAAAGATATACTGTAGTTTCTTAATAGCAGCGGAATTTTGGTATAAATCTGTTGTTCCTTATGATTTTGAATTTAAAAAAAAAATTATGTATATCAAAACATAATTCAAGTTGTATTTTGCAATACAAAAATTGAAAATAATCATTGAAACTAAATAATTTTGTTTTAAACCGACCAGTGGGCGTTTTAAGCAGTTAAGAAGCATTTTAAACCGATAAATCAGTTTATAAGAATGTTGAATACTGGCCGATATGTCGGTTATCAGCAGTACTGATGCGGGCGTATCTCTAATTCTAATGACAAAATATTTTCCATCACATCATTTACTTACTGTGCAGTAGGGTGGATCGATTTTACATTTTTTTCGATTTCCATATTCTAATAGAGACGAAAACTTGCGCATGCATGAGAAAATAGCCTCTGCAAAATCTTAGCTTAATAGGTAATCATCTTCTGCCCCCGGCAGAGCGATGAAAATCATATTTTAGTAGTCAAAAACGTATTTTTAAACCCTAGCCTAGAGTCATAAAATTTTGCGTGTGTGTTATTTCATGCCTAAGCAACGATATAAATGCTATGGGAAATATATAAATGCATTATTTAAGACAAAGAGCCGATCTGAAAATATGTATAATGAAATAACACACGCGCAAAATTTTATGGCTCTAGGCTAGCGTTTAAAATACGTTCTTGACTACTAAAATATGATTTTCATCGCTCTGCCGGGGGCAGAAGATGATTACCTATTAAGCTAAGATTTTGCAGAGGCTATTTTCTCATGCATGCGCAAGTTTTTGTCTCTATTAGAATATAAGGAATACTAAAACCTGATACCATGCTTGCACTTCTAGACGTGTAAAGCTTTCACGCAGGAATAATACCAGTAGTAAAATATAGAATGGGGAGACAAAGCTCTCCCTTCTTCGCCATCCACTGCTGACAAGAACTTCTTGTGAAAGATGATTTATAAGAAAGCAGGAAAAAAGTATAATGAAAACGATAGCTTCAGAAATTAGCATTAGAGGGCAGGGGAAAATAAGAGATAGCATGAAACATTAGACAACTTAATTTAATCTACACCATGCATATTTTTTTTTAAGAATTTTATTTATTTATTTATTTATTTATTACGTACAAGAAGTCATCATTTCATCGCTGCATCACTTCTTCGATGAATGTCAAGGCCACCGTACTGAGAAACTTGCTTATAAAATTATTTATTCATATTGACATCTCTCGCGCTGGACATACTTATATAAAGCTATCATTTGAAAACTCCTAGTGCTCTGATACCAGACCTGACCAACGCTTCCTACTACATTTACGATCAAAAGGAAGCATCATCATTCAAAACTCCACCCCAACGAACTCTCCTTTGTAGGCTTATTCGGAGTTTTTGACTCCCGAGCGTTCTCACGTCGACAACACCTAGTGCTCTGTAACCAGACCAGACCAGCGCCTCCTACTACATTTACATCTAAAGGAATATCATTGTTTCTATTTATGTACATGAATACTATATCTCAAAAGAGTTGCCATCCTTTAAACTTAATTAGCTTTGCGGAGTACTGCACTGTAATGTAAACTGTATTGTAATGTAATGTAAACGAGTAAAAGGACGATCAACGTAACGGAATAAAAGTGGGAGAATGCGATCGTTTTTACCTTTTCAGTCACAGTGGAACTGTAATGTCCCTCCGGAAATAATAATGTAAATACTCGTAGTACCAAAATGGAACTTTTCTACGAATGCTTCTCCCTGTGTGTGTGTGTGTATATATATATATATAGTTTAGATTAGTTTAGCCCAAAATGTGTGTAATGTAAATAACTAGTTAAAAAATATTCGATTTTGAATAACTTTTTGGTTTAAAGAACAAAAAGGTTGATCTAGTTTCATTCCAGCTTGAAATGGGCGAGAAACAGCGCTTGAGAGAACACGATGACGATGATTCTTCTGACGAAGGAAGCAACTTTAACGACGAGTTGGAATCGTCTGACGATGATGACGATGATGAGGAAATCGAAACTAAACAAAAGGAACTCGAGTGGGATGATTCAACTCTTAAAATTTAATTTTTTCTCTTAAGAAAGAAATTTTGCTTTAATTTGAAAAAAAGGAAATTAAATTTCGTGAAAGTTAAAGAAAATTAAGATAAATTTTATATATTTTTTATTTATAACTGATGCATATCAAGGTCTTCAGGGTGGGGTCGAACTAGATACATTTGGACTAAGATCAAACACAAAGAGATGGAATGGATTAAGATTAATTTCTGATTAACAGCAACAATGTATCAATAGTGACAACTTTATTACATTTATTACATATTTTATTACATTATTACATTTATTACAGATATATATATATATATATATATATATATATGCACTAAAATCACAAAATAACACGTGATCTTATTAATAAGCAAACAACCACAGGGAAAAGGAAACACGAAGTCCGAGCGCTTTCGTGATATATTCACATTATCAAGGAGGAACAGAAAATAGGAAATAGCAGGTATTTTCTGTTCCTCCTTGATAATGTGAATATATCACGAAAGCGCTCGGACTTCGTGTTTCCTTTTCCCTGTGGTTGTTTGCTTATATATATATATATATATATAAGGATTTTTATTGGGCTAGACGTGGTTTACTTAGTAATAAAGTAAGTCTAAAATGTGGATTTAACAATTTGTATGGATTTCTTGTAGTTAAATTTATGAATTACTATTAACGTTTTAACAATTATAAAGTAAGAGGTAGTTAAGAAAGCAAGAACACAGTTTATATTTTTCAGGCGGTTAATAACCCACACTTTCAAAGCCAGCATCAGGTTAAGTACTAATATCGAAGGTATTAAATTTTATTATTTGACCTACATACCCAATATACCATTAGATAAGTAAAAGGAATAAAAAGTACGTAAGCTTTTAGTAAAAAAAGGAAGGAATTTGAAACTCAAATTTTGTTTCCAACTGAAACATACCGTATGTCATTCATGGTATGTACCCGGTCTTTGGCATCATTTATGGTATGTACCATATCTGTGGTACCTTACAGGGTCCCCCCCCCCACCCCCAGTTTAGTTGAGCTTCTAATATATATATAAAGGCTTAAATCACTTACTACTTAACAATGCCCATACTTACAATTTCGGGGGTGCAAAAGTACCTTACAACCTTATCACTAAAATTTATATATATAAAAATGTGTAAAAAAAAAAAAAAAATAAAAAATAAAACTAACATATCTATCAGCCTTCTTTTTAAATTTTATGAACCTTTTAGTTTCTAGTACGTATTAGTTAAAGTAAGTTTAGTTTTTACTGAAAAGGAGTTCGTGACTCAGTCTAAACTCATTGCGCCATTAGCAAGTTCATTATATATATATATATATATTAATATATATACACACACATATATATATATATATATATATATATTGTGTGTGTGTGTGTGGTTATAGCGTAATCATTCTGTAATATAATCATCTATTATTGACAGTGATATTTCTGCCATATTTTGCAATATAAATTCCTACTTTTTTAAGTGTTTGGGGGATTAACATTTTTTCAATTCAATTAATTTTAAAATTATGAAACGAAAAAAAGTTTTTAAAAATCTTAATATATAATAGATGTCCCCAATATATAGTCCCACATAGACGTATGTACGGTGATTGATGTGCGCATGTACGCATGTGAACGTATTTTAAGAATGTGTGTATATATACATATCTTATAATAGGTTAAGTTAGTGTTCTATTGTTTGTATTTACTATGAAAAATGTTTAATAATAATAATATTAACAATACGAGATGATATATATGTATATTGAAGAAGGATTATTTCATGTTAAATGACTGATTGTATTTCTGCACTCTTTTATTTTTAATGTTTTAATACTATTGTAGATAAAATACAATCAAAAACCCGTGAGTGCATATATATATATATATATATATATATATATATATATATATATATTAATGTCAATCTTCTATGTTAATTTTGGTCACATTTGCTCTTCCTTGGGTTAAAACCTTTTAACTTCACACTTATTTTCTATTTTATAACGCAATTTATCCTTGTAATGAAATAAATGCCTCACTAACAATATATTAACGCTTCATTTTAACCAGGTAATGCTAGAAATTTTATTAGTTATTTTATTTTAGTTCTCGTTGAAGGTGAGTCTGGATTTTCTTTTGGTGTACAAAGTATATATGTACCGTTTCGATATGGGTTCGTACAATACGTATTACAATTGTACCGTTTGTAATGCCGAAAGGAGTACACTTTTTTGTCTTACCCAATCAAATAGAAGTGTACTTTATATAAACTGTATTACTAATATATTTGCATTAGAATCTATATTATACGTATGAAGAATGTACTTCTCTCTCGTACATTCCTTATTACATTTAGTAAATTTAGATACATAATATATATTATACGTAATTGTACTTCAAATAAAAGTACTTCTTTCAAATCATGTGACACACCTAATATGTAAGCTGATTGTGCTATTTTTACATCCAAACCAAAAAAGTACTCCATCCAACCTTCATGATTAAGATCCATTACATCAATGTACATAAATTGTACTACAATCTCGTTGTACAAAACCAGTTTAAATCTATCATGAACCTCAATGAAATATAATTTAGTACCGTACTAGTTCTATTCATTGGTACCAACTACTTCTAAATTTGATAAAGTACGGCGTTAGCATTGAAATTTCCCCTAGTTCAAGTACGGTACTAGTACTATAATTTAGATTTAATTAGTTAGAGTGGAAGCACAAAGAGCCTGGCTTTGTAAACATTAATAAAACACCTCACCAAAAGTGTTTCATTATCCTTATATTCAGTGGAAATTAGCGTCTGCGTAAAATTTAGGATTTCTCAAGAATGAAAGACGCTTCCCTCAAAGGATTGTCTTATTCTTAAATGGTAATACAATGAGCAAAATGGGAATATTTAGCTCGTAATTTATTCAAAGTGAAATAAAAATCTTCCATCAAAAACTTGGAACAAGGTTGAAAGAGTAACTGAAGCCATTTTCGAATAAATAATTTGACCCAATATTAAAGTTAATAATGCTTAATGAAGCATTACGGAACAACTTAATCAAGGTATTGGGCCTCCTCTTAATCCCTGGCTCGATTATGATAATGATAAACTTTTATTGGTATGTGAGGTGACGTGTATGTATATATATGTATATAGTCTAAAAGTCACTAAAGAGTAAATATCACTAAATCTAAGCGGAATGGCAAGACGAAGCCATAAACAAACCAACGGGCTGTTCGTATTGCTTTGGTCTGGCCTAGACATGTTTTTTCCTATCTGACCTAATCTTTGGTGCTGAGTAAAATTAGGTGATGAATCTAAGGTAACAAATCGGGTAGGAAGTTGTTCGTACTTAAGTATTAGTTAGGGGTAATGTCTATAGCTTCTAAATTGGTAATGTAAGAGAGAGTTAGGTAGGCTGTTGTGGGACACAGGAATAAAACGGTAGGCTTCAAGGAATACCTAATTCAACGCACCGGTAAGTGCTTTTGATTGTTTGCTAGAACCTAAGTAATCTAACTGGGGTGTCTACCCCACGCTATCACATTTGGCGACGAGGATGGGATTTGGCTCATTTGGTTAAATTTTGTTCATTGGGTTAAATTTGGCTCATTGGGTTAATTTGGCTTATTGGGTTAATTTGGCTTATTGGGTTCAAGTGGTTGTTTGGAAAATTGGATGCAGACTAGTGGGTCGTCCGATTTGGTTTGTTTGTGTGGGAAGCTACCGTACTATAGCGTAGGTCCCGCCGCCCTAATTCTAAAACTAATTCCTACTCAGCCCTAACTCTAAAACTAATTCCTACTCAGCCCTACCTCTAAAACTAATTCCTACTCAGCCCTACCTCTAAAACTAATTCTTACTCAGCCCTAACTCTAATACAATTCACTATTCAGCCCTAACTCTAATAAAATTCACTATTCAGTAACTAGACCAAATTTAAACCTAACCTAACCTACTTCACGTGAGTTGGTCTAATTCGGTTTTGCTCTAGCATGTCGGTGATTGGCCATATAAGCCCCTACGAAGACAATGGGGAGGACTTCGAAGCTTATGCCACTAGGGTGAGGTTGTTTTTCGAGGCAAATTCCATTCCGGATGCTAAGAAAGTACTACCTTTTTAACTATAATAGGCCCTAAAACGTTTGGTTTAGTTATGGACCTAGTTTCTCCTAAAGCACCGGAAACTTGCACCTATAATGAATTGGTACAGGCCCTAACCGATCACTACAAACCCCGAGTAGTTCTCATCTATGAACGTTTCAAATTTTATTCAAGGCATCAGACGGGAAATGAAAGCATTGCAGAGTTTGTTGCAGGAATAAAAAGCCATAGCCGTACGTGTAAATTTGGGACAAATTAGATGAAATGCTAAGAGATAGGTTTGTAATGGGTCTCAAAGAGGAGTCTACCAGAGAGCCCTATTAGCCATACAGGACCTAACTTTTAGTCAGGCTGTAGAAATAGCTACGGCTAGAGAAGCAGCTGCTAAAGATGTTAGAGCTTTTGGAAATCATAGTAGTAAAGCCCAACACGTAAATAGCTTTAAATCTTCTAGGCCTGGCAGACCTAACGAGCCTACTAGACAGGCAAATAAAAGGTATGAGGCGAATACGACTAAGCCTACTAATTCTACTAAGCCTTCCAAGCCATGTACAGGGTGTGGAAAACACCATTGGAAGAAAGATTGCCCTTTTAAAGAAGCAGTTTGCCGAAACTGTAGTAAAATAGGCCACATAGCTAAAGTGTGTTTTTCAAAGAAAACAAAGGGTGAAAATTCTAATTTTAACATTTCTAGTATAAATCCTCAAAAGGGAAATACTTCGAACATTGGAGTGGAGTACCTATTCTATGAGCAGCAAAGTGGGAAAAATACAGGCCCATATATTGTAGAGGTAGGCCTAGATGGAATTACAGTTCCTCTAGAATTGGATACGGGTGCTGCCCGGACGGTCATGTCCAAGGTAGTTTTTGATAAGATTTTCAAAAACACACCTAAACTACATGCATCTAAAACAATTTTGAAGAAGTACGGTGACACACAAATACCTATTTGTGGAGAAGCATACGTCACAGTTACACTTAACCAGAAAACTTTGTCTCATCCCTTAACCCTTTTAGTGGTGGATGAGCAAGGGCCTACTCTACTAGGCCGTGATTGGATTGATGCTTTGGAAATGCCAATTGACAAAATCTTGCCAAGGGGTCAGGCAGATGTGCATACACTTTCATATCCATCTGACATAGACTCATTGTTAAGGGAGTTTTCTTCTATTTTTGGGCCTGAAGTAGGCAACCTAAAAGGCCATCAGGTCTGCATAGAAGTAGATCCTAATGTAACTCCGAAATTTTGTAAGGCTCGTTCAATTGCGCATGCACTGCGGGAGAAGGTAGATTTAGAAATTGACAGGCTGCTAAAAGATAAAATTATTGAACCAGTCACACACGCTAAGTGGGCTGCCCCAGTAGTTCCTGTACTAAAACCGGACAAGTCCGTGCGGTTATGCGGGGATTACCGTTTAACAGCAAATAGAGCCGTCCTTCTAGATTGCTATCCTATACCCAAGCCTGATGAATTATTTAGCTCTCTTGCTGGGGGAAAATATTTCACAAAACTCGATATGTCCCAAGCCTATGCTCAACTAAGTTTAGATGAAAACTCTAAAGAATTAACTATCATAAATACGCACCGAGGCCTATATAAGTACAATAGGCTATGCTATGGAATAGCATCGGCTCCAGGTATTTTTCAGAGGACAATGGACCAAGTTCTAGGTCACATTCCAGGGGTACTTTGCTTTCTAGATGATGTCCTCATTTCAGGTTCGACTAAAAAAGAACACCTAACTAGATTAACCACGGTTCTAAAAAGACTCCGGGATGCGGGACTTAAGCTAAAGAGAGAAAAGTGTTCATGGGTCACTAACGAGGTTTCATATTTAGGGTTCCGCATAGATGCCTCAGGCATTCATCCAACGGTGGATAAACTAGAAGCAATAGAAAAGGCACCACCTCCACAAAACATCACACAGTTACAAGCTTATTTAGGTCTCCTAAACTTTTATAGGAAATTTTTGCCTAATGCATCGACTTTCCTTGAACCCCTGAATAAGCTATTACGATCTGGGGAACAGTGGAGATGGGAGAAAACTCAAAAGGAAGCATTTGAGGCTTCCAAGGACGTACTACTAAAGTCCACTCTCCTAGTGCATTATGATCCTAAACTTCCTCTCGTAGTTTCAGCAGACAGCAGTTCTTATGGAATTGGGGCAGTGTTATCTCACCACATTGATGGTGTAGATAGGCCTATCTGTTTTGCTTCTAGAACACTAACTGAGACGGAAAGACGATATGCACAAGTGGAACGTGAAGCATTAGCCTTAGTATTTGCAGTAAAAAAATTTCATTTCTATCTATGGGGTCATGAATTTAAACTAATTACTGACCATAAGCCTCTCTTAGGTTTATTTTCACCTAATAAAAATATTCCAGTTATGGCCTCAGGTAGGATTCAACGATGGGCACTGATTCTACAAGCCTATAAATTTGACTTAGTACATCGGTCAGGTAAACTTCTAGGTACGGCTGATGCGCTAAGTAGGTTGCCCTTAGAAAATCCAAATGATTGTGTACCTATACCTACAGAATGGGTTCACTTGGTGGAGTTTTTGGAATCCACTCCAGTATCTGCAGTACAAATAGAGCAGTGGACAAAATCAGACCCTATTCTGTCTAGGGTCATCCATTTCTGCTCAGTTGGTTGGCCTACTAAGGTTGAGAGTGAATTACAGCCTTTTATTCAGCGTCAGTCTGGCCTCTCTATTCAAAATGGCTGTCTCTTATGGGGCCACAGAGTGATTATTCCAAATAAAGGCAGGTCGAATTTAGTGAAGGAACTTCACGCTGAACACATGGGCGCAACAAAAATGAAAGAGCTGGCGAGAGCTTATTTCTGGTGGCCTGGTTTAGATGGAGAACTCGAATCATTGGTTCGTTCCTGTCAAAGCTGCCTAGAGAACAGAGATCTCCCAAGGAAAAGTCCACTTCATCCTTGGGAATGGCCTACTATACCGTGGCATAGGATCCATGTTGACTATGCAGGTCCTATAAATAATATTTATTTCCTAGTCATGGTGGACGCCTACTCTAAGTGGGTGGAAATTTTTCCAACCACTTCCACGACTTCGGGTGTAACGATTCGCTTACTCCGTTCAGTTTTCGCTCGATGGGGTTTACCCGTAGTCCTGGTTTCCGACAATGGTACTTGTTTTACCAGTGAGGAATTTCGTTCCTTCGTCCACCTAAATGGCATTAGACATGTCCGGTCTAGTGTTTTCCACCCATCTACTAACGGTCTCGCGGAAAACATGGTCCGTACTTTCAAGTCGGCCTTGCGTCATTCTCGTGGGGAGGAAATGCAAGTGGTGTTGGATAAATTTTTGTTTAAATATCGAATAACACCACACACCACGACAGGGGTGTCTCCCTCTAAACTTCTGATTGGCCGGGGAATTCGTTCAGTTTTTGATTTGTTACGTCCAAACGAAATGTTACAACAACGAGTTTTACGCCATCAGGAAAACAGAAGTTGTACCACGACACTAAAAGAGGGAGAGTTCTAGAAGCGAAACCTAATGATCCAGTTGTGATTCGCAACTATGGGGCTGGACCAAAATGGGTTCCTGCAACTGTGCAGGAGAGAACGGGCCCTGTTTCCTTCAAGTGCCAACTAGAAGATGGTCGTTCTATTAAACGCCATCAGGACCAGATATGGGAACGGGAAGTGCAGAAGGACCAGAGTCTTCCGGAAGAGAGAACTGATCCTCCGGAAAATGGTTCAACTTGCCCGCCTATACAGGTTGCACCTGATCCTACTACATCAACCCCGCTCCGCAGGTCGTCTAGGGTCCCTCATCCCCCTGACAGACTAAACTTGTAGGGGAGGAGTGAGGTGACGTGTATGTATATATATGTATATAGTCTAAAAGTCACTAAAGAGTAAATATCACTAAATCTAAGCGGAATGGCAAGACGAAGCCATAAACAAACCAACGGGCTGTTCGTATTGCTTTGGTCTGGCCTAGACATGTTTTTTCCTATCTGACCTAATCTTTGGTGCTGAGTAAAATTAGGTGATGAATCTAAGGTAACAAATCGGGTAGGAAGTTGTTCGTACTTAAGTATTAGTTAGGGGTAATGTCTATAGCTTCTAAATTGGTAATGTAAGAGAGAGTTAGGTAGGCTGTTGTGGGACACAGGAATAAAACGGTAGGCTTCAAGGAATACCTAATTCAACGCACCGGTAAGTGCTTTTGATTGTTTGCTAGAACCTAAGTAATCTAACTGGGGTGTCTACCCCACGCTATCACAGTATGAGTGTGCCTTGGTATATCATCCCCATTTCCAATCCGACTCCAACTTGATTTTTTGCCATATATCTGGTTTAAAATATTTGGATTTGTAAGATGAATATGAAAACGTACAATCATGGTTAGCATTTTCAGAACCAACATTATGAACTGAAAGTAGGCGAATTAATTTACGATAAAGAGTGGTTATGAGCCAAGCAATTACTGCGTTTTAAAAATTTTAAGATATTTAATAAGATTGGCCCTACTGGGTACTTCGTACATAGATAGTGAAAGAACTTTGAACTGTAAAATTCCAAGTATTTCGTGTTAATACCAAAGTATTATTATTATTATTGCACCCAACAGTCTATAGGGTTCACCTCTCAATCGACTGGCACCAAAGTTGTAGGCATGACATGGAGGGAATATACTGTATGGTGAAACGAAATCTGAATTTAACTCTCCGAATGCTGAAGTAACTTATGAGATCTTAGAAATTTTCAGGTGACTGTTAACTAAAAACTACAAGTTGCAGAGAGCTAAAATTTCCAGGATTAAACATTGTATTGACGGAGTGGAAGCCAATTAAATGTTTTAACTTGGATTTCAAAATTTCACTAAATTTGTAGAACAAATATTTAAGTGCATAGGCATAATCCATGCAAGATTTCCAGAAATTAACCCCATTCGACGTAGTGATAATGGGGTTATGATAATGGTTATAGCCTTAAGAACCCTACCAGCTTGTCATCTCGGAAGATGTACACCAAATTTATAGGACAAATAGATATTGAGCACGAGAATCGGACCCCAAAGAGAATTTTGTATCAGAGTATTCCTGACGGAAGATTAAGTACAGGACACTACTGTCAATCAGGCTACAGGGTTTCGCTTTCAGTTGATTTTCACCAACTTTGCAGGGTATGTTCTGTATGGGGCACAGACAAAAACTCACCACTTAAATGCAAAAGAGGACAAAAACTCGCCAGACAAATGTTTTTGCGAAATACATACACACTAGTCTAGATCTTAAGATCTCAAGATTTTAGATTCATTGTAGCTAATTACTCTTCATCTTTCAAATTGTTCTGTTTTTAACCAACCAACCAATCTTTCGTTATAAATTAATGCCCGGTTAGGTCAATTGAATGCCAGGTTAGGTCAACTGTACGCCCTTGACGATTGGTTAGGTTAAGTCATGATATTTTCGTTAAAAACATTAATTATTTAAAGTGCTCTAACATATTTGTTTTTCATTTCTCCAAAAAAAGAAAGTTATTTTTGAAATCAGTGACCAAAACTACAGTAGTATATCGATTTGGTTAAAAACGGAACAATTTAAAAGATGAAGAGTAATTATCTACAATGAGTCTAGAATCTCAAGATCTAGAGTGTATGTATTTCGCAAAAACATTTGTCTGGTGAGTTTTTGTCCTCTCTTGCATTTAAGTGGCGAGTTTTTGTCCAGGGTCTAGACTGGGACCCAAGCAATTAATTGGAGCCATTTTTTTGAGAACAACAAATTTCATTGAATAACATGAAAGGTTTGGCCTTAAAGTTGGAGGTAAGCCAGTTCATTAAATTTTTAATTTAAAGTTCTATGCATACGTTGACAAAAATATGAATAAAGTAATATCTGGAGTTAACTCTCCCTTCTCTCAACCATTTCCAAAGTCCTCGAAAAACTGATATTAAGACGCATACAACCACACATTACATTTTCACAAACCCAACACGGCTTCAGGTCCGCCCACTCCACCACAACGCTTCTTACAAACCTAACCCAACACATCTTAGATGGCTTCAACCAACTATCCCCCCCTGCCCGCACAGTCCTTGTTGCCATCGACATCAACAAAGCTTTCGACACTGTCCCACGCCACATTCTTGCACAAAAGATTATTGATCTCGACATCCCCACCAATGACAAGAAATGGCTTACTAATCTCATTGCAGGCCGACTTGGCAAAGTCATACACAAACAACACTCATCCAAAACCTACAGACTATACAATGGCGTCCCACAGGACTCCATACTCTCTCCAATCCTCTTCAACCTTTTCATGCACGACCTCCCACAACCTCTCTCCCCCCATGTCCACGTCTCCTCCTATGCAGATGACCTGACCATAACAGCACACCACCATAACCGTAACACCGCCACACGCCTGATCCAGCAGTACATTACCAGTGGTGGGCACGCGCAACAATTTTTGTAGCGCCGCAACCGCAACCGCAACTCTGCTGAAATAGTTGCGCCGCACGCGCAAGCGCAACCCTTTTCAAAAAGTTGCGGCGCAAGCGCAACCAAAAATGTTGCGCCGCAACTGCCCACCTTTGTGTAACATTACCAATCTGGAACTCTGGCTGACTAACAATAGGATGTCAGCATCCCCTCAAAAATCCTCCATCACCCTCCTAACCTCAGACCGCCACGAATCCCAAGCACACCCGAGAGTCACCCTCATGGGACATCCCCTACCTCTAAACAAAACCCCAACAATCCTTGGCCTCGCATGTCCTTTTCCCCTCACATATCAAACATTTGCTCCAAAGCAACAAAAAAACTCAACGCTCTCAGAACACTCACCTCCACAACATTCGGTCAACAGAAGGAATCCCTCAGTATCCTATACAAACAGTTTGTACGTACTACCCTAACTTACGCTGCCCCCCTGGTCCCCGTCCATCTCCCACACAAACCAGAAAAAGATACAGACCACACAAAACAGAGGTCTCAGAAGCATTACTGGCTGCCTCCAAACCACACCCATCCCACATCTACATGCAGATACGAAAATACTCCCCATCGAACACCACATGAACATGACAGGGACTCAATTCTTCTCCAGAGCACTGGCCCCAGACCACCCCTGTCACCATCTCACATTACACAATCCCCCACCCCGCAACAAAAAACGTACTCCTGCTGCTCACTATTCACAGCTACTGAACAATACCCCCCCCCTCCCCTAAACATCAACCCCATTAAACATCTCCACACAGAATTCACCCGGAAATACCTACTCGACCAACCACACAACACTGTCCTTCACGATACTCCCCCTGTAGTCCATCAGAGCGAACAAACCCTCCCAAGGAAAACAAGAGTTACTCTGGCCAGGCTCCGTTCAGGCCACCACCCCTCCCTCCAACAATACAGACACAGACTCCACCTAGCTGACACCTCCACCTGTCAAAAATGCTACCTCCACCCTGAGGACACAGAACACCTACTCTTACACTGCCACACTCTCTCTCAACAAAGACACAACTCCAGCATTACCTCTCTACGAGACCTATGGACCCGTCCCACGGTGGTCGCGGGATACCTGAGCGCCGCCGGGTTCGCATAAGAGAACCCGGGGGCTACGAAGTAAGTAAGTAAGTCTGGAGTTAACTTATGTATAGTGTAAATTATTATTTGGAACCAATGTTTTTGATGTTTTGTTTATAGGCTAGTTATATCACGCATTGGAATTATTAAAGAATAAGACTTCATCGTTTAGGTGAACTTACATTTTACTTATGAAATAATGAGTGCTTTTGATTTTGTGATTTATATCATTGAGGGTCAGTATTTGCTTTTGTAGTGTTTATGTTCAGTTCATAATGTATTGATAAACAGTCGGCACGGGATTCGTTTAAAGTTTGACATATTTTAGGAGTAAGTTTAAAACAACCGGGCACGGAAAAGAATCGGAGATTAACTGTCTTCCCCAGAAAAGTTGGGTGTAATTAATATGAATTCTGTATTAATTATCTTTTTAATTACTGCAGTTTTTTTATTAAATAATAGGTATCCGTCATTTTCGTAAATGTTTAGAATAACTCCAAACTGTTTTAAACGACAAACAAAGTTACTGCAAGATTATTCATACGTTTTTAACGAAATGTTATTAAATACAATATGAGCGTAAATGACAAATAAGATCCGTAAATATTAATCAAAGTTTGTGAAATTTGTCAAAATTATTTTGTGGCGCCATTATTGGGCGGGTCGTACTCAGGTGACAACATGAATCTGAAGGAAATCCTACCATCAGGGGTGTCTAAATTATGTGTTTTTACATGGGGAATTCAAATATGAGCTTCTTTTTTGGATAGGATAACTCTAACCTACATCATTTTGTATTTCTAAATTGCCAATTTTACCCTTTTGAACCCCTTTATAATATATTAAAAGATATAAGGTAAATCATTTATATTGACAAGGCCAAATCAACTTTACATATATTTATTAATAGGTGAACTGCATGTATATCACTGGATATAATTACAAAGATCATTCTCCTGACATCTTGAACTTTGCCAGGTTGCACAAATCCTGCTTTGACTCAGACTTGGACATCAGCTTCCTGCTGGTCTCCTGAGCCCTGATCCCTCCATCCCTCTTTTCCTGTGAGAAGTACTTAGCAGAAGCCTCAGTCACCATTTTAACAACCCTCTCAATGCTTTGTGTGTGGCAAGGCCAGTTGCGCACCTCCATGGGGGTGTTGATGAAGTTTTTCACCTCTGAGGTGCTTAGAGAGCAGGTGAGAGGTGGCTCTGACACACCTTCTGACCAGCTGATCAAGTCACCGATGCTGGAAGCATCACAATTGATGTCAGGTGTCCTTCTGCTCCTAACAGAGGAGTCCCCCAGCTGAGTGTCCGGGTCCCCCTCTCCCCTGATGGCCAGGATTCTCTCCACCCCTTCAATCCTCTCCTTCTGATCCTCAGAGCAGAGTAGTGTTTGGAGGATGACTTCACTGTGGGCATACCAAGCAGATCTTCTCACAGTTGGCATCACAATATCCAGCACCTCCTTTCTCTGGGACTTGAGGCAGTCCAGCTGAAAGAGGATGTGCCTAGGCCCTTCGATCCAGGAGTGCTTGACCTTCACGTTGAACCAACATGGGTAATACACTCCAATGATGAATTCCACAATGAATTGCAGAATCTTCAGGTTCTTTCCTTTAAGTCCGTGCTTTGACACCCAGAGCCTGAGAAGTCTGTTCGCTGTGGTGAGCCAGCGGCTGTGGTTTACTGGTCCTATCTCTAACAGAGCCAGCCCTGCAGGAAGTACTCCATCCCTGACTGCACAGACAATTTTATAGCCATAGTATTGATCAGTTGAGAGATCTTGAATGACCTTGTCAGGAAGCTTGATCAGTGGAGGGCCAACAGAGATTCGGGTGAAGTTTGGATTGATATCAAAGTCTGTAGCAGAATCAAGGAGCTTTCCTATTGGCCCGGATAATTTTTTGTCTGACAGAGTAGGGCCATCAAGGTCAACAATGAGATGGCGCAGGGGAAGTTCAACAGTGTGCAGGTTGCACACCAACCAGACCAGCTTTCTCCCCAGGTGCAGCTCCAGCTTCCGCATTACTCCAGCTTTCACACCAGTGTTGACATTTGTTGAGTCTCCTCCAATGGCCAACAAGGTCTTATCATAACCCCTCTCTTTCAGCCAGGCAAACAGGACCTTAGCAATCTTCTCCGCATGTGACTCCTCTTTAGTTGCTTTCTCTGGGGTAAAGTGGAACAGATAGTAGCTGCCAGGCTCACTAACAACACTATAATGTTCTTCCTTGATCTTTGCGGGAAAAGATTGGTCACTGCCCTCAGCTTCCATCATCACATTGGTCAGGTCAATCTGCCCATCAAAGAGGATGCAAGAGATCCCCCCCTCCTCCCTGCACTTCTTCTCGAACTGTTCCCCCAGCTCTCTCATCAACTTCTCCTGTGCTCTCTTGACCTTGCTCTTATCAATCACTTTACTTGTATTATCTTCTGTGATGATTCCTGCGTCAATCAGAGCTGCTGTTGCTATCGCTGCAGTTGACCTCAGCCCTATGCCATACCTTACACTAGCAAGGGCAATGTTTTGAATCTCATCATAGTTTTTCTGTACCTTTGCCGAAGCTGCTGGCTCAGGGTCAGTTTGAGGGAAGAGCTCAACTTCAGGAACAAACTCATCTTCATCACCACTTCTCTCCAATTCCAGATCCTCATCACCATCTGCCAAAAATCTCTTAACATCCTTCCTGGCTGCCTTCTCTGCTACTGCAGCACTTTCCTCCTTGCTCCTTCTCCTTTTCTCTGCCTTCCTTTCCATCCACGCCAGAAAACCGTCAAAATATTTCATATACCAAACTGTATGATAATTACAATTAAGTGGAATGGCACACCTTTTTATTTGAGTATTTAAATATTATTATTATTATATGAATTACGTTATATGTGTTTAATGAATTAGTTAGAACAATGCTCTATGAGAGATAACGTGAGCAGTCATGATAGAAAACGTGAGAAGACATATTCTGGGGTAACTACAATAGTAAAATAATCAACAATTTAATAATAATCAACTGCAAAATGATGTAGGTTAGGGTTATCAGAATTAAATATTTTCTTCAGAATTGTGTTCTATACACCAAAATATGTCATTTGAACACCCCTCTCCATTGATTTAAAAAAATGCATAGTATGACCCGCCCTACGGCATTATAATGACGTTAGAAGAAAAAAAACAAATTTCGCTGAAACCCTTACGGCGATTTCTTCAGTTTGTCAGACTGCTATCTCCCCACCAAATATGCTATAGCACATATAACAAGATATAATTATTAGGTAAAAGTTGCTTAAAATTAATCGAAACATACAGGAAAATAATTGAATGCCATGTTAGATAAACTGTACGCCCTTGACGATTGGTTAGGCTGAGTCGTGATATTCATTAAAACTAACAAAAATATCATGACAACCTAACTAATCGTCAAGGACGTACAGTTGACCTAACCGGACATTAGATAATTTTCCCGTAGGTTTCAATTAATTTTAAGCAACTTTTCCCTAATAATTATATCCTGTTATATGCGCTATATATAGCAAATTTGGTGAGGAGATAGCAGTCCGCCAAACCGAAAAAAATCTCCCTACGGTAAGCAGTTTAACACGAGTTCTGTGTGCGAAGGTTGTTTCTATGTTTTGCGAAGCTGTTGTGAAATTTTCTGTAGACGAGGATGCAGCCTTTAAAATTTTCTGTGATCACGGGATTTTAAGTGAATTGTGCCCACAAAAGGATGAAGGGAATACCTGTGGCCATTTGTGCAATTACGACAAAAATAAAAAAGCTCAAAGGCTGCACCCTTTTCTAACTGCTGCAGCTAAACTTTACCCACCTCACTAACAAGTAAGTTGCATGATGCAAGCTAGGTTAGATTTAGTTTAATTTCCATAAATTATACATTCCTAGGATTCGTTTTCATGTCAGAAACGCATTTCTGGTAGTCTGAAGTTGCACAAATGACGTAAAACTGAAATCATGCATAACAGTTTTGGGGCATTTGCGCAACCTTAGACTATCAGAAATGCGTTTCTGATATAAAAACGAATCTATGAATAAGTAATTTATGGAAATTTAAGTTTGGATTTATTTTAAACAATTTCCGCCACTTTTACCCATTTGTGTAATGGGTAAAATTCCAGTTCAGAATCCACAATTACAAACCTAATCTAACAATGTTAATAAACTATTATGAAGTCCCCGAACTGCGTCTGGATTCTGGAATTTTGCCGTGTGATGTTATTTGCATCACTTTAAGATTATATTATTACAATAGATATATAGGGTGGGAAAAAAGTCTGGGCACCCCGTCAAGATGCTTGCATATCAAATTTATACATTAGAGGGGGTGCCCAGACTATTTACCCACCCTGTACTTTGAAATGGTTACGAATATTATTTTTATGTAGGACGCGGAGTTTGTAGCCGAAAGAAACTACTGTATTGTTGAACAAATTTATTGGAGGATTCAACAATTCAAGTTATTTTGTACAAGTCTTTATCCGTGCCATTAATGCGGTTGGGTTGTTTTTTTGGGCATATGTTTTTTATTTTTGGCTAATATTTAGGGGAGTCCCCCATTTTATACTTTAGAGTTTAGACCAATCAGGGCTAGCCTTACATCTGAGGTAAGGTACACTAGGTAGTCGTTCTAGGCTGGTTAGTTATTTTCCACATGACTAACTTTGGGGCAATCAGAGGTCCAAAAAACTTGTGTACCCGAAACTTAATATTTATTAATATTTATATTAATACTAAACTTAATATGGTACTTACTTATTATCGGGACTACCAAACTGTTTATTATGTATTTTTGCTCTCGTCATTTTCATTTAAACTAAAGAAAATATCACAACTTAACCTAACCAATCATCAAGGGCATTCAGTTGACCTAACACGTTAATATTGGTTATTTCACCTAAATATCTTCTGATCTTTTCGTATTAGGCCCCCACTGTCACATTTCGGGCAAGTTAAGGATGAGAGAATAACGCCGTTAGTCGGTTAGCTACGAAAAACAAAATAAAACGGAAAATGCCCGGTTAGTTAAACTGAATGCCCGGTTAGGTCAACTGTACGCCCTTGATGATTGGTTAGGTTAAGTTGTGATATTTTCGTTAGTTTAAACCAGTGGTCGGCGAACTTTTTTGGGTATTACCCCAAAATATATTGAGGACGTAATCAGGACGTAAATTCGTAATATTCTAAAATTTAGAATAACGCCACATTTATGTAACAAAAAAAATAAAAATATACGAAAAAAATATCAGCACAGTGTCTCTCATACCGCACGCATTACCCCCAAAAGTTTTAAATTTACCCCATTTGGGTAATTTACCCCTGTTCCCCGACCACTGGTTTAAACGAAAATGACGAGAGCAAAAATACATAATAAACAGTTTGGTAGTCCCGATAATACGTAAGTACACTTAATTAATATTAAACTTAATTAATATTAAACTTAATACTTATGTAGACTTTATCGAATACCACTTCATAAATGTCGACCACGCAATATCAAAGGTAGCCATCACTATTTATAGTCTACATAATGAGAGTTCTTCAAAATACACGTCTGAGATGCTTCTCCTCCTCCTCCCACCCCAACCCCACCATATACACTGCGAATCTTCCGTTTAATAGTAAAAATTTTTAGACGGTCACTGCGAAAAATGTATGTTTCATTACGGTATAATCGTACAGTGACTCCGCGTGTATACCTTTTGTGTCATAGTTAGTAATAGTTACATAATTAATTAATGTGAAAAGATGCCTGAGCATCGAACCGGTGGTACCTCTCGCATGATTTAAAGGGACGAGAAGTGGGACCCTATCGGCGTTCCCCCCATCTACACTCCCAACCAGCTACGCTCCCCCGTAAGCCGTTACAGATACAATGGGGTCGTCTGCTGAAAATCTTTTAGAAAATCCTTTGTTTTATATTTGACAAAGTAGATCATATTAGGTCAGACCTTCTCGTATCTGTCTGTCATGATTTTTATGATTCGGAAGAAATAGAACATGCGAGGGTAAAGTTAAACACACTGTTCAGTGCTACCCTCCCAACTCGTAGAGGTAATTCTAGAAACGAGAATACCCTAAAAGACATTATAAATAAAGTGTCGACCCTCCGGGATAATGAGAACAATATTACCTTCTACGTTACTAATTTCCATAGAATACCGGTAATCTCTATGGGTGACGTAGACGTCTCGGTGCTCCTCAAACAGCACAATGAGGTACAAAAGTCGATAGTTGAACTGAAACACCAACACGTGATGTTACATCAGAAAAATGCGATTTCGCTAGAACAATTCCGGTCAGAGTTAGATGCGTTGAAAGAGACGCTCCTCCCAAAGCCCAGTTACTCGGAAGTAGTTCAGCAAGTCAGATCTCCAAGAAGCGCGTCGGGCAGCGAGGGAAACGAAATCGTCGCCCCTAACTCTCCCCCTGAAGGTGGGGTGGAAACGCAGCATGCAGGGGAAGCGGTCAACCCCCCTCCCGTTCAGGAAAGGACCCCTGTTCCCGATTTCACAAAGAGGAACAGGGACTGTCTAATGCCAAGAGAAGAGGCATCATTGCCCTCTTCCCTACCTCCCACTGCAGGGGAAAGGTGTTTGATTACCCAAACGCCTCGCTCGGTGCGCAGTTCCGTTATAAACACCACTAACAGACCCCCACCAAGCCACAGAGTAGGGGAGGGGCCTCCTATCCCCCCAAGGTCGTGCCACCCATCCCCCAGGCAGGCGAGCCCTGCCTCAGGGAGATCAAGGGAGGAGGACGGGTGGGTCACTGTTAACAGGCGCTCTTCCCGGAGGTTCCCTCAACCGGTGTTTCGGGAAATACCACAAAATATATATATATATATATATATATAATCATGAACCCAAATTTTGGGTTCATGATATATGAGATTTTGAAGACTGTAAAACCTGAAAACGATTTTGATCATAGTGATACGCCATTTTTATTGTCCCGGTCTGTCCACCAAAAAATCTGGCAACCCAACTTAATTATTATTTTGTATAAACCTGGAATCCCGAGACAGTGGCCAATTTTGTCTCGGGGAAAAACCGGGATAGTGAAAACCCCTGAAAACGAGAAACCTTTCAGTGAGAAGGTAGAAATAGTTCTTCTAATTTCTTTTTAGTTATCAATTTTATTGTACATTTGTAGTAAAGACGTAAATTAATTCTTGCACTAGAGTACATTTCCATGAAATAAAGTCACATCTACGCATGCGCGAAGTTAGTAAACATTATAGTTAATGGCCAAAGGTGGGCAGTTGCGGCGCAACATTTTTGGTTGCGCTTGCGCCGCACATTTTTACAGAGAGTTGCGGAATTGTTTGCGGCGCAACTTATATATGCAGTTTCAAGATAGCGCGCAACGCGCAACATTTAATATTACTTCAATGTAAAAATAACCCAAGCGAATGTAACTTAAATATTTTTATCTGGCAACACTGCACTTCAATTGTTTACATTCAGTCACATTCTCAATGCGCCAGTATCACTGTCTGACTTTCTGTTGTTTTCGTTTCTTTTTACTTTTTAGTACTTGTACTAGTACTAGTATTATGGATCGTTTTGTGGTGTCTGTGGCCGACAGCACTGATTCTGCCGACCAGGACATGGACAGAGAGGTTGAAGTGACTGAGAATGTTGACAGTCGTTCCCCTGAGACTGAAGCAAGTGTCAGTGAGGTGCCCACACCCTCAACCTGGTGGCCACCGCTGATGCTGAAAAGGCTTTGACCAAGAGCCCCCAGTACAAAAAGACCAGTCGTTCAGCCTTTGCCAAGGCCCAGGAACTTTGGAATAAGCAGCACAGGTAGATTAATTTATTGAACATTTCTACACTCCAATAACAATTAAAAATGAAACAAATTTAAGAAAAAAACAAATAAATTCTATTATTTTTGTTTAACTTAAATTTGTGTTATTTTATAGGAGTTCTCAAGCCTGCGACCTAATCAGGGATGAGGTCGGAATGCTGCTTATTGTCCCAACAGTCACCAGGTGGAACTCGGTGTATGACGCCGTGATCCGTCTGGTCGACATATTCAATAGCAAGGACGCAGCCAGGGGACTGAACAAGGCCTGTCACGCACTCAACATTCCGGCTTTCACGTCCGGTTAGTGATAACTACAATTATTTTTTTTAGAAATTAGTCAAGTTAGTTGAAAAAATTAAATTACAAATTGTATAACTTTCCATGTTAACAACTTTTACTTACAGAACTTATATAAAGTTATTTTTCCAGGTGACCAGGAGTTCTTCAAGGCCTATCGGCAGGTCATGGAGCCGGTGGCCAAGAGCCTAGACGTCCTGCAGGCGGAGGGGAGAGCCTACATGGGCGTCTTGGTGCCCACCTTGGTCCTCTGCCTCTCCAGTCTCAACAGGCACAAGCACAACGAAGAGTTGGCCGTCTGCCTCCCTCTGACAGAGGCCTTGACTGAGGGGTTGATGGGCAGGTTTGGCCATGTCTTTACAGACATGGACTGCCTCTTAGCTACTGCCTTCAACCCGCAGTTTAAGCTGTCAAGATGGCCAGAGCTGGTGCCAGGAAGAGACCCGGAGGAGTTGAGGAGGACGGTCACCAGCAAAGTTGTGTCGTTGGTGGACAGGGCCAGGAAGGATGAAGAGTTCAGCAGCAGTGATGCGGAAGCGGCAGACAAAGGGGACTTCCTCGAGCAGCTGTACGACACAGGAGTAATCAGCAAACAGAAGAAGGAGAGCACAATGCTGGTGAACAGTTTCCTGGACCAGAGGCCGGAGAAAAATATCGCGAGGAACGTGTTCACTTGCAAGGAACTGACAGACCTCTTTGTGCAGTATAACACACCCATTCCCTCAAGTGCGGCTGTAGAACGTCTGTTCTCTTTGGGGAAGGATGTTCTGAAGCCAAAACGGGCTGGACTCTCCGATCCACACTTTGAGATGCTGGTGTTCATGAAGGGGAACCTGGCTCTTATGTAGTGATTTTTTTGCATTTATTATATATTGTAATAAAATATTAATATCTTTTTCTGTATCAGATATTTTTGTTTAACTTGTAAAAAGGCTTTTATTTTAATATTTTATTTTTCAAAAGTTGCGAGTTGCGGTTGCGCTTGCGGCGCAACTTTTGAAAAGGGTTGCACTTGCGCGTGCGGCGCAACTATTTCAGCAGAGTTGCGGCGCGGCGCTACGAAAATCGTTGCGCGTGCCCACCACTGTTAATAGCTTAATACATGCTTAACTTTCTCACATTCCTACTGTAGAGCTTACGAGACCTCGAATCGAGTAATACGGGATGATATTTCCGCCTGTTTCTTATTTATTGTTCACTAATATTCTTTCATTGAAAGTAAAGGGTGATCCAGAGAAATGGGACCCAAAAGAAACCCTGTAACTCTTAAAGTATAAGTCCTTTTATAAAATCATACGCATCATTCGAAAGAGGATAGTTACAAGTTTGTACAGGATTGTATAGGTTTTGACAATACAAGACAAGATAAGATACAAAACAAAATAAAAGTGTTAGTTAAAACTAACCCTTCAAGATGACTGCATGGACTGTGGAACAGCTGCGTTTCATAACTGAGCAATATTATGAGCATGGAAGAAGTGTAGTTTCAGCTCAAAGATCTTTCAAGACAAATTTTCAGATGTCAAAATCACCTTCTAAGAAAGTAATCCGTCGGTGTGTCAGAAATTTTTCCCTAACTGGCAGCATTGGAAAAAGAAAACCAACTGGAAGAGTGCGCACAGTAAGGATAGACGAGATCATTAACAGAACTCATGAAATTGTACAGGATAATCCTAACATAAGCATCAGACGTGCTTCTCAGCTGTTAGGAGTTGGATATGGAACAACAACAACACCGTATATTCAAGCAAAATTTAATGCTCTTTCCATATAAAATTCAAACAGTGCAACAACTAAACGATGGAGATTTCGCACGAAGACGACAATTCTGTCAATGGATCCAACAGAAGGTAAATGACACCACCAATTTTCTAGCAACTTTGATTATGTCAGACGAAGCCCATTTTCACTCGAATGGAACTGTAAACAAACAAAATTGTCGTTTCTGGGCAACAGAAAATCCATTGAATATTACCGAAGTCCCGTTGCATAGTCAGCGTGTAACTGTTTGGTGTGGTCTTCCTGCATCTCAGATCATAGGGCCGTACTTTTTCGAGGATTCCACCGAAACACGGTCACTGTAAATGGTGATCGCTACGAAAAGATGTTGACCGATTTCCTTATTCCTAAATTAAGAGATCTTTGTCCAGAAAACCACTGGTTCCAACAAGACGGAGCTACCTGCCATACCACGAGGAACTGCATGGCAGTTTTGCGTCAAACGTTTCCAGGCGAGTTAATCTCAAGATTTGGAGACGTTGAATGGCCCGCAAGGTCTCCGGATTTTTCTCCCTTAGATTATTATCTCTGGGGATATTTAAAAAGTAGGGTCTACAGAAATAACCCAACGACCTTGCAAGAATTGAAGGCCGCCATCACAAATGAGATACAGGCCATACCACCGCACACTCTTGCAAAAGTGATGCAGAACTTACGAGCGAGAACACTGGAATGCTTGGCAACTAATGGAGCACATTTGAAAGGAGTCATTTTTAAAAAATAAATATTTCATAATAAACTTGTAACTCTACTCTTTCGAATGATATATAGTTTTTATGAAAGGAATTAAATATTAAGAATATTTGGCTTTTTTTTATGGGTCCCATTAATCTGGATCACCCTATTATTATTATTATTGAGTGTGATGTAAATTTTAATTGGCTTATAGTCACCCTTTATAGAAAAAGTTCCGAAGATTGAAAAGTGGTGATTGTTGGAAGAGTGAAAACGTTTAAAAAGTGAAAACAAATTATATTTTGATACGTAAAAACATGAACATTTTTTAGTCATGATATTCGAATGAAGACAACATCTGTTATAAAGGGTTATTACACTATTTTTATTGAGAAAATTATCTATCTTCACATTTTATTTATTTTAGAAAATAATAATAAATAATAATTTTAGAAAATAATAATAATAATAATAAACGGATAATCTCTAGGAGCGCTCCATTTTTCAATATTAAACATACACTCATAAAACATATACCATTTGAAAGCTCACATTTTTCAGAGTCTAAAAATGTAGTAATCCAAAAGTATCAATAGCAAATAAAAAGTAACGATTTAATTAATTGTTTGACGCGTGACGTCATTAACTACATTATAAAGGTTGGCTAAGTTATAAATCTTCAGTCTGTGTTGCAAGATGGTATTTTTGGTAATTGTTACGTTAACCTAACCTAACATGAATATGTTATTACATTATCATTTGTATAATTTAGGTCTCGGGGGTACTGGGGCGGAGCCCCCGTAAAGATCACGCATCACAAATTGATCGGTATAGTGTTTTATATAGGGTGGGGCACGGGAATCAAGTGTTTTTTGAATAGCTAGTAATCGGCCATTAGGAATGGGAGGGGCGTGCGGTAGGTAGCATTCCATTTCTGGGTTCATAGCATTTAACTTTAACTAACACTCACCTTTATCTTTCAGGTGCCATCATGGAGCAGTGGACGTTAGAACACCGCATGTTCGCGTATGATCATTTTGTTAGGAGTGGCGAGTCAGTGACAGCAGTTCAGCGTGCGTTTCGCCGCAGATTCAACATTCATCGAAATGAATAATCCGTCTAACAGTACGATTGCTGATTCCGAGTGCAGCTGAATGTCTCCGAGCAGAGCGGCCTGGGCTTTGCAACATCGCTTGTCTGACCCTTTCAACGTTCTCTGGAGTACGCACAGTGCGTTGCGGCCCCTTCGGTTTTGTTTTCATTATTGAGCCTCCTGTTCGAAGATTGTTAACCCAACGTAAGATTGTGTCACGAGCGGGAACAGAGTCATTTCGATGAATGTTGAATCTGCGGCGAAACGCACGCTGAACTGCTGTCACTGACTCGCCACTCCTAACAAAATGATTATACGCGAACATGCGGTGTTCTAACGTCCACTGCTCCATGATGGCACCTGAAAGATAAAGGTGAGTGTTAGTTAAAGTTAAATGCTATGAACCCAGGAATGGAATGCTACCTACCGCACGCCCCTCCCATTCCTAATGGCCGATTACTAGCTATTCAAAAAACACTTGATTCCCGTGCCCCACCCTGTATTTAAACCTAGTTACTTTTTATTTGCTATTGATACTTTTGGATTACTACATTTTTAGACTCAGAAAAATGTGAGCTTTCAAATGGTATATGTTTTATGAGTGTGTGTTTAATATTGAAAAATAGAGCGCTCCTAGAGATTTACCATAAAAACTTCATGAAACCAAATATGAAAGGAATCAGCAAAGTTAAGCAATAGCGAGTTTGTTGTATGAGTAACTACTCTACATTGAAATGATGTATCGACTCGTGGTTCGGATTCCATTCTCACGTCGTCACCTAATTTTTGCCGTCAGGAAAGACAAACATCGCTAAACATTTAAATGAAGTTTTCTTATGTTGATACTCGCTATAATTGCTAGGTATGGTTTTGTGCAATGTATGTTACTTTTCGCATGTTTACATTTTAAGAGGAGAATGTATTTAGTTATTTTCAACCATTGCGTGAAAATACGGAGTCTTTAGTTTATGAAAAAACGAGTGTAAGCTTTCTAGAGCCCCGAAATGTTTCAAAATAATGCGCAGAGTTTCGGTCGGAAGCTTTCCCGAAAGACGTAACCATTCCTGGTTCCTCTCCACGAGGTAAGGTGGAAGAATGCGTCATTTGTTGTTGAGCAAAGTAGTAACGCAGAGTGAATTGTATTCTACGGTAATTTGGTGAATCTTTGTTTATAATTAGCCCGGGGTACCCTGATTTATTTTATTCTGTAAATGACTTTCGCTGAAATAAATGCTGCAATATTTAAACTAAGGTGAAGAATTTTAAAGTTACCGTAAACTGGGGTGGTAATTCGGGTCAAGTTCGGGGTGATTCTGGAAGTAAGAAAAACGTGAAAAGTATACAAAAAAAAAACCCCACCTGAAAATGTGAACAAATTTAGACAATAAAATGTCAAATAACTTTGGTGCCAATTTCGGTGTTTAAAAAAAAATGACCCGAATTACCCCGTTCTACGGTACATTATTTTAATTATTTTAAGGATGGAAGTTAGTAAAGTAAAATTAATTTTAGGTTTGTGTAAAGAGAGTTTTCCGAGTCATGGCGGATCTTTCAGTTGAATTACTGTATTTGTGAAGTTTTCTTTGCCCTTTATGGTAAACAGTTAATAGTATTATTGTTAAATACAAATGGTTATTTATATGAATATTAGGATTAATAATAAAACCAAGGTTATTTTTTTATTTATTTAGGCTACGTTTGACTTTACGTTCCTATAACAACAACAACAACAACAACTTGCTTTACTGTATTGGGAAGTGCCATGCGGAAACTAGCATAACGCTTAGGCATAGGAATACGAGGCAGGGGGTGCTCTGTGGGGGTAGCCCCCCCCTCCCCCCGAATTCGCAGAAACTAAATCGATTCGGGCAAAGTGACTTGGCGACTTTATTCGCCACGATGATCCTTTTTGTGTTCTCAGCTACCTCTCAATATTTCATGTTTATACGCTAGAGGTTAGATTATAACATATAGTCAATATTGGCAAAAGGGGTGGACCTGTAAATCATGTTAAACGGGGGTGTATATATTATATATGCATAATTTGCCTTGTCTCTACAATTCGGACACCGTATTTTTTATTCGGCATATTTAGAGCAAACCCCCCCCCCCCCCCCCCATTATCCGCACGCTTAGGCCAGCTAATTCGGCCGGGTTTTCTAACTCCTGTGTTGTTGTTACCAGCACATCGGGGTTTTCGAACCCCCGACTTCAATGTTTTCCCTTCGCTTATAGGAAAACGGCGTTACCCACAAGGCTACGGACGATAACTACATCTTGATGTAAAGTAAGATTCTTAATTTAAAAGGAAACTGTGAATGTAATGAATTATTCATGTGGATGGATTATCATCATTTAAAAATTATTTTAAAGATGTATAAACTGTATTTGAAAATGTAAAGGTATCGCGAGACTTTTAAACGGAGCGGCGTTTTTTAACCTGGAAACATAACACTGGGTAACAAAATTTGAAGAATTTTCTGTTTATTGTGATTTTTCTGTCGTTTCTTAATGATTTCGGGGCGCTGATTCCAAAAATGATATTGGTTTTGCTCTATCATCAACCATTTCAAAAATATAGGTTATCACACTTTTCATATGGCAAAGTATATAAAGAAGGCTAACATAAATATTTTCTGAAAATAAAAACACTATTGGAAATTAATGTTTATTGAGCCAAAATTGTTTGACAAACCCAAAATGGTGCAAAGGATATAATATATATCATGAGGAGAACCGATAAGAGAATAACAAGCCTCGTTATGCAGTGTGCGTTCCTTAAAAATGCACTGAAGAACGCGACTTCCGCGTATGAACATTCTTATCCTTTCTGGTCAGCGACCATACATAGTCTCCCATCATGGAAGCATCCCAATGGCCCTGGTACCTTTTCTCCATCGTTTGAATATCTTGATGGAATCTTTCGCCATGTTCTTCACTCACATCGTCCAGGTTATCACGAAAAAAGTCTAGATGTGAATGCGGATAGTGTAATTTTAAAGACATACGGCACCCCATTTTGCCATAGCACTTAATCAAGTTTGACACTAACTCCTTATAGTTTGGTGCTTTATGGTTGCCTAAAAACCCACGAACCACATCACGGAAAGCACATCAAGCCTCTTTTTCGATCGGAGTCATCTTGGCTTCAAGGTTCTTTGAATTCAACAGCGCCTTGACTTCTGGTCCTACAAAGATGCCAGCCTTGACTTTGGCCTCAGAGAGTTTAGGGAACATGACCCGAATCTGTTGGAAAACTTCCTCTCCAAAATCTAACGCAGTTACAAACTGCTTAATTAGACCCAACTTAATATGGAGAGGTGGTAGCAGAACTATGTCAGACTTCACAAGAGGTTCCCTGAGTACATTGTACTTTCCTGGTTGCAGTCCTTCACATGGAGGCCACTGAACTGTTTTATAGTGCTCAGTTGAAGCCCTGCTATCCCACAGGCAAAGAAAACATGAATATTTAGTAAACCCTCCTTGTAAACCTAACAGGAAACCAATCATTTTGAAATCACCACACACGTCCCAGTTATATTGTTCATACCTGATTTGAGTGAGCAATTGTTTGACATTTTCAGAGATATACTGTAGATGAACTACGCGAAAGAATTCTGTTTGGCTGGGAGAAGGTGTCTCAACGATATGTAAACAGGTGTAATGATCAGTGGCGTCCACGTTTGGAGGCCTGCGTTCAGCAGGAAGGGGGACACATCGAGCAACTTCTCAATTAAGACGAACAACGTGCTAAGGTAAGCATCTATGAAGTTTGGGAGCTCTAGTCCCCTTACTTTTTTTAATATGACAGTTTACCTCTAAGGGGTCACCCCTTTTTTTATCCACCCTATATATATATATTTTTTAACTGCAAAGAACACACAGTATAATTAATGTAAAGAACGACGCTTGTGTCGAAGAACGTTCCGCACAAGATGAGGAGGGAGAACGAACAAATGAAAAATGAGGTAACCACCCGGGAATCGAACCCGGGACCTTCCCATTGCCGGTCAGATATGCTATCCACTACACCATGGGCCTCGATTAATTAATACTGTGTGTTCTTTGCAGTTAAAATGTATATATATGTACGACATGCGAAGGTGCCCCCTCAGGGCATTGGTTTCTGCTCGTATGTAGGAGAATTACGACTTCTGATTAATCGAGGCCCATGGTGTAGTGGATAGCATATCTGACCGGTAATCGGAAGATCTCTGGTTCGATTCCCAGGTGGTTACCTCATTTTTCATTTGTTCGTTCTCCCCCCTCATCTTGTGCGGAACGTTCTTCTACACAAGCGTCGTTCTTTACATATATATATATATATATATATATATATATATATATATATAATTCCCTGCTCTTGTGAATAAAGTATGAACAGCAGTGGCACAAATTTTCTTGTGAACATAAACAGATGGTTGGGCTCTAAAATGAGACTAGGTTTTGCATATTTCGTTTCTTGGTTTTTGCTAGGAGCGTATCCAAATTCGTCGTCTCGGTCGTTACAACGATGCAACCTCAGTTTTCAGTAGGTGGTACATATGTGTAAAAGTCAGCGAATTGGCCAGAGCTATTCAAATGAGAATTCTACCATGGATACTTGAATGTTGTGGCCCCAATTTGAGACATAGTTTGTTAGAAAATATTAACTTGTATTTTAAATATATATAAAAAACTGCTGTCTCGGTCGTTACATATTTTTTGTCTCGGTCGTTACCGTCGGTATTTCAATATAAAATTGAACATTTATCATACAATAAAGCAGACATATATCATATTATTGGTATTTATGACTTACCCTTCAATGTGTGTATATATATATAATATATGTATCTATATACTGTACTGTATATATATGTAAATATATTCCATATAAATATATATAACTACGCAAAAGGGGAGAGTGCAGGAATGTTGCAAGTGATGACGTAATGTTGCAAAGGGGGTGGTGTGTTGCAAGGGGGGTGGGGTTGTTGAAAAAGATACCCCAAAGGGCCCTTTGTTGCCAACCGGGGTTGCAAGGGGCATGCAACTTGGGGGCCTCCCCCAAGCTATTCCCCCCAAAGGGCCGTATTGGTCGTTACATTGTGCGATGTAACGACCGAGACGGAAAATTATGTAACGACCGAGACGTACCTTTACAAGAGAAGTATAGGAGTTGGACTTAATTTTTTGTAATGGACACGTACCCCATAGGAAACTACAGTAGCTTTGCGATTAAGACAAATTTTTTTTTCGCTTCAAATAACTAAAGCTATATAAAAAATTCGGAAAAAACGTCTCGGTCGTTACATACAAATGTGCCTTATATAGATATAGGCTCAGTTTTTATTGATTCGGTTAATGAAAGTTATTTTATGTGGAAATCTTTAAGGAAGACCTACTTTATGACATAAATAAGAAATGCCTATTATCCCTCAACTATTTTGGCCATGCGAGCTTTCAAAATTGAGGGAAAATATCACACTGATTATTTAGACAATAGTGCATTGTGTATGAACCTCAGTAACTTTTTTCTAGATGCGATAGAGTTAAAAAACTTCAGATTTGGAAACTAGAGACTCTTACCTATCTAATGATGTATCACATGATACATTTTGATGAATTTTGAATTTTCAACCTCAGGTTGACACTTTCATGGAATCACCCTGGGTCGAAAAAATGAATTTTTGAATTTCAAATCGGCAGGGGTCACAAAAGTTGCGTATTAGTATAGGGAGCATTATGCCAAAATTTGACTACTTTAGTGAAATAATTATCGCTGTTCCAGGAAGTGCATTGATGCAGTAAAATAGGCATTTTATTATTTACATTTATTCATAAAGACAGTCTTATTAATGATATGAGACAGTAATGTCGAATAATTTTGGTTTCTTCTCGAGATTATAGCCGTATTATTTAGCTCTTACGCATGAAAATTGTCATAGGTAGATCGGCTCCTTCCGTAATTATGATTGGCTGAGGGCCGCCTGAGTCAATCTGCTCTCTGAGGACTGGCCAGTGGCCACTGGCTGCATTAGTTGCTTTGTGAACGTTCGCGTGGGTGGGTACGATTGTAATTTTTTTTTTTTTCAAAAATTATTGCCGCAAACATTTCTTTTGACAATGATAGTGATTTGAGTGAATTTATAGGGGTGTCTCGCCCCTTCCGTCCCCCTTGGACACGCCCCCGGTTACAACCGTAAGAACTACAATATATAATTAATCCTGGCCCTAATCCGAAATTACCAGCCATTCCAAACGCACGTCCATCTACCAGACCCAGGCCTACTTCTAACATGGTAACTGGGTGGGCAGTTGCCCACGTACGGAAAGATTTCACCCACTCACCAAAATAAAATTTGAGCATTTCGCCCAAATGATGTTTATTTTTAAGTGCTTAAAATGCCTACCTAATTACTAAAAAATGATCTGGTTAGGGGCCTCGTGTAGATATTTTTCTCTTGATATGGCTATAGATGATAAAAGATATGTATAGGTAAGGTGACCAGACGTGCTGATTTGGTCAGTACAGTATTGACTTTCAGACAGAAAACAATGTATTGACTGATTTTTTTTGTTTGTGTTGATTTTCTACTGTCAGACTAACGATTTCGTTTTTCTAAAGTTATCGATAATAACTGCACACATTCATAGAAAATGAAAGCTTTGTTATAATGCCAATAGGTGGCGGTTGCGAGCATTGTTTTTCAGGTCACTATATTAAACCCTATATTATTAATGGAAGAAAGAAGAAAATGGAAGAGTATAAATATAGAAGAAGGGGGACAACGATACAGACAGTTGAATAACGAACTGAGAAGAGAAACTGATAAAGCAAGAGAGATGTGGCTTGAAGAGTAGTGCAGGGAAATGGAGGAATTAGAAAGGAAAGGAAGAACTTATTTAATGTACCAAAAAGTTAAGGACATAAATAGATGGAAAAGAAGTAGCGTGGGCGTGCGAGTGAGGTGACTTGTGTATATATATGTGTGTATATATATATATATGTGTGTGTGTATATATATATATAGAGAGAGAGAGAGAGAGAGTCTAAAGTCACTAAAGGGAAAAATCACTAAAAGAAAGCTGAATGGCAACACGAAGGGATAAACAAAGCAACGCGGCTGTTCGTTGGGTTTTTGGCTGGACTAGAGCGTGGTTATTCATATCTGAGTAAATCGTTGGTGCTAAGTTTAATTTGGTGATGTTTCTAAGGTGACAAATGGGGTAGAAAGTTGTCAGTAAATAATAATAGTTCGGGGTAATGTCTATAGCTTCTAAATTAGTAAGTTAGAGTTTAGGTAGACTGATTTGTGGGACGCAGGAAATCTATGGTAGACCCTAAAGAATATCTAATTCAACGCACCGGTAAGTGCCTTTGTTTGTTGTTTAGAAACCTAGTAACTTAGCGGGGTCACTAACCCCAAGCTATTACAGCGAGAAATGGAGAAAAACTGAAAAGACCAGAAGGTATAAGGAAGAGATGGATTGAGTATATTGAAGAACTGTATGATAAAGAGAACAAACCTAATAACATCGAAATGGAGGAAGTAGATTGTATGGGACCGGACATATTGGAAAGAGAAGTAGAGATGGCTGTAAAAGACCTAAGAAATGGCAAGGCCCCAGGACCAGATGATGTACCAGCAAAACTTCTGAAGAGTTTTGAAGGTGATGCTAGAGAGGAGGTGAATGTATTGTGCAGAAACATGTATGAAAGTGGAGACTGGCCTGCTGACTTTATGAGTCTCTCTATGATTACTATCCCCAAGAAACCGAGAGCCACCAAGTGTTCAGAATCTTGAACCATAAGCTTGGTCAGCCATGCATCAAAAATAATGCTAAGGATACTAACCAGAAGACTAACGAACAGAGCTGAGCAGTACATTGGAGAGGATCAGTTTGGATTTAGGTCAAAATGCAAAACAAGTGAAGCTATTGGTATTATGAGAATGATGGGAGAGAGAGTGCTGGAACATGATCAGGAAATGTTTGTTTGTTTTGTTGACTTTAAAAAACCTTTGACAGAGTCCAATGGAGGAAACTAATGGAAATATTGAAGAATATTAATGTTGACTGGAGGGACCGTAGGCTGATAAAAAATCTATATCTTGGGGGCAGACTGTGAATGTTAGAGTTGCAGGAGGAGGATCGGAGCCTGGATTGGTTGGGAGAGGGGTACTGAGGAAGGACTGCAAAGAATGGTCAATAGCTTGACAACAACGGCGGAAGAATTCGGAATGAGAATTAATGAGACCAAGACGAAAGTAATGAAAACTGCAAGAGGGAAAGGAGCACAAATGAACCTAACGATAGGAAATCAGACCTTAGAAGAAGCTGAGCAGTTTAAATATCTGGGAAGTTTATTAACCAACAATGGAGATTGTAATAAGGAAGTAAGATCTAGAATTGGTATGGGTAAGGTAGCTTTTGAGAGACAGAAAAGACTACTTACAGGTAAACTTAACTTGAAACTGAAGAAAAGGTTAGTATAAGGTTGTAACATATTCTGCTTGTAATGAGTCTTTACTAATTATTGTTTTCTGTGTAACAAGTCTTTACTAATTATTGTTTTCTGTGTTTCAGATCTATGCTATGTTTATGTTGAATAAAGCCTCAAATTGGCCTTTACTTTATCTTTAGCCCGCTAACAAACGCGGCACCACAATTTATTCAACATTTCAATCAGCCATTCAGTCGGCCTTTCAGATACAGCAAGCAAATATTCATCCAGTAATCTTACTATATCATGGAGAAGGTGATTCGCCCGGATAAATTTATTACTTCTCCGAATTCTCCCCAAGCTGGGAAACTATGGAAATTATGGTCGCGCGGATTCAAATATTTCTTGAGTACTATCGCCGAACACAACCCCAATAAATTGGAGGTTCTATTCATACATATCGGCCCCGATGTCGCTGATATCATTCAAGACTGCTCTACTTATGAGAATGCCATGGCAGCCTTAGAGGCCACCTACGTCAAGAAGCCAAACGAGGTATGCGCTCGCCACCTGTTGTCCACCCGTCACCAAAAGCCCGAGGAAACCCTCGATGAGTACTTGCAAATTCTTCAACAACTAGCCAATGACTGCAACTTCAAATCGGTTTCCGCCGACGAAAACAGGAGTTCATCTGTGAGAGACGCTTTCATCCGAGGAATTAGAGATAGCGCCATCCGCACCCGCTTACTCGAAAATGACACACTCTCACTGGAAAAGGCTATCGTCCAGGCTCGAACATTAGATCAGGCCCAGAAAAACTCAGAATCGTACCTCACTCATTACGGTGCTGTTGCAGCCACTGGCTCTCGCCACGAACCGTCGCCGACTACTGACTCTGCCCGGCCTGCCTGCGTCCAAGGAGACGATCTCCCAAACTCTTCAGCCGCTACGAATTTCGACAACAAAGCCGCTCTGTGCTTCTTCTGCGGGTCTCGACGCCACCCACGAAGCAGGTGTCCGGCAAAGGATTCTATCTGTGCGAAATGTGAAAAGACCGGCCACTGGGCCAAAGTCTGCCGCTCAAGTACTTCCTCGGCACGTCAAAAACAGGATAAAACCACAGCGTCTCATTCAGCCGCAGCATTAGCGACCATTAGTACCACTCTATCGTGTAGCTCCTCCATGCCTACCAACTCAACAGTCGATATCCTCGTCAACGGCCGTTCGTGTCTCGCCTTGTTGGATACTGGCAGCTCGGACAACTTCATTCGTGAGGATCTAGCCAAACACTTAGAGCTGCCCATTCTTCCGCACTCGGGCGTCGTATCAATGGCTTCGCCTAATCTATCCGCAGCCATCTCAGGTCGATGTACAGTGAAGGTTACGATGGGAGACCGCGACTACGAAAAGCTCGAACTATCCGTCTTGTCGGATCTGTGCGCTGACATAATACTCGGTACCCCATTCTTAATCAGACACAAGGAATTGAACATCAATTTCGGAGGTCCGGAGCCAGCACTCCATATATGCGGCCTTACTCGATCAAGAATTTCAGCCCCACCACTATTCGGCAACTTAACTGCCGATTGTCGTCCCATCGCCACGAAGTCCAGACGATTTTGCTCTGAGGACAAAATTTTCATTGGGAAAGAAATCGAAAAGCTACTCAGGGATGAGATAATTGAACCCAGTAACTCACCCTGGCGTGCTCAAGTAGTCATCACATCTACCGAAACAAAAAAAAAACGCATGGTAATCGATTTCTCTCAAACCGTCAACCGATTTACCATGCTAGATGCATATCCTCTTCCGCGAATCGATGATATAGCCAACAAAGTCTCACAACACAAATACTACAGCGTAATTGATCTGTCAAGCGCATACTACCAGGTAGAAATCGATCCGTCTGAACGACCTTTCACAGCATTCGAGGCTGACGGAAATCTATACCAATTCAGAAGGATCCCTATGGGAGTAACTAACGGAGCCGCGGCCTTCCAGCGCGTCATGAACGAATTCATATCCTCGAACAACTTATCATCAACATACGCCTACCTCGACGATCTCACCATCTGCGGAACCACTTGGGAAGAGCACGATGAGAACCTTCGACATTTCTGGGAAGCCGCTAAACGAGTAAATCTGAGTCTAAACAAGGAAAAATGCAAGCTTTCGATGACATCAGTGCACCTGCTCGGATATTCTATCTCTCATGGCGTATTGCGGCCCGATCCCGAACGCCTCCGGCCACTACAAGAACTTCAAACTCCTCGCAACAAGTCGTCTCTACAACGCGTAATCGGACTATTCGCATACTATGCTAAATGGATTCAGAACTATTCCCTCAAGATCAAACCTCTGCTCAACGTTTCATCATTCCCATTAACTCGCGAGGAAGTATCAACGATCCAAACACTCAAAGATGATATCTCGAAAGCTGTCGTCGGTTCAATCGATGAAGAACTGCCGTTCACTGTGGAGACGGACGCTTCCTCTTCAGCAATCGGAGCCACCCTCACCCAGAACGGCCGCCCGGTGGCGTTCTTTTCTCGCGCTCTGAATAACACAGAACGTCGCCATCACATCGTTGAAAAGGAGGCATACGCTGTAATCGAATCCATTCGCAAGTGGAAGCACTTCTTAGCTTATCGACACTTTACTGTCGTCACCGACCAGGAGCGTATCTTTCATGTTCGATGGAAAAGCTACTGGTCGTATTAAGAACGATAAGATTCTCCGTTGGCGTGTAGAACTAGCCGGCTACTCATTCACAATAAAATACAGACCGGGCCCCGAGAACCGAGCCGCAGACGCATTGTCGCGATCCTTTTGCGCTGCTACTCCAAGAATATCCCTCGCCCAGCTGCATGTTAATCTGATACACCCAGGAGTCCGCCGAATGACTCATTTTGTGAGAGCTAGGAACCTACCATTCTCAGTGGATGACATCAAACGAGTTACGTCGGAATGCCAAACATGCGCTAAATGTAAGCCACAGTACTATAAACCAGAAGTTAGTCACTTAATACGGGCCATGTCCCCGTTTGACCGACTTAACATCGACTTTAAAGGCCCGCTTCCGAGCGCAACTTCGCGACCTTACATCCTAACAGTAATCGACGAGTATTCACGCTTTCCTTTTGCCTTCCCGTGCCGTGATACGAACACGTCAACCGTTATCGCCCGTCTCACCGAGTTATTTTCTACCTTCGGAACTCCCTCTTACATCCACACAGATCGAGGGACATCGTTTATGTCTTCGGAACTAAAACTGTTCCTAACTAAACATGGTATCGCGACTAGTCGCACAACGCCGTATCACCCCCAAGGAAACGGGCAATGCGAACGTTACAATGGAATCATCATGAACACCATCAAACTAGCCATAGAAGATCGCGGGTTGCCGATGTCGCAATGGGAGTCCGTCCTACCAGACGCGCTGCACTCGATTAGATCGCTGCTGTGTACGGCCACGAACGAAACTCCTCACGAGCGTCTATTCACGCACCCGCGGCGTACTTCTACCGGTTCTGCACTACCGACGTGGCTGTCTTCTCCGGGAACTGTACTCCTTCGCCAATTCATTCGCCGATCCAAGAACGACCCCCTCGTCGAGGAAGTTGAGTTAATTGAGGCAAACCCCAACTACGCGTTTATACGGCATCCGAATGGGAGAGAAGATACCGTATCCATCAGGGACCTGGCACCGGCGGGACGTAGCAATACGGATGACACGAATCACTATGAACCCCCCGTACCCAGTCCGCCAATCAATTCCACCCCGCTAACGGACGACTCAGAACCCGCTGAGATCCGCCGACACACGGTCCCAACAGCTCCAGTCGAAGTCGAGAGAGGCCCACCTGTGTCAGTAACCTCCGAGACGAGTCCCCCTCTGAGAAGAAGCACTCGAATCAGATACCCAGCTCAACGCCTAAACTTGTAGACTCTTCTTTCTTCCAAAATATCTTGAACTTGTCGTTTTGTTTCTTACCGTGCAAGTATCACGTATTATAAAAGAAGAGAGGAATGTAAAGTCTTTACTAATTATTGTTTTCTGTGTAACAAGTCTTTACTAATTATTGTTTTCTGTGATCACGTATTATAAAAGAAGAGAGGAATGTAATGAGTCTTTACTAATTATTGTTTTCTGTGTTTCAGATCTATGCTATGTTTATGTTGAATAAAGCCTCAAATTGGCCTTTAATTTATCTTTAGCCCGCTAACAAACGCGGCACCACACTGCTCGATTTTTTAGTTCATTCAGAACAAAAATTAAATGACTTATAAGGACAAATTAATCATCAATATAACCCTTCTTTTTCTATAACTTCCTCCCACCTGTAGAAAAGGTTTCTATGTCACGTTCGAAGAAATCCCTTGGTTTCGAGTTAAAAAAAAAGATCACTTCGTTTTCGATAGCTTCCCTGGATTGCAACTTTTGTCCATCTAGGTGGTGTTGCGACTTCTGAATAAATGGTAATCTGAAGGTGCGATGTCCGGAGAATAAGGTGGATGAGGCATTTTTTCCCAACCAAATGCCTCCAATTGGGCAGTGGAGTGGTGATTCGAGTAGTGTGAGGGCACGCGTTATCCTGGTGGAATAGAACACATCTGCGATTAATTAATGTAGGACGTTTTTCTTGTAATGCCATCTTCAATCGTTGGAGTTGGCAGTAGACTTCAACTGTGATTGTTTGGTTATCTGGCAGAAGCTCAAAATGAATAATTCCTTGCATATCGCACCAAACGCGTAGCAAAGTTTTCTTTGGATGGGGTGTAAGGGTCCTATTTATTATTACAGACCTTTACAAGTTTACGTAGATAATTAACTAAATGCCAGAGTCACCAGCGCCCCAAATACTAGATTGGCATCCAGCACTGCGGCGCAAAAATTAATTTTAATAAAAGAAGGGAAGGACTGATTATGAAATCATCAACATGAATTTTATATTTTATTGACAATTAATAAACTATATGCAACAATTATTTATAAATGCAAAGGGGATTTTTACCCGTAACAACTTTGATTGACATAAATGCTAAATTAAATAATGGCACCGTTTAGCTAATATATAACAGTCTGCAACTAATACTGATACTAATAATAATAATAATATTGTGCAAATAATATACAAATAAATATATAAATATGTAACACTAATAATAATAAACAACTAATAGCCACAATGACAACCTTGTCACAGAATTTTTGCTTGCTGGCGCTGTCCCTTTAGATCATAAAATGTGGAAACAGCGTCCCTTGTGTTGTCGTTGCACACAAGTTTGTTTTTACTTAACAATTTTACCAACAAGCCAAAATAATCCTTAAAAGCAAACTCACGTCTAGTCACACCATTTGCACTTTAAATTTTAACTAAATTACTATACACTGAATGCTTAAGAATTAAATTTGATCACTGGACATGTTTAACTTGTACTTATTTATTTAGGCTTAAAATATTTCACTTGTGCCAACTTGTGGCAATACTTGTAGTGCCTTGCACCACAAGATTATTTTTTATTAGTCTAAATTGCCACAAGTTGGCACAAGTGAAATATTTTAAGCCTAAATAAATAAATACAAGTTAAACATGTCCAGTGATCAAATTTAATTCTTAAGCATTCAGTGTATAGTAATTTAGTTAAAATTTAAAGTGCAAATGGTGTGACTAGACGTGAGTTTGCTTTTAAGGATTATTTTGGCTTGTTGGTAAAATTGTTAAGTAAAAACAAACTTGTGTGCAACGACAACACAAGGGACGCTGTTTCCACATTTTATGATCTAAAGGGACAGCGCCAGCAAGCAAAAATTCTGTGACAAGGTTGTCATTGTGGCTCTTAGTTGTTTATTATTATTAGTGTTACATATTTATATATATTAATATTTGTATATTATTTGCACAATATTATTATTATTATTAGTATCAGTATTAGTTGCAGACTGTTATATATTAGCTAAACGGTGCCATTATTTAATTTAGCATTTATATGTCAATCAAAGTTGTTACGGGTAAAAATCCCCTTTGCATTTATAAATAATTGTTGCATATAGTTTATTAATTGTCAATAAAATATAAAATTCATGTTGATGATTTCATAATCAGTCCTTCCCTTCTTTTATTAAAATTAATTTTTGCGCCGCAGTGCTGGATGCCAATCTAGTATTTGGGGCGCTGGTGACCCTGGCATTTAGTTAATTATCTACGTAAACTTGTAAAGGTCTGTAATAATAAATAGGACCCTTACAATTGGTGACACTCCTGGAGTGACCAAACACCGTAATTTATGCAAAAAAAATTCTAATTTTTTTTGCAATTTTTGTCAATATATTCAGTCTGCATCTATAATTTTATTAAATTCACTAGTACTAAGCACTCATCTGTACTGGAAGTGTATTCTCTGTTGCAAAATATATTCCTTTTATTTTGCTTTTTTATAAAATCAGCATTTTCTAAAGTTTTTTTGTGCAAATTTACTTATATTCTGCAAATAGCCTATACGCAGACTATTTTTCTGCTAATATTGGGCTACATCATAAAAAAAAATTTTTACGTAACTTTTTGTTATTGGCATTCATAACTCCAATTGAGTCTCATACTCGACCAAGCTCACCTGAAGCCATTATTTGCATTCAACAATATTTGCCGAAACATTGTCAATTTTTGACACATTTTAATTTTTTTTTGGTACCTTGTAACAATATAATAGCCACAATGAACCACAACAACCCAGGATCATCCAACGGTGGTACTCCAAATTCACCACCTATAACAGACCTTCTAACAATGTACCAGCCTATCACTCCACAATTCATCGCTGAAGAGCCTGGAATCTTTGTGAATCAACTGCGGGATTATTTCACGATAAAAGGAATTACGGACCCACGAACCAAGTTCCTTATCACAAAGAACCTCCTGCCTGCACTAGTATACAAAGTAGTGCAGGATGGCTCTATTGCCTCCGTCTGACCAAGCTTTTGAGAGCCTCCTCAGCGAGTTAGTCAGGAGACTCGGCCAATCAGAAGAAGAGCGACTCAATGCTCTACTCAAGGACCAAGTTCTTGGGGATCAAACGCCAACAGCCTTCCTGAGGCATCTGCAAGACCTGGCTGGACAGACCAATGAAGACGATAAAAACTCACCCTTAATGCGACGCCGCTTCCTCAATGGTCTCCCCACTGCCCTACGACCAATGCTCCGTTGTATGCCAGATGATACAGACCTCCTCACTATGGCCAAAACAGCTGATAAGATGATGATTGAAATCCACCTGGCCAAGTAGATAACCACACCCATCACCCCCAAATCTGTGCCACGCAGGACGACACTCAGAGTCTGGCCGCACAATGTCTTAAAGTATCCAAAGAAATTCTACAAACAATGAAAGATGAATTTAAAGCTCTCCGAATAGAGCTAGCTAACAACAGGGAACGAGAGAGAAGTTCTTCAAGACGAGGACGACCCTCTGGTCCAAATAGAGCCTCCCAACTTGAAGCTGGACAACGCCTCGTTCTACTACAACCACAGCCACCGCAAACAGGTCAGTTGGTTGCTCCTAATCCAAATCTATTAGCCTTACCTCATCCTCAATCCTCAATCCCCACTACTCAGCCTCATTCTCAACCTATTTCCTTACCTCAGTCTACTGCTCATACCCCTCCTTGCTGGTATCATGAAAAGTTTAAAAGATCGTGCAACGCGCTGTGTCTACCTTGTCCATGGACTCCTAACCCTCCTTTAAACTAACCAGGCTAGTGTCACAGGCGTCTGACACTACAGCCTCAAGCCTCTCAACCTATCCTTACTTCAACTAACCCTACCACTACTTATCTAATCTACCTCAATTTTAACTAAGTATTCTCTACCACAAATAATGTTCAACCTATTACTACACTCAACTACCTCATTTAACACTGTCAAACCAACACCTACGTACGCAAGTAAAGTTAAAGAATCGCAACCTACTTATTCAACCACACTAATTTAATACCCCAACAAATTCTCAATACAACACAAACTCCTTCCCACAGCAATACTAACCTTCCTCCACAAAAATTAATGATTCACAAACTACTGCACCACCTGGTCCAACGTTCACCTTGCATGATCCACTCTCAGGCTATGCATTCCTTATTGACACTGGACATTTTACGTGCAGCTAATTCTTCATCTATTCACACTTATGGACGTCGTTCTATTTCAGTTTCTCTTGGACTTAGACGTGTTTTCCGCTGGATATTTCTTGTCGCAGATGTATATACCCCAATGTTAGGCTCTGATTTCCTTTCTGCAAATGATTTATTAGTTGATGTTCGTAGAGCACAATTAATTGATAATGCCACACATCTTTCAGTAATTGGTTCTCCTACCGCACACCCCTCATCATTATTGGCAAGTTCTATGCCACAGTGCTCACCTGCTATAGAGCAGCTCCTAAATGAATTTTCTTCCCTTACTCAACCCTGTTCTAAGGATACCCCTATTAAACACACTGTTGTCCACCGTATTGATACGGTAGGCTCACCTGTTTTCACCCGCCCACGTCGCTTAGCTCCAGATCGTCTTGCAATTGTGAGACGAGAGTTTGAACACATGCTCGAACTCGGTATTATACGGCCTTCAAGCAGCCCGTATGCCTCTGCTTTACACATGGTCCCAAAACCTACACCTGGAGACTGGCGTCCATGTGGAGATTATCGTGCTTTGAATGACAACACGATTCCAGATCGCTATCCCCTTCCTCACTTACACGATTTTACTTCTGCTCTCCATGGCACCACAGTATTTTCACGCCTTGACTTGGTGCGAGCCTTTCATCAAATTCCTGTACACCCTGAACACATACATAAAACTGCTATAACAACCCCTTTTGGGTTATTTGAAATGACAAAAATGCCATACGGACTGCGTAATGCGGCCCAAACTTTTCAACGCTTCATTGATGAAGTGTTGAGAGGTCTCTCCTTCACTTTCACATATGTCGATGACATTCTCATCGCAAGTTCTTCTCCCTCAGAACATATTCAACATTTACGCTTAGTTTTTTCTCGGTTGGCAGAATATGGTGTACTGCTAAACCCTGAAAAATGTGTCTTTGCTGTAGATGAGCTCACTTCTTAGGACACAGTTACTTCGAAGGGCATCTCTCCTCTCGAAAATAAAGTATGTGTGATAAGGTCTTTCCCACAACCGAACTCAAAAGCAACTTCGCCGCTTCTTAGGGATGGTAAACTTCTACCATCGCTTCATTCCTCAGTGTGCAAACATTCTTGCACCCATAACCTCTCTTCTTCGCAATCAAAAAGGGGCAGATCCACTGCAGTTCTGTGGAACCCCGAAGCTACCAATGCTTTTTCACAAGCAAAAGAGGCTATAGCACAAGCTACATGCCTTGTTCACCCTCAACCAGACGCTCCTCTGAACTTAGCCACTGATGCCTCTGACGTTGCAGTGTCAGGAGTGCTCCAGCAGCTTCTTTCAGGCGTTTGGGAACCTCTCGCATTCTTTTCACGCAAGCTCTCACCTTCACAAATGAGGTACAGCACTTTCGGTCGAGAGTTGCTGGCGATATACCTCTCCATCCGTCATTTCAGGCCATTCCTGGAAGGACGTGACTTCAGCATTTTTACGGATCATCGTCCGTTAATATTTGCTCTCCATTCTCAATCAGACTCTCATGCTCCTATTGAGAGAAGACACCTTGATTTTATCCTCCAATTTACTTCAGACATTCGACACATTTCAGGTTCTTTGAATGTTGTGCCGGATGCTCTATCTGGCATCTCAGCAATTTCTGATCCTGGACTCTCACATCAACCTTTCAGAGATGGCTGAGGCTCAGTCCACGGATACAGACCTCCAAGCTCTTATTAATTCACCCACTTCATTGCAAGTCCGCTCTTTACCAGTTGAACCCAAGTCAGACTTACTAATTTTGTGTGACGTCTCGACTGAGCATATTCGACCGTTGGTCCCACAAGGGCTGCGAAGAGCTGTTTTTGCTAAACTTCATTCCCTTTCTCACCCGGGAATTAAAGCCACCCAAAAATTAATTGCAGCTAGATTTGTATGGCCAAGTATGAACAAAGATATCCGCAATTGGACTCGATCTTGCCTTCAATGTCAGCGTGCCAAAGTTCACCGACACACAAAGTCAGAATTGGTACCTTTCCTTTGCCAAAGGCTCGTTTTGAGGCCATACATCTAGACATAGTGGCCCCCTCTATTCTTCTCGAGGTTATACCTATCTTCTCACTGTCATTGATAGGTTCACAAGATGGCCAGAAGCTGTTCCTTTGACTTCTTGTACTGCTTCTGCAGTAGCTCATGCCTTTGTTTCATGTTGGGTTTCCCGTTTTGGAATACCTGCAACCATTTGCACAGACAGAGGTGCTCAGTTTGAATCAGCCTTATGGAAGGAACTCATGCTCCTTCTTGGGACTGAGCGCATCAGAACAACAAGCTATCACCCGCAATCCAATGGGGTGGTAGAACGCTTCCATCGTCAACTTAAAAGTTCCTTGCGAGCCACTGATCCATGTACTACATGGGTGGACCGGCTACCCCTAATCCTACTCGGAATTCGTACTGCTCTGAAGACTGATCTTGCATGCTGTGCAGCAGAATTAGTTTACGGTACCACACTCCGGTTACCCTGAGAATTTTTCACACCTACACCCATTAATCCCACATGTGATCCTGCTTCGTATGTCAAGACATTACGCTCTGTTTGAAGCAAATTCGTCCCACAGCACCTAGAACTTCCACTTCACAAACTACCTTTGTTTCCCCTGATTTACAAACTTGCACACATGTTTTCTTGAGACATGATGCTCACCGCTACCCTCTTCACTGTCCCTATGATGGTCCCTTCCTTGTGCTAGACCGTAAACCCAAAACTTTCATCATCGACAAGGTGGGCAAGCGTGAAACCGTTTCTGTGGACCGCTTGAAACCAGCATACCTTGATTTTTCTCCAACAAAAGATCCTATCCCCCTCAAGCTTCTGTACCTCCACCTCAAATACAGGTACAGCAACCTATCCCTCCTCAATCTTCTGTACCTTCATCTCATATACAGGTACAGCAATCTACCCTTCCTAAATCCTATGTACCACCACCTGATCCAAGGGTACAACAATCTATCATCCCTCTTCCAATTCTCCTTCATTATCGCAACCAACTGTCTTTGAACCAGCCAGTGGCCCCATTGCACAGGCACCAAGAATCCCCTTCCCCCAATGTCTCTACTGCACCTGTAGCACCATCCATACCTTCAGAACCAGTGCTGCAGGATATTGCCATCAGAAAGCAAACAATGACTCGTTCTGGAAGAGTCATTCGTAAGCCAGTGCGCTTTGACATTTAAGTGTTTTTTTTTTACCCCTGACAACCATGTTTTTGGGGGCAGTACTTGTAGTGCCTTGCACCACAAGATTATTTTTTATTAGTCTAAATTGCCACAAGTTGGCACAAGTGAAATATTTTAAGCCTAAATAAATAAATACAAGTTAAACATGTCCAGTGATCAAATTTAATTCTTAAGCATTCAGTGTATAGTAATTTAGTTAAAATTTAAAGTGCAAATGGTGTGACTAGACGTGAGTTTGCTTTTAAGGATTATTTTGGCTTGTTGGTAAAATTGTTAAGTAAAAACAAACTTGTGTGCAACGACAACACAAGGGACGCTGTTTCCACATTTTATGATGTAAAGGGACAGCGCCAGCAGCGTTATAGAGGACCCATTTTTCATCCCCAGTGACGATCCGATTAAAAAACGGTGCCTGCAGTTGCCGAGAATGCAGTGATCAGTGATGTAGTCCGGGGGTAACGCAAGGTAACGGCGTTACCCCACTGGTTTTATTTTAACTTTTAGCGTTACCCTACTGTTTATTTTACTTTTAGCGTTACCCTACTGCGTTACCCCACTAAAGAAATTACGACTACACCACTGGCAGTGATGTACAAATATTGATTCAATGTTGAAGATTCGCTTGTGACAAATCATGCGGAACCCATTTTCCAACCTTCGCTACTTTTCCTAAACACTTCAAATGACGATGACTGGTCATATGGCTAACGCCGAGTTGCAGACCAAGTTCTCTTACAGTTACCGTTGGGTTTTCCTCCACTGTTGCTTTCAGCAACTCTTCATCTAACTCATTTGGTCGTCTTGTTCGTTGGTAATCTTTCAGACTGAAGTCTCCATTTCTGAACTTCTCAAACCATCTCCTACACATCCATTCGCTCACAACATTATTTCCATAAACTCTCTGAATGTTTCTTGCGGATTCAGTAGCGTTAGATCCTTCATGGAACTCATACAGCATCACATGTTGAATATGCTCTTTCGTGGGCTCCATTTTTTTTTCAATTACTATAATATCGTAGGGGTGGCGTTGTAACTGTATGAAAAACATCAGAGAAAATATTCATTAGCCTAATCCTACACTAGACTAAGCCTACACTAGCCTAAGTCATTCTGTATCGTGATAAAACATGTGCGAACCTGTCGCCGCGTGTATTTTGCAATATTTCTAAAACTATTTCACATTATCTTGGTTATTCTACAGGGTGTACATAAAGTCAGGATCTATTTTTGTGAAGCACTTGGAAATTATATGGATTCAATCATAAAATGATAAAGTGGTAACATTTATTAAATAATTAAGAGTAGGATTCGACGTGACGCCCATCAGTATCCCTGCACAGCTCAAATCGTTCCGCAGCATTTCTAAACACATTCTGGAGCATTTGCGGGGTTATGTTATCTGCAGCAGTTCGTATACGTGTACGTAAGTTTTCAAGACTCGTAATCTTCGTCTGATAGACGTGCGACTCGATAAAGCCCCATGCAAAGAAATCTAAAGGGGTTAAATCTGTGATCTCGCTGGCCAAGGTCTGTTGCTTCCGCGTCCGATCCAGCGATTTGGAAAACGTCCATTTAGATAATCCTGAACAATTTTGGCATAGTGACAAGGAGCACCATCATGTTGATAGACGACGGTACTAACAATCCTATCCCCGTCGTCTATCAACATGATGGTGCTCCTTGTCACTACGCCAAAATTGTTCAGGATTATCTAAATGGACGTTTTCCAGATCGCTGGATCGGACGCGGAAGCAACAGACCTTGGCCAGCGAGATGACCAGATTTAACCCCTTTAGATTTCTTTGCATGGGGCTTTATCGAGTCGCACGTCTATCAGACGAAGATTACGAGTCTTGAAAACTTACGTACACGTATACGAACTGCTGCAGATAACATAACCCCGCAAATGCTCCAGAATGTGTTTAGAAATGCTGCGGAACGATTTGAGTTGTGCAGGGATACTGATGGGCGTCACGTCGAATCCTACTCTTAATTATTTAATAAATGTTACCACTTTATCATTTTATGATTGAATTCCATATAATTTCCAAGTGCTTCACAAAAATAGATCCTGACTTTATGTACACCCTGTATTATCTATCGTCCGTTTTCTAATCGAGCAGAATTTGTTACAACCTGAAAAAAGCTTGATATGGAGTGTGGTACTGTATGGAGCAGAAACATGGACACTGAAAACAACAAAAGAAACTCCTGGAAAGTTTTGAAATGTGGATTTGGAGAAGAATGTTAAAGATAAGTTGGAGGGAACACCAAAGTAATGAGGAAGTACTGTAACAGGTGAGGGAGAAAAGAAGACTCATTAAGGTGATAAGAGAAAAACAGAAGAAATAGATCGAACATGTATTAAGAGGAGAAGGATTGTTGAAGGTGATAGAGGGTAGATATGAAGGTAGAAGAAGGCTGAGTTGAAGGAAAAGGAAAGCAATGCTGGATGATTTGAAGGCAGGCAGGAGTTACCATGAGATGAAAAGGATAACTCAGGATAGAACACTTTGACGGGACACATGAGTTGGACCTGCTTGATAGGCAGAACACGATGGATGGATGGATATTAATACAGGGACTCTATTTTCGTTAAGATAAAGTTTAAAGTGGGTAACACTGTGATTGAGCAACTGAGAGTGAGAGGTAGGTTTTGCTTGTTTTCAGTTTTTATTACTCGTGTTAATGTGATTCTGTATATATGTATTAACATATACATTTGATTTGTGTTATTTGTGATAAAATACAAATAAAAGAACTATTTTAACCCACCCACCAATTGTCTTAGAAGTAAGCCTGACTTCATACTTAACACTGGTGAATAAAATTGTAATGTATTTGCTCGCATGAGAGGGCGCTGCGGTGCGGGTCAATTTTTGGATGAATGTTTATCAATGCAATGCACTTTTATGATCATCTTCTTTCTCTTCGCCCGTTCCCGCCTCTATGCGGGGTCGGCGTTTCTGACCAGCCTCCTCCACACAGCCCGGTCCTGGGCTTCTTCCTCCGACAAGCCCTTCTCCCTCAAATCGTCCCTCACCTTCTCCATCCACCTTCGCTTCGGTCTGCCTCTCTTTCTCCTGCCATACACCTCCATATTCATCGTTCTCTTACCCACATAATCTTCGTCCCCTCTCATCACATGTCCATACCATTTCAGTCTACTTTCTTGTATCTTCCTCGAGATTTCTCCAACCTTTGTTGTGCCCTTATCCTTTCATTCCTTACTCTATCCAACCTTGTCACTCCGCACATCCATCTCAGCATTCTCATCTCCGTTACATCTAGTCTTTTCTCATGATCTTTCTTTATAGCCCAAGACTCAGCCCCATACATCATAGCCGGTCTTGCACTTTTATGATAAGACTTTTATGATAAGACTTGGTAAATTGCATTAGACTATGATTAGCCCAAGATGCCAGTGTTTTCTGCCAGTCGCCGATAGAGTATGTACATTGCCGGAAGAGAGTGAGTTAGGTCCTCCCTTCCTCTGGTAGCGATCTTGGTCTTTTTTGACTGGTTAAGTTTTAAATAAAAAAGTGGTTAACATTAAGTTTTACAGACCAAATTACACTAGGTTAGGTGGGCGCTTTAGAGTGGTTAATTATATATTTCCCACGTGACCAGTTTCGGCCAGTTAGTATCTTTGTGCTAAATTTTGACTCAAAAACTGGTCTCTTCGAAACTTAATATTTACCAAAAAAATAAGCCAATGGCATGGCCTGAAGATGAAATAAAAAATAAATTTTTCTAGTGTATTTTGGTGTGCTCTGTTCAAATATAATCTTCATTTCTTGTGCAAATGAACAGAAATACCTGTTTGGGCCATGTAATGACAACTGTATTTCTGTTCATTTGCACAAGAAATGAAGGTCATATGCGAACAAAGCACACCAAAATACACTTGAAAAATGTATTTTTGACTAAGAACATAAGAAATTTTTATAGTGGGCACACTAGGGGCGACTTCAGCCCATTGAGGTGGCTCCACTATGTAAAAACTGGCTGTACATTGGCAACAACCAATTTTTACAAAACTAATTATCAATTTAAAACTAAAGATAGAATCTCTGGATCCAGAGGATCAAAGTCATAATAGGCTACTATCCACAAATATGTTATACTCTATATCTATTTATAACTGACATGCAAATATATCAGATCCAAAGAATCCAGTCAATTTCATTACAGTACCCATCAATACCAGTACCTTGCCAACCAAAAATAAGTCACGGTCCATATCAATTGCGGACCAAGTCACAATTTACAACCATATACATTATAATATATATACTTAGGAGGAAAAGTGGGTAATTATTCGTTTTAGTGCTTTTTCTCCTTTCTGAACCAAAACATTTTTCTGGTGTTTTTTGGTATGATTTGTTCAAATCTGAACTTCGTTTCTTTGGGAAATGAGCCATTTTTGAGAAATTTTAAAATTGAAAATTTCTAAAAAATGGCTTATTTCCCAAAGAAACGAAGTTCAGATTTGGACAAATCACACCAAAAAACACCAGAAAAATGTGTTTTGGTTCAGACTTAACCTAACCTAACCTAACTTAACTCACATTTTTTCGCAATTTCTAACCTTCAATAGTAGCGTTGGGATGTTTGTACAAATCAGCAGTGACCAACAGGAATAAATAGACGATTTTGCCAGGCCCACCAATTTGAACTTGTTGGCCTAGCCAATGCTCACAGACATCGAAGTAAAAGGAACACTTTTTTCTGCCACGCTCGTCCCTAGTCAATCTTCTGCAATAATATTGGTCAGCAACTTCTCTATAATTACACTCATGACCAATGTTCCCTCTAAGGTGTGTGCGTGCGCACACGCATTGTGAAACCCGCGCACACAGCAAAATAAAATGCAAAATAAAATGCGCACAGGCTCAAGCTTATCATGAGTCACGACAGTAAATGAAGTAATTTCAAAAATATACCGTCACACAAGGTCTGACCATTTGTATCAACATACTCTATAGTCGCTCTTTTAAGTATTAATCCCTTCCGCCCGACTTCATTTGGACATGTTCATGCGAATTAAAAGTTATCTCAATGATGACGGATGTATTAATCTTCATAGAGTTTATTTGGAATGGGCAAATGCCAAAGATCGTAGGGAGAAATCATAATCATACTTAAATGAAAGGCACTTTCATTTAATGTTATTTTGATTATATTTTATTTTATTGAATTTTATTATTTTTTATTTTATTCCTATTTTGTGAATGGATAAAATCACATATTAATCTTGATAGTCTATTTTAAATTGCTAAATGCTAAAAATTGTTTTGAGAAATGATAACTAAAATAGTCATTTTCAATTAATGTTATTTTTATTTTATTTCTTTTTGTTGAATTTTATTTTACTATTTTTTATTTTATTCATATTTTTAGAATGGATAAAATGTTTCCTTTTTTAGGAATATATAATACCGTAATGATCAAGCTATCACCTTATGGAAATAATATTTATTAAGTATTTAATATTTATATATATATTATTTTGAAGATAATAGCGCTCAGAGAAAAGTTTGCACAATTTTTCACCATGAATCTAAATGTACGCATAACAACATTTCTTACGCACACGAACTAAAAAAAATTAGAGGGAACATTGCTCATGACCACACTGCGGACAAATAAAACACCGTGACTAGTAAAGAAAACTTCAGCACCGTCTTCTTTTTTATAAGTAATCCAAATCACACCCTAGACAAACCATAGCAAAAACTGAAATGAATAAGGATTTGGAATGAGTATGTATTATTGGAGATTCAAAATGCATGTCTGATTGGTTGGATAAGGTAACATGAAACAAAAACCAGATTTAATTGGCTGATTTGACCTATGTTTCCTAATTTTGCCACGAGATGTCTCCCCATAAAACTGGAGAGGACGAGGACTGGCAAAATTTTAATAGCGTTAAGTGCTAAACACTCGGTCAATGGCCTATGATGGCTGTTTTTTACGTCTAAATTGTTTTTTTTTCCATAAAAAATAATTATTATATTTCCTTGATTTTTATCAGTTTCCTTGAGGTTTCAAGGTGTTCTGAATACTAATTTATATGTTAAATTGTCATAGAATATCTCCTCCTATCGAAAATGAACAAAGCATTAAAATGAATATTAACCGAAAAGTGTAGGTGTGGCTGTAAAGATTACAGTAATGTAGAAATGTGTGTGCACCCATTTTGGGTCTCCCATTTAACCCTTTATGGACGAGTCTGTAGCATATGCGGCCACTCTTGTTACCAGAATATATAGGTTTTATTGTTATTGAAAACTAAATATTTCAGTAACTAGTCACTGAAATGATACACATTTTGGGTTCCTTTCCCGACAACTAAATGACATCTATATATAAACACGTAGAAACATTTATAGAAATGAGGCATTGTAGTATAATTTATATTATTATTTCTGGTGGACCTTAAGGTACCATCCGTCGTTAAAGGTGTTTGTGGGGCAAGTGAAGATCATGAGTTTTTCAATACCTCACAGTACTATGGGGGGCACTGCTCGGTAGAGGAATCTCTTTAAATGGAGTGTGTAAGGACAGAGAGTATCCCCTAACCCAAGATGCTGCCTCCCTATATCCCACAACACTTGTGTTGAGCTGTGGGATCTATCGCCTAAATGCACATAATATATATGAAATAAACTAGTACCATTCATGCAATAAAAATGGGCTTAAACACTATCACCAGATGTCCCTTGCAGACATCAAAGTATCCAACCTTCTTTTGAAAGAATCAAGTGTATCTGAAGTCACCACTTCTTCTGTCAGACTTCCAAAACTTAATTACTCTATTTGTAAAACTATGTTTTCTTAAATTTGTTCTACATCTTGGCTTAAATAATTTCATACTATGACCTCTAGTCTGGTTATTGTGATCTTTAATGAAAAGAGAATCAAAATCTATCTTATCCAACCCTTTTATCATTTTATACACCTCTATCATATCACCCCTTAACTGCCTTCTTTTTAATGAGAACATGTAATACAATAAAGCATAACCTAACATGTTCATGTAATGTTACAAGATCTTGTAAATGACGCATTACCACAGGGGTCATTCCATGTCAGTTCAATGGTGAAAAAATGACCATCACCGACTTTTTTAAAAATTGGCACACTTATAGATCTCTGAGAAAAAACAGAATGACGCGTTTCAACACTCTAGGTCATATGGTTCCAGAGATATGGCCCTTTGAATTTTGTAAAAAAAGGTCAATTTCCAAGGTCACCATATTTCAACATGAAATATCTTGGCTCCTATTGCACTTACAGAGACTATTTAAACACTATTTTAAAGCTTTTAACCCTTTAAGGACTAGTCCGCAGCATATGCGGTCACTCTTGCTACCAGAATGTATAGGTTTTATTGTTATTCAAAACTAAATATTTTAGTAACTAGTCACTGAAATGATACACATTTTTGGTTCCTTTCTCAACAACTAAATGACATCTATATATAAACATGTAGAAACATTTATAGAAATGAGGCATTGTAGTACAATTTATATTATTATTTCTGGTGGACCTTAAGGTACCATCTGTCATTAAAGGGTTAAGCAGATCTACAACTTTGTTTCTATTCATATTTTACCTCAGTGATAAAAAAAAAAAGTTGTTTTTATTTTTGACCTAAATGATCTTGTGTAGGTCATTTGATGTCATAACTGATTTTTTTCTCCTTTCACCCAATTTTGGGTACACATGTCTACCTTAACCTAAAACTAGTGATGGGACGATTAATCGGAATCGAAAATTGGAAGAATCAAGCATTTTTCAGGAATTGGAATCGGAATCGAGAGAATTGTACCATGATTTCCGATTCTTAAAACGATTCTTTAACTTTTAATAACAAAATTAATTAATTTATTATCTTTTCAAAAGAGAGGTGGCAGTAGCGAAAGTGATACAAAAGGAAAGCGGAAGGTGTGTGGGGGTTTTCGTTTAACGGTTCTCTTGAAGCCACCCTGGTGCTAAACTGGGAAAGGGCTGTTGGATGAAAAAAAAAAATCTTTTTAGGTAATAACTAATAAGTGATTACGATTACGAGCGAAAGATGACAACTTAAGTAACACTGAACATAGAGTATCAGAACTGACAAGTCGCCACACGCATAGTGAACTAATATATATAGTGGATAAATAGCCCAAAACCTCTATAAAATATAAATATTTAAAATTCAAATTTAAATGCCGTCAATTTCTTCGCGCCGGAACCGTTTCTTCAGTTGAAAGTGAAAGGGTATTCAGTGTTGGTGGTAATATATATTCACCAAAAAGAAATAGAATGCGAGCAGAAACAGGAGAGATGCTAATGTTTTTGCATTTTATTTTTATTGTATTGTAGCTATACATTAAAACATGTATATCCATGATGTGTAATCAAGAAGATTAAAATGAATTGTTACAACTTACAGTTGATTTTTATTTTTAAACCAATCTATTATAATTTATAATTTATATTACCATACTCATAATGTAAATAGTTAATCTTACCAGAGTAAAATATGACAATTTCCAGAAAAACAAGTTTAGAATTATATTTAAAAATATTGAGAATCGGAATCGAGAATCGTATCGGAATCGAGACTTTTTAGTGGTATCAGAATCGGAATTGTTAAAAATTTTGGTATCGTCCCATCACTACCTAAAACAAGATTTTTAGTGTTGATTAAGTTAGTATAGACACTACAGCCATTTCAGTGGACCATACCCACCTCCATTTTGACCAAGTACCTTTTTCCACCAAACTTTGGAGCACCGTATCTTTGGAACTGCTTGAGCTAGTGTTGAGAAAAATACCATTAGATTTTTCTTACTGAGATATATAATGTCTACTAAGTTTCAAAAAAATTGGTAATTATCTAAGTTAACCTAACCCAGTTATTTGGTTAAGTATCTGGCCCTATTATAATTTTTTTTTTTTTTTGGATAATTATATAATATAGGTAATTTAAATTACATAATTAATTTATATGGACATTCAAAAGTGTGAAGAACTTCAAACCTGCTATCCTGTTTAAAGGTAAAGCTATGTACATATATAAGTACCTTATACTAGTCTATAGGTACTACCCTATAGAATAAGTTCAGTTTTAAGAGTTAGATGAGTTTTAATAGAATTACTTAACTTTGTGTATTTATTCATTGTGTACAACAATATGTACCCATGTGAAAATACGGTAAGCTTATTTAAACCTTGGCGCAAGGATTTTTTTGGCATCTGTATTTATTCCAGTCTGTAAATCAAACTGCACATTTTTTCTCATTTTAGACCTCTGAAACAAGATCAGTAGGTCACAAATTTTGTGTGTCATCTAAGCAAAAATAGCTTTCAACAGGGTTGGATACAATGAATAATAATTGTATTTTTAATTAATTGATCCTAATTTCCATTAATTGTAATTGATTCAAAATAAAATAAAAATAAAGGTAATTGTAATTGATTTTAACTTATGTAATTGATCAATTAATGTCAATTGTTAAAAATTATACCCCTAGATCTGGCAGTCATACATCATCTAATGAAAATAAACCTTTGATAGTTTATTTAGTTATACTTAGATATACATATATATTTTTATAGATATTTATTTATTTTAGATATATAGAATAGATAGTTATATTTGTGTAATTGTAATTGCAATTGATCTTGAAATTGTGAAGTACAATACTAACTGTAATTAATTTGAAGAAAAATAAAAAAATTGTAATTGTTTCCATTTTGTGTAATTGAACCCAACCCTGGCTTTTAAGCTACATATATATTTTTTTTCTTTTTAGATAAACATGGATTTCAGCAGTTTGAATATGGGCAGGTTCTGTTGTGACCCATTTAAAAAACACACAGGAAAAGTGAAAAAAGGCATTTGTGCATTGACTAAAAATTTGATTGATCAAAATCCTGAATTGAAACTAATAAATAATCATAAAGCATGTGCAACCTGTCGAAATATACTAGCAAATCGTCCATCCCCAATGCCTGAATGTGAACCACTTGAAAAATCACCAGCCACCTCATCAAGTGCCCCATCTGAGCTAGAAACTGTTGGAGATGTAGTTGAAATGCAGTATGAGCTTAGTAAATTCAATGCTTCATTGGCCACACTTGATGAGACCCTAATAAAACCATGTAAACTATCTGACAGCGCTGGTTACGCAAAGAGAAAGTTGAGGAAAGTAGTAGTAGTTGTGAAAAGAAAGCTTGAACTTTCAACTAAACAACCAATTTCATGCAATGACTCAGATGATACAGAATTGGAGATTCTTCAACAACTAAAAGAGAAATTTAATCAAGTGACAAGTCGAAGTGAAAAACTGACAATTCTTACTATCCTACCAAAAAGATGGACACAAGTAAAGATCAGCGAAGAATTTAAGTGCTCAGATTACATGGCTAGGCAAGCAAAGAGTTTGGTGAGGGAGAAGGGAGTGCTTTCAACTCCTAATTCGCGTTTGGGGAAACGCCTGAATAGTGAAACTGCTGCCAAAGTAATTGACTTCTATCATTCGCCAGATATGTGAGTAGACAAATGCCAGGGTTGAAAGACTATGTTTCTGTAAAAGGAGCTGATGGTAGGTGGGAAAAAAAACCACAAATAAAATATATTGTAAATACCTAATAACTGCCTTTTTTAAATATAAAGTTATGTTGATGCCTCTTTTTTCATGGTTTCACCCAGCTAGACAAGAATTGGTTCTTATAACTCAATTGATAAAAATAAAGGAATAGGTTATTTTAATATATATATTTAAAGGCAAATTGTCTTAAAAATAGCAGACATTATAGATCTCAGTGAGACAAATCTAATGGTACTTTTCTCAACACTAGCTCAAACAGTTCCAAAGAAACGACACTCCAAAGTTTGGTGGAAAAAGGTACTTGGTCAAAATGGAGGTAGGTATGGTCCACTGAAATGGCTGTAGCGTCTATACTAACTTAATCAACACTAAAAATCTTGTTCTAGATTAAGGTAGACATGTGTACCCAAAATTGAGTGAAAGGAGAAAAAAATTGGTTGTGACATCAAATGACCTACACGAGGTCGAAGGTCAAAAATAAGATCAACGATGGGGATAGGATTGTTAGTACCATCATCTATCAACATGATGGTACTCCTTGTCACTATGCCAAAATTGTTCAGGATTATCTAAATGGACATTTTCCAAATCGCTGGATCGGACGCGGAAGCAACAGACCTTGGCCAGCGAGATCACCAGATTTAACCCCTTTAGATTTCTTTGCATGGGGCTTTATCAAATCGCACGTCTATCAGATGAAGATTACGAGTCTTGAAAACTTACGTACACGTATATGAACTGCTGCAGATAACATAACCCCGCAAATGCTCCAGAATGTGTTTAGAAATGCTGCAGAATGATTTGAGCTGTGCAGGGATACTGATGGGCATCATGTCGAATCCTACTCTTAATTATTTAATAAATGTTACCACTTTATCATTTTATGATTGAATTCCATATAATTTCCAAGTGCTTCACAAAAATAGATCCTGACTTTATGTACACCCTGTATAATAGCTATAAACAAAACATTACATGTGCATATTAAATTTTTTGCATTATAATATTGATTTCAAGTGTAACAAAATGAGCATTCTTTGAGATAGTCAAAGTAAACCAAAAATTATTTTGTGACCAAATGAATTCCAAATGATTTAATGGGCCCATTGATCTCCAATTTTTAGGGAGTTGTGCTTCTAGTTTCTACTATCAAAGGTGAATACCTACATTTTGTTTTTATGCTTCAGTTTTAGTTTAGGTACGGTATATTCCTACTTAATAGTACCGTAGCGTATCATTTTAAAATTCGTACCTTTGCGTTTCATGATCCAACTTTGGAGCTTTTGATGGGCTTGGGATCTCAATTTCTAAACTTGTTTCTAGCTTTCATTTTAAAGAATGACGTGCTTTTTCTATTGTTTGAATAGCTTTTTCTTTTCTTGAGGAACCCAAACCATCTGAAATTTTTTTATTAATAAATATTTGACTCCATTTGATATATATATGGACAATAACAATTAATATGTCAACATATTAATTTCATAAGTTTAATAAGTTTAATAAATTTAATACATGTCATATTAATTTCATTAAGTTTTTCAGCAACTGCTGAAAAACTGTCTTGAAAGTAAGTGCATTATAAATAAATAATATAATTGTATTATAAATATTATAAATATAAAAAGTACCTATCATTAAATACTTATGCTTCTTCACTGGAGTCACAGCAAGACTTTCGAGAACTTGAGAAACCTCTTCTTTGACATTACTTGATATACTTGGATCATATTCATCGCTTTCTGAAATAACATTCTCGGAAGACTGATTGTGATCAGACTCTTTACTTTGTGATGTTGATAGCAACTCTGGTCTCTGGGTCAATAATTTTCTACAGTTGCTACATAGTACAGTACTTATTCCTTTGTAGTTTCCATTTACATCAATCATAAAGTGATTGGCTGATGGTTCTTATATCCTTGTGTATCTTTTTCTTATGTTTTTGTAAAGGATCATCACAGTATCTAACCATTTTCATTACTAAAAATACACAATTGTAAATCTCAAAAATAAGATATGTTTTGACTCAAAATAAGCATAATTAACAAACATTTGAGAGAGAGAGTGCATGAATATGAGTTATACATAGGATATAAATATATCATTTGTAGGCTAGTTTTCTATTTTAGTCAGCGTAAAAATGTCAAAATTTCAATGTACATTGTACAAATGCCAATGTACATATTTTTTCAATAATTTTTAAAATATTTTGCGACTTGATACCCACATTTTTTATTGTTTGTATCTTTTAACAATTAATGGACGTTTAATATATGAAAAATTTTTTTTTGGATTTCACTGTCTAGTCGGGGTGGGGGTCAAAAATAAAAATTAAAAAAAAGGGGGGGAAATTTTCATTATTGTTCTACACATTTGAATGTGGTATCATTTAATAGATCTCTTCATGCTGATTCTAAAAATATATAGTTTTATAGGTCTACAAGATGTTTGGGAGTTATTGCCCATTAAAGTTAGGTGGTAAAGTGGGGGCCCATATCTCAGAAACTATGGGTCATAGAACTTTTTTATTTGGACCAGTGAAATCAGCACCCAGAAGAACCCCATATGTTAATTTTCATTAAAATCTGGGTCGGAGTGGTGACAAATTATATAATTTTTGGGTGATTTGTTCTGGAATGCCCCAAAAGCTAAATTAACTTTGATATAATTTTAAGAACATGAGAAGTATAGGGGTATAAGGATAATTCAGAGCTGCCAATACAAACTGTGATGTCTCATTCCATAGTACTAGAACTGAATCAGACTGCAGAATATGCTTGAATTATTTTCCACTTGTGTTACACGAGGGGTTTTCCCATAATACACTCATGCCTGATGCATTGGGTGAGAGTTTAACTCAAAATATTTGTGCCTGATGTGTTGGGCAAATGTTTTATCTAAAAATACTCGCGCTCAACAATGTAGCACAAAAGCTCGAGCTAAAATGAAAATTTTTGATGAAAATTAAAGTAAATTTTCTTTTTGAAGTGCATCAGCATTTAGCATGAGAATTTTTAATATTGTGTGAAGATTTTGGTAAAATTTAGTCACAGTAATAAGTTTTTTAAGACTTCAAAGTAATGACCTAATCCTAACCAAATTTGATATTGAATAACTTACTTAAGGTGTAAATTACCTACAGTATAAAATTCATTATTGTGAATGATATTAGCCAAACTTTAAAATATTATATGTACATGGAACTTTCACAGTTCGGAAAGTGAGAATTTTGCTTTAAATGGAATAAGAGAAAAATAGATACTTTCCTGAATGAAAGAGTTTGTAAATTGTGTAAATAATGTACCTAGTTATATTTTAACTTGTTACATAAACTACAGTACTTCAGTAGCTTTGTAAATAATTTTGTTAATTAACATTTTTTAAATTTATATTTTGCAAAATGTGATTAGCTATAAAATATGGCTTTGGATCATTTATGACAGACATAACCTCAATAGGCCTGAGTGGCTTCATGTTTGCCAAATGTAATGCGAGAATTTTGCAGATTTTACAGTCTAGAAACTATATAAAGAATACCAACTATTTACAAACCTTCCCTCAAACCACACTTTTTTTTTTCCAAGACCCATTCATTAGAATGTGTTACTCCCAACTAAACTTAACCTTTCTGCTATTTACAAGATTTCTCTCTAATTAAAAAATTTATCAAGTCTTTTCTAAAGCTGTTCAAAGTACAGTAGACTCGCAACTTAAGCAGATTTTTCTTGCGCAGTTTCAACTATACGTGGGTTATAATTTTACAATTTTGGTGCTTTAAATCACTATATATTGTAACTGTTATACATATAACATACCTATAACACAAAAGTGATGCAATTGGCAATGTTGAATTCCTTCCAGCATGCCATAACACTCTTGTTAGTGCCATCCTCCATGGCATTGTGAATGCAGACAAAGGTGAGTCGTGTGTAGGGGATTTTTTTTGGTTTCTGACTTTATGGTTTTTGGCCTTTTGTGGGGTCCCAGGAATATAACCCCCGCATAAGTTGTGAGTCTACTGTACTATTATTTTCCACTGCAGCTAGTAAATCATTCCAAAAATTCATTACCCTAAAACTGAAGAAATATTTATATAATTAGATCTAATCTACAATTCTTTTTCCCAATTTTGCAGAGTATTATTTTCAAGTCTGGTGACTACCACTTAACTTTATAAAAATTTATTGAATTTTTTCTTTAAAACAAAAAAACATTTGTCAGGCTGTGGGGGTTTAGTGTACTTAGAATTCTAACTTGTGCTTGTAGGCATAATTGTACTCCATGGTATGGTAACTTTATTCTAATTATCTTGGACATGTTCTTTGTACCATACTTAGAAACACTGTTGATATTAGCAAGAATTTCCCTACTATGCTACGTCACTTTGCCTACTGCCAACTTTAGCTGAAGTGTTATCCTATTTATACATTTTGTGCTATTTATTTTGCTATACATTTTGTGCTATTTTCCTATTTGGGCTTAACGCATTCATTAGTAGCCCATTAATTATGTATAATACTATCTAGGACTTGGAAGTTGCCAAAAAATCACTGTTGATAATTGCTGTCATTTTACGTGATGATAATCGCGATATTGATGATATTTGATGATTGAATGAATCCATCCATATGGCTGATTGCCTCCAACATCAGGAGCTGCCTCAAGGCCACAACAGTGGAGATGTTGATGTTCCTGAATGGTAATTCTGAAGTTGTTTCTCAGCAGCAGCAGCAGCAGCAGCAGCAGCAGCAGTAGTAGTAAGCAGTTGGAGCTGGAACATTGTGAAACTTAGTTTACATCAAAAACTTGTTAAAAACTTTTCTATGATGATTATCGTTTTCTGAAAAATGGCAATGATTATCACCAATTTTTCTGCGGCGATCAATTATCACGATATTGTGATTATTGCCAAGCCCTAATACTATCAAATTAATGATGAATGACAATTCATTCTATTTCACATTGCACTTGAAATCTGGCAAAATCTCTTTATTGGATGTATCAAAAATGGTTCAAATAGCATCAAAAAGTCTATCAGACAGAATGAAATTGCTTCTTAAAATGCAAAAATTTCCAGGAGAAGCTTGCAGAACCTCCAGCTGTGGATCCCCAGTTCCTGTACAGCTGAGGGATAAATGGGCATCCTGGCTGGACTGCTCACAGGGTAGATGGGTCATTCCATGTCAAATCACACACACAAGGGCAAAAAAAATGTCAACCATCTCCAATTTTGTTTATACTTAGTACACTTAAGGACCCTTATGAGAAATGTAGATACCCAAAATTTCAGACCTCTGTGACCTCAGGGTGCCAGATATGAGGTCACGAAAGTTGACCTTTTGACCAGATTTTTTTAAATTTAATATATCTAAATTGTCATATCTCGGCTTCTACTGGACCGATTTACTTCATTTTGTGTCATTTTAAAGCTTGAAAGGAGTAGAATCTTTTGTCTATCTTGAAATATATCCATAAATGATTCACAAAAAAGTTATAGAAGTTGGAAATATTTGAACTTGAGTAAAAAAAAATATCTCTGATTTTTAATTTTTGTCCCAAGATACCTCTATCCAAGCACAATATTGTGTAAAAATTTCATTATTCTCTGGCAAATACTTTAGAAAATATAGCACTTTCAGTGTGATGAATTTAAAAAAATATAAAAAATGACAGAAAATGAAAAATCATTGCTATTCCTATGGAATGATGTGGAGTAACTTTTATTTTTGAAAGTATAGCACTATGACAAATAAAAGAACTAATTGAGAGCTGTAAATTTGACACATCCTATTAGGTATACCTATTTTTGTATCTGTTATTTGTATGCAAACATTAACTCCTAGTACAAATAACTGTTTTATGTGTACATGTACTTTTTTCTTTTTTTCAGATCTTTTAGGAAACTATAAAATAAATCATCTATATGTAATATATTCAGAAATTCCTAGCCAGGTACCTATTCTATTTCAATTAGGAAATTTTGAAATGGATTCGCTTAATTTAAAAAGAAAATGTGCTGATCCTTTCAATGAGCATCAAGGGAAATGGCGAACTAAGCGACTAAGAGTAGTTCCACCTGAAATAATCGTTAAGCGGCCTGATCTTCAATTAACTGCAAATCATAGACTATGTAATCTGCAGAATTCTTGTTGATAAAATATTAAAAGAAAATACTGAAAATTCAGACAGTGACTCATCTCATCCCTCTGGCTCTGTCATATCCGAAAGACCACTTGAACTTGTCATCAGGGTCAGGCTCAAGTTCAGTCTCTAACAGTAAATTTTGAATTAGACGCTGAATAGTTCATTAAAAGAAATAGGAGAGAGTCCAGTTAAAAAAAAAAATTAGATACTCAAAAGGCATATGGACTGAAAAAATTTAAACAAGTTAAAGATACGTTCAAAAGAAAAATAGAAGCTGCTAGTGGGAAAACTATAGTTGAAGAGGAAGAAACATCACAGGAAGAAAAGGATTATAAAGAAATTTTAGACCAGCTAAAAGAAAAATTTAATGATTCAAGCACTAAAAGAAGTGAAAAAATTAAAATTTTAACAGTTCTGCCCAAAAGCTGGAGTATAAGAAAAATATGCCAAAAATTCAATACTACCAAGCACACTGCATGCATTGCTAAGAAAATAGTAGAAAGCTCTGGAATTTTGTCAGAACCAAATCCAAAATCTGGAAATGGGAATAGAAGATTCAGTTAAAAAATTTTATTTAAATGAAAATAAGTAGATTAATGCCGGGTAAAAAAGATTTTGTGAGTGTTATTAACGAACAAGGTCAAAGGGAACATAAACAGAAGCACCTCCTTCTCTGTAACTTAAAAGAGGCATATGAGGCCTTTAAAAATAAATACCCAAGGATGAAAATTGGATTTAGTAAATTTGCCTCGTTAAGGCCTAAACAATGTGCAATTGCAGGCGGATCTGGTACACATTCAATATGCGTTTGTTATCCACCAAAACCTAAAACTTATGTTCATTGGGGCAAAAATTTATAAAATTACAGAGCCTAAAATCAGTCATGTCCGCCAATTGTTACCTTCCCTAATGTGCAATTCTCCCTCGCAAGTATGTTGCCTAATGGAATGTAATCTCTGTGGTGATACCACCTATTTAACCACTCAGCTCCAAACGTTATTCGATGAAAATTATGTTGACAACATTCAATTCAAAAAATGGACCAACACCGATAGGTCAAATTTAGAATTGATGCAGTTGTCTACAGATGATTACATAGAAGAATTTTGTGAAAAATTGAAGCAGTATCAGGTAATAATAACAATAATTTAATAACACTTATTGAACATATCATGTATAATTATTACAAAATCATATAAAAATAATATATCTTGATGTTGACAAAATAACCTTGTACTAGAATATCATTTGAAAAATCCAATGAAATAAAAGGCTGAATTTTAATTAGTTTTTAACAAAAAAATAATATATCTACAAGCCCTTCTAAATTCTAATTTACATACTTACTTTCAGATCCATGATTTCCTAACAAATATGCAATCAAACTACTATCAGGATAAGAAAACATCATTGGAAAATGAAGTTTTGGCTGTATGCGACTTCTCAGAAAATTATTCAGCTATTCTCCAAGATGAAGTTGTTGTTCCATTGGAACAACCAAATGACTACTATTCATCCATTCATTCTATATTTCAAGGCCCAAGGAAATCTAAAGAACTTAAATTTTGTAATTATTTCAGAATGTAATGACCACAATGTTGTCGCAGTTCATCTTTTTCAACACCACCTGCGTAAATTTATAGAAGAAAAAAATTCTATTCATAAAATTTTTTTTATATTTTTTGGATGGATGTGCTGCCCAATACAAAAATTGTAAAAATTTCCTTAACCTCTGTAACCATAAAAAGGATTTTAATTTGGAGGTGGATTGAAATTTTTTCACTACAAGTCATGGAAAAGGACCATGCGATGGATTGGGGGGCACTATTAAAAGATTAGCTGCAAAAGCAAGCCTCCGAAGACCATATGATAACCAAATAATAACACCCCGAAATTTGTTTGAATTTGCTGACTGTAACATTAAAAACATAAATTTTTAATTTTTAACAATTGAAGACCATCAAAGAGAAGAAGAATTTTTAAAGACCAAAATTCAAAAGCCAAAACCATTTCCAGAACTAAAATTGCACCATGTGAAACCTGTTTCACTTTCATCAATTACTGTTAAAAGATATTCAGCATCTAATGAGTCAACAATCGTAAAAGTAACCGAGGAAGAGGAAATGATAGAAGAAAATGATATAAATGGTTTTGTTGCTATAGATTATGATGACCACTGGTGGTTATCATATGTTTTAGAAAAATCAACAGAATCCAGAGAGGTGAAAGTGTCATTCTTACACCCTCATGGTCCCAATCCTTCGTTTTTCCATCCCCAACATCCAGATATTTTGACAATAAGATTTTCAAGTGTCAACAGAAAAGTCGATGTAATGACAAGAAATGGGAGAGAGTACAATTTAGTAAAAGACGACATACCAAAAGTCTCTAAATCTCATAAAGAATTACTTCAAAGAATAACAACCTGAAATACCTATTTAAATTAGAATTTTCAAATTAACAACCATTTAACCCATGCTATATACCAATAATTTAATGTAATCACTGGCAATTTGCTTTCATAATTTCTCTATTTAATTTCAGATTGTCAATAATTTTCCTTTATGTAACAAACTTTAATTATTTTTACAGATTAACAACAACTAAAGGGGATCACAAAATTTTACAAGACAAGATGTCTCTTTTCAACTGGGCTGATGAAAATAATAATAAATTCAATTCAAATAAATTCAAACATGTTATTCTAGAATAAATAGTAAAACTACTAGAAAGTACCACACTCAAAACAAACTAATTAGTTTTTATATATGTTTGGAAAATTTTAGAAAAAATCTCCCCTACAGAGACAAAAATAGGTACACCTATTGGTGCCAAATTTAAGGTTCCAAATTAGTTATTTTATTTGTCATAATGCTCTACAGTATATACTTTCAAAAAAAAAGTTACTCCACATCATTTTTCATTTTCTGTCATTTTTTTATATATTTTTTAAGTTGTCACACTGAAAGTGCTATATTTTCTCAAGTATTTGCCGGAGAATAATGAAATTTTTACACAATGTTGTGCTTGGATAGAGGTACCTTGGGACAAAAAATTTAAAAAAAAAATCGAGATATTTTTTTTTTTTATTCAAGTTCAAATATTTCCAACTTCTATAACTTTTTTATAAATCATTTATGAGATATATTTCAAGATAGACAAAAGATTCTACTCCTTTAAAGTTTTAAAATGGCACAAAATGAAGTAAATCGGTCCAGTAGAAGCCGAGATATGATAATTTAGATATATTAAATTTTGAAAAAAATCTGGTCAAAAGGTCAACTTTCGTGACTTCGTATCTCGGCACCCTGAGGTCACAGAGGCATGAAATTTTGGGTATCTACATTTCTCTTAAGGGTCCTTAAGTGTACTAAGTATAAACAAAATCGGAGACACGACATTTTTGGTGTCTGATTTGACATGGAATGACCCAGATGAGACATGGAAAAGACCAGCTAAGGAGGACAATGACAGGAGAAATGGGAGTTCCAGCACTCTCTCTTGCATGATGTAGGGCTTGGCAATAATTGCCGATATCGTGATAATTGATTGACGCAGAAAAAATCAGTAATAATCACCACCATTTTTCAGAAAATGATCATCATAGACAAATTTTTAGTTTTTGCTGTTAAATTTTATAATTTTCAACAAATTCAGTTGTGAAACTGTGTGATAATGTTTTTCTGTTAATATCAAAGCGAAAATAACGCTGATTGTTGTATGCTACTATATTCTATGATTGAATTATATGTTTTTTAATCAGTTTCATAGAATCAGCAGTGATTATTGTTCATTCATTTCACAAACAAATCTACAACAAGAATCTAGATTATGAAAGTAAAAGAGAGAAGGGTGAGTATTGATCTCGTGTCATGCTGAGCCAAGTACTGTATTTTATGCCTCATAAGACGCCTCAAGTGGTAAGATGCACCCTATATTTAGCAAAGAATACTGTATTTTTTGGTGTATAAGATGCACTTTTTTTTTCCAAAAAAAGGGGTCTCAAAATCACCCTGCATCCTATACACAAGGTCATAATATTACTTTATATAGGCTAGAAGAACTGATGGATTTTTACAAAAATTCATCATTGCTTAGTCCCTCCTGACTGTATATTGGTTTGGCCAATTTTACATGTAAGTTTCTACTCTTCCCAACCCACTGATAACAAGAAAAACAGTACGTATTGCATAATGATTTACTTTTATGTTTCATAACATATAGTATAGTTTCCTGTATACTTAATACTATTTTCTTATATATAATGAGTATGGGTGAAAGAAAATGTATCACCATACTTTTGATGGAGGGCTTTAACAAAAGTCAGCCTCACTGGTAGAAAATTAGACATTTTCTGACAACTAGGCAGTTGGTCATAATTTTTTTCCTGAAAAAAGGCCTTGAAAATAGGGGTGCGTCTTATACACTGAAAAATATGGTATTTAAGAAAAAAATATTTTGAAGATTTATCAGCCTGACAAAAAATATATTCCCATAACTTTATTAAAAGAACATTAAACAAAACAATAACATATGAGCCCTGAAGTGATTTTTGGAGACATTTTTCAGGAAAAAAGTAGCGTCGTATGAGGTGTAAAATATGGTAATATAGCATGGCCTGTTAACCACTGTGAAGCAATGACATGAACAAATCATGCATGCAAGCATTGTTTGCAGCTAGCTGCTACAACTGCATGCCTTACACAGCCATGTTATGTCACACACACATAGCAGATATGGATGGATTCATTCAATCATCAAATATCATTAATATTGTGATTATCATCACAGAAAATGGTGGCAATTATCATTGGTGATTTTTTGGTGATTTCCAAACCCTAGTGTGATGTCCACCCCACGAGTACTTTCCCTGGTTGATCAGTGTCTACAATCTTATACAGGCCTATATTTCATAATTCTCATTCATATTTTACTTTTCAGATTTGCAAATGATGTCATTTCATGGTTTTCCTTCCTTATCAACTGTAGTATTAAGTATTGTTTTAGCTTATTTATCATATTCATTATGGACAATGATCCAGTTGTTTGTACCTCCAAATTGCACAAAACCTAAGAACTGCCTTAGACCAATTCTTGAAGAAAATCCAAAATTTCAGGTAGGTCTTCAGCATATTGTTGAAAAACAGTGTCAGTCATTGCACATAGTAATTTCTTCTCAGTTCCATTGTCTATAGCAATAGTTACATAAGGGGCATAAACTTAAAAGTCGAGTTTAGTAATTGGACCCATTGCAGGCTTAGGTCATTGGCCGACAGACTTTGACTTTCTTTGGATGCTGTACTGCCAAATGTAGGACTATCAATAAAATGTCAGATAAAATTCGAGTAAAGAAAGAGGAAGTATGGCAGGAAAACCATGTGGAAGGAATATTAAGTGATTAGTAGTATGAAAGTTGGGGTGATTGTGGATGTCTGGATTATTTTAAATAGTTTCAAAGTAAATTTATGAAAATTAAAAAAAAAAAATTATATATATATATATATAAAATATAACCTTTGGTTAGTTTCTGTCTGAATTGTTCATTCTGATGAAGGTCAAGATTTTCACTCCACCTTAGACCTACAGTTTAACCTGGAATCTGAACCATGCCCCACCAGCAGCCCAGCATCTTGACCACTAGGCCACCCAGGGTACCCATTTATCCACCAACCACTTTCTTTATTGTGTGGAAGGATGAACAACTGGGTTTTGCTGCGCGCTGGCTGCTGTCACCAGGTCTCAATCCTGGGGCTGATGGATTCAGTCAGCAACTCTAGCCACTACACCACATATATATATATATATATATATATATATATATGAAAATTATTTCACGAAAGTAACACGTGAAAAATATATATATATATATATATATACAGTATATATATATATATATATATATATATATATATATATATAATATATATATATATATATATATATATAAAAAGGGTGATCCAGAGAAATGGGACCCAAAAGAAACCCCTGTAACTCTTAAAGTATAAGTCCTTTTATAAAATCATACGCATCATTCGAAAGAGGATAGTTACAAGATTGTACAGGATTGTATAGGTTTTCACAATACAAGACAAGATAAGATACAAAACAAAATAAAAGTGTTAGTTAAAACTAACCCTTCAAGATGACTGCATGGACTGTGGAACAGCTGCGTTTCATAACTGAGCAATATTATGAGCATGGAAGAAGTGTAGTTTCAGTTCAAAGATCTTTCAAGACAAATTTTCAGATGTCAAAATCACCTTCTAAGAGCTGAAACTACACTTCTTCCATGCTCATAATATTGCTCAGTTATGAAACGCAGCTGTTCCACAGTCCATGCAGTCATCTTGAAGGGTTAGTTTTAACTAACACATTTATTTTGTTTTGTATCTTATCTTGTCTTGTATTGTCAAAACATATACAATCCTGTACAAACTTGTAACTATCCTCTTTCGAATGATGCATATGATTTTATAAAAGAACTTATACTTTAAGAGTTACAGGGGTTTCTTTTGGGTCCCATTTCTCTGGATCACCCTTATATATATATACACACAAGGTGTCCGAGAATTATCTGTACAATTTTTGGCTGTTATTAAAAGTCAACCATGAAGTGTAGAAATTCCAGTGTTGTCCCATTTTACAGAGAATCTCATTAAGTTTTTTCTGATACCAAGTTTTGACAAGTTTTTTAGAAATTCCAGTGTGTCCGAACATTATCTGTACAATTTCATCTTTTAATAAAATTCTTGATAACACGTAAAATTCTTAAACAAGATTATTTAGAATCTGTATTTTCAAAAGTTTCTTTTATTAAAGTAACGTTGTTACAAACATTCGGTATGTGCACCATCAGGTGCATACACACAGACATTGATGATTTAAAAGCAAGAATCACAGCTGCTATTGAGCGAATTGATGTGGTGCTGCAGCGTACATGGCAACATTTGGATTATCGATTGGATGTTTTGCGAATCACTGATGGTGCACATATCGAATGTTTGTAACAACGTTACTTTAATAAAAGAAACTTTTGAAAATACAGATTCTAAATAATCTTGTTTAAGAATTTTACGTTTGTTATCAAGAATTTGATTAAAAGATGAAATTGTACAGATAATTTTCAGACACACTGGAATTTCTAAAAAACTTGTCAAAACTTGGTACAGTATCAGAAAAAACTTAATGAGATTCTCTGTAAAATGGGACAACACAGGAATTTCTACACTTCATGGTTGACTTTTAATAACAGCCAAAAGTTGTACAGATAATTCTCGGACACCCTGTATATATTATATATATATATATATATATATATAATGAAAAATTATTTCACGAAAGTGACACGTGAAAAGTATTTATGATGAATAAAACCACGAAGGAAAAAGAAACACAAAGGGGTGCTCAAGCGCTTTCGTCTAATTACATCCTCAGGAAAGCGCTTGAGCACCCCTTTGTGTTTCTTTTTCCTTCGTGGTTTTATTCATCATATATATATAATATATAACACATGCACACTGGCTTGAAAGATATTAAATTTGTTCAAATTTGGTGAATTTTGTTTCTGTGACCAGTAATTATTTACTTTTAAATAAAAGTTAAGCATAATGTCGAAAGTCACCCTTGCTGTACAGAATTAGCTGGGTCTAGGTAATAGTTGGATGGCAGACTGTCCTCTACATCTAGATTATGTAGTGACCCCATGGTTCAGATTCCATATAAAGCTGTAGGTCTCCTCCATCATATGACCTTTGATGTTGTGTGAAAGGTTAAACAACCCCATCATTACATTCAAGCTACCCTATTTTTGTTCACAAAGCGAAGATTGTAGTAAATTCTTGTAACTTTTTTATCATCACAACCATCATAAACTTTCAGGAAAAATTCCATTAATTGGAAAGGCACTGTTCTAATTATTGCATACACTAAGAGCATTTGATATTTGTAGTCAGTAATTTGGTACAGTAGGTTTTTATTATGAAATTCAAGTTGTTTGGCGTGCTATGATAGATCTACAAATATACTGGTAATCTTAAGTTTCTAATTAGTTGGATATGCCACCACAGCTGAATTAGGTTGATTAATTTGTGTTGTAGATGTATGGTTTTAAAGTTTGTAGCTACCTTGGTTACTTATGTGGAGGTGTGCGTGTAATGTTGTTTGCAATTTATTAATTGATTCTGACTGACTCTTTTTAACATGTTCTTTGGTTTGCATTATCACTTGAACTTCATGGAAGTAATAAAAGTCCATTAGTTGCATCAGTGATCCCAAGTTATCAGCATTTTATGTGACTGGTGTAGTGTGACCTCGGGCAGATTTATGTTAAATCCTATATGTAGTCATTATTAACCTATAGCAGTTTCAGAATAAGAGATGTTAGACACTGATTTCTTAAATTACTTTCTGTATTTTCAAAACACATTAACAATCAATGTAGCTTAACTTAACCTATAAGCCTAGGCCTATATGGTAATAAAAATACAGAAGCACTGTCAAGTGGGGGAAAAGCAACCGCGTCGGGGAAAAGGGACCATTTTCAGTGCGCACAGAAAATGGCTGCCACTGAAGCTCCTATGATTCCATTGTTGCTGGTACTGTACTACAGTGTGCCTGAAGTACCCCAGCAAAAATGGAATCATAGGAGCTTCAGTGGCAGCCATTTTCTGTGCGCACTGAAAACGGTCCCTTTTCCCCGACACGGTCGCTTTTCCCCCACTTAGGCATATGTATTTTATAGCCCACTTACCTACCCATATTAGCCTATTTTATAGAACATAGATTAATATAGGTTTATGTTGGCCTTAACTGTATTTTACATTAATAAGGTTGTAAATATTTTTCCAGTTTGTTGCCTTTTCATCTATTAAGAAAAGCCCTCGATATAACACGGAAGTGATTTTATTACACACGGAAAATTTATTTGATTATGAGACTGTGTGGGAGAAAACTTTGAATGTTGGCATCCCCCTGAAAGTAAGATCAAATGGTACAATGTATCTCCATCTGTTTCTCACTTCTACCAAAGTTGATGCTCAGGTGAGGTTTGTGATTGTATATTTATAATCAGATGTACTTTTTTCCTCTCATAGTGAGGGGAATATTGTTTTTTTTCTTTTTCATCATTTGAAGTTGAATTGAAGGTCCCAAGGGAGTGTATGGGGAAATATTTTTCATCCATATATGAATGTTGGTTTTTCTATCATTATTATTTATAGTGATGTTTGTGTCAGTAGAAGAATAACCAACTTTGTTTTATATAGGTTTCCCCTTTGATAAATGTAACATTGAAATACTACTACTAATGGGATTGCAATCTTTTTTTTTTTTCTGTGTCCTCTGCCTATTTTATATCATTCCCATTATCATCATTGAATTTTCTTCTTTAGTCCTGGGATAGGTTAGGTTAATGTTAGGATAGGTTTGGTCAGTGTAAATTGGCAATTCACCTTTCAAGAATGCATTTTGGGACCTTGAATGAGAGAGAGGTAGAGAGAGTAATGCAAAGTGGCAAGTATTTCTTCATAACTTTATCCCTTAAACTTTAGTCTGTTCTTATTTCTTCTCCCCTTTTCTGTCCCTCTTTATTCTCTTGTCTTCTTCTATTGTAGAGTATGTTTAAATTCAAGGCTTAAATATGTTTGCTTGAATTTATGTTGCTAAAATAATTTAACACCTTTGACGTAACTAAGAAATTGTTTGCTTTCAGAAACTGTTCAGTTATATTTCAGGTTCCTTTTTTAAATCCCTTCCACTTGCATTGTTCTAAAGAACACCATCCAAATTATTGTACCTAATCAGAGACACTTGCCCTTAGTCCCTCCTTCCTGTATATATATTTTTTTTATTTTATTTTTTTTTTATTTTTTTTTTTTTTGAGAGCCTAGTAACTGCTAGAATGTGTTAAGACTGTTTCTTTTAGGTGAATAATGAGGTTTGAGGAACATTTATAGAACAGAATCTTAGCTAAATCTTTTCATCAGCACTGGACACACATTTTGGGTGAACCTTTGTCTGTCTATGCATCTGTTCCATTGACTCATTTCCAAGTACCAGAGGCAAAGTCTTTCAACCTCCTTGGAGATACTGTGAATGAGGTAAGAGGTTTTAAGGTTGTTTATTGTAGGACCTTGCTTCCATTGAATGAAGGATGTCTTTTTTTTCTTAGTTGTATTTTGTTTGCAGAAACACTGTTTGATCCATTTTTCTGTTTTGATTCTGTATGACTGTTCACTGAAATTTTAATCAAATGATAAGCACCAAAATGATTCTGTTAGATTCATTCACATTCACTGTGCCATCTATAAGCAATGGATTTTAATTTAGGGTAGTGAAATAAATGTTTCTTTTCAATCTTTCACTATTTTTTAAATTCATAAATCTCTTCTTAATTTGTGTACAAGATTAATAGCTACTTGAAGTTGTTTTTTTCATGCTGAAAGATTTTAAACAATACTGTATCTGTATATTGAAAAATGGGTTTTTTTTTTTTTTTTTTTCCCAGGTTACATTTAATTTTTTTTAGTTGATGTAACTTCAAAATTTCTCTCTGCTTACCCTTTACATGATTTAAAAGCCAGCAGCTAGGTTCTCTCAGTTTGAGATTAGTTCAATGCCCATTTGATTCCTTGTTAAGTGACTCACACAACATTGGTACTCTTTAATTAAAATGGCCTTTTGGTTTTAAGGGCAATTTTCTCTCTAAAAGAACAGACACTTCTACTTGTCAGTATAATTAAAAATAGTGGAGATAGTCTTTCATAGCAAAGAATAGGTCTAATCTAGGTCTAGGTGAATTTTATGTTTCTTGGCCCTTGGCATATTTCTTTCAAAACTATTTGACATGACTGGAGATCTCCCTCATTTTGTCAGTTCTTCATTTGTCAAAGTGTTTGGGATGAAATTTCAACTAATTATTAATTATACCTTTTTAAATTGTGAACCTTCACTTGACTTGTACATTCAACCTTTTTTTAACTGCTGAATGCATTTCTTCATCCAGAGTAAAGGACAGAAGAGTTCTGCCCCATCAGAGAAGGTTTTGAAGGCTCGACCTGTGTCGCATTTTGCCTCTCGAGTCACGTTCAATGTCCTCACACAACCAATTCCTCTGCCCATCGATGGCATTCCATACGAGATAGGAAGATCTTTGAGGTAATTACCAGCTGCATGAGAATTGCATTCAAATTTACTCCATGGAGAATGGCAATTTGGCTCTTAAGATAATGTATGTATGTATGTATGCCTCTCTCCATCATTCTTGCTTTTTACCTTAGACACTGCCATTCAGAGACATCGTAAACAGTTATGGCAACATCACACAGCCCTGTTATACTCTCTCATTAATATGAAACCCACTCACTCAACTCATCTTCAATTCTTACACAAGAACTACTAACCACAGAAAAACTTTTCACTGTACTTAACAACTTACCATTGATTCTATATGGCCTAAGCACTTGTCACAAGGCACATTTATTAATTTCATCAAGCCCTTTCTCAAAATCCATAAGTGCCATATGCACCTTTTCCCTCTTATCACTTAATTTTTCAGTCAGCTGTCACACTGCAAACACTTCATCAGCACACCATCATCCTTCCCTAAAGCCACCTTGTTAATCTCTCTAATTTTTAATCTTTTTTACTCTGTCTTTCAACACACTTCTGTATGCTTTTTCAGTTATACTTAAAAGACTTGTACCCCCATAATTTTTACATTTGCTTTTCCCCATTATTTTCATACTGGTACACATTTACTGTTTTTGTCCATTCAGTCACCTGGAAATTCAACTTCAACTTCCTCTAATTTGATGTCTTTCACTTGTATGTAGCCTATGCCACCAAAATCAACTGCTTCTATATTTGATTCCTACTTATCTATCTTACCAACCAACTTGCTAAAATATTCTTTAAATCTTAAGCATATTTGCCTTTCTTGCATTTACACATTGCCATTCATATCTTTCATTTCACCAGTCATCCCACTAGATTGGCCTTTGCACTTCCTCACTTCCTTCCAGAGTAACTTTGTTTTCCACATACTGCTTATTCATCTTCACAACTTTTCATTGTCCATGAATTGGATTCAGGTGTCCTGTCGGGCATGGCCATAGATACTATTGGCTTCGACCCAGTAATATCGTTCTTTGTGATGCATGTCGTAATGACGTTTGGTATTGGGTTCTTTAAGAAGAGCTACAGTCTCCTTGCAAATTGGGCAAACTGATTTCTCTCTGCAAGGAACAAAGAATAATTGGTGGTACACTTCATTGAATACCTGGCATTCCTTTTGATTTCCATGGTGTTCTTAGCTTTGGCCATGTTGAATGCAAGGTCCTGATGTATAACTGCAAATACTTAAAACTGTTAAAATCTGCCAAACCTTTTCCACATCTAAAGTTACTCTAAATTTTATATTAATAATAAAACATTCTAGGCATTTTTCCTGCCAGACGAAATATGGCATTTGCAATACAATAACTTTCACTGCAGCTTTTGTTGCATAGTGCAAACTTTTGTTCTGCAGTTTGCTGTCTTACATCTGATGGGGAAAAGGCATCTTTAATTTTATTTACTACAGTATTATTTCAAGTGTAAATTAATTTTAGATAAGCATTGTGGGCCGAAGGTTTGGGGATTCCTGATCTACAGTAGTTTTACTACTTTTTGCACTTCCTTAACATTCTTCTTGTAACACTTTCTAGACTTCATTTTTCACTGCATTCTTTACCTCATTGTTCCACCATGCAGTCGCCTTTCTGTTTACTCCATTACCAACACACCAGCACACATCAGATGCTGTCTTTATTAAGCATTCTTTTTAAACACTGCATATTTCATGTATCTGTTCACCTAGCTTACAACATTATACTTTAGTATGTTGCCACCTGTTATGAATTCAGCCCTTCCACATTTATTGTCTTCCCACGATCTCTTGTTTCAAACGCCAAAGAACTTGACTACATAATAGTTATTTGGCTCGAGTAACCTCCACTCAGCCCTTGCACAGCTTCTGTATCACATACATCATATACCTCAGCATATCTTTTACTCACAAACATGTTATACAGTATATATATGATGGATGCAGATCCGCGAGGAAAATGGAATAACTTTTAACCCAGCTGTTCATCCTTCCACACAATAAAAAAAAAGAAGTGGTTGGTAGATAAATGGGTACCCTAGTGGTTAAGATGCTGGGCTGGTGTTGGGGCATATCATACTCTGGGTTCAGGGCTGAAATTTTGGAAAAACAAAGTGACTAATATGTATTCCTATGTAAAAATTAATTCTAAGATGGGTTTATTATTTGCAACTTTTCCGAAAAATCTCATTTTCATGGTCAAAATCGTGATTTTCTGATTTTGAAGGCTGCTTAACGCAGCCTCAGGGCACCCAAACCAAAGCAGCTGTTCTGCATATGATTTAGTCTAAAAGCTGCTTTTCTGACCTCATCCTTGCTTTCTTGCGTGTTTCAACACCTCTGGGTGCTGAAAAAATGTTTAGATTTCATGTAAAACTTAAGAATTTTAAGGTTTTCTTCAAAGAATAGGCGCGGCTCACCAGCTCTACTCTGATTGAGTAGTGGGAGACTTGCCACCTCCACATGTAGGTTTACACGCCTGTTCCTCCTGGATCCTGAAAAGTGTGGCCTCATAAGATCTTATATTATGATCTTATGAGGACTTTCAGCTCTTATGAGCATTAATGATGGCTTCAGCCTCTTCATCAGCCACTCAAACCTGAAAAGCTCTTAAGTATGTCCTGCTTCGATCTGAACACTGGGAGTATTTCTTGATGGTCTACCCTGGCTCTCACCCACCCATCTCTCTCCTCATGACTGTACACAGCTTGGGAAGCAGTTGAGACTTCCTGTACAGCTCTCTCGCAGGACTGAGTATGAACAGAGAAAGTGTCCAGTTTGAGTGGAGTTTTCCTGAGATCCTCGAGCTCAGTCAAGGTCATCTTGCAGGCGAAAATAGGCTCGTAAATATTCTCTGATTCCCAGTTGATGAGATCCTCAGGTGAAGTGGCTTGCAGATTGACTTTGGGATTTTTATGGGGCCTCACTGTTGTATCACCAAAGTCTCTTCCTTCTCTGATCTTCTCCATCTGGCTCACAGCCAAAGCTCTCTGATGCTCATCCTCACTGCATAGGAATGAAGGCTCCAGGATGTTCTCAGGATGTGCGTGGTAAGCTTCTCTTATCACTGCAGCAGAGATGATGTTCCTGACCTCGGTAGTCTGGTTCCTCAGCAGCCTCAGGCTTGAAAAAACGTGTGCAGGACCAAATTTAAGGTGGTGCTTCACTTTGATGTCGTAGTACATTTTGAAGTAGAAGTTAAGGCAGAACTTCATGAGGACCTCGAGCATCCTCAACACCTCCCCCTTCAGTCCGTGCTCCCTCATCCACAACAGCAAGATGGCCTGTGCAGTAGTGAGTCACCTGAATTGGTTCAGAGGTCCGCACTTGAGACCAGCCAACTGTGGACTGAGACTTCCAGACTTGATGGTTTTGATCAGAAGATAGCAGTTGTGCTGGTCTGTGGAGAGAGATTTGACTATCTCTACTGGCAGCTCTATGATATCTTCAGTTCCTTCCACTGGTTTGAAGTTGAAGTTGACCTCAAGTTCATTCACTTTCTCAAGAAGTTTTCCAATAGGCCAGTGGTTCCCAACCTTTTTGCGCAATGCCCCACCTCGACACCTCAAAAAATTTGATGCCCCCCATTAATATAAAAACAAATTTGGTGTTGAAAAGGTATTATTTAAAATTTACAATAATATGAGTACATTTAATGAGTTACTGTACATTCAATATGAGTAAATAAACTTGAGGTTGAAGCTAACTATATTATTTCCTTGAAATAAAACTTCTCAGTTGAAAAGTTGCAATTTTAAATTCACAAAAAAGTAATTTAATCAATAATGCCACTTTAAATTCACAATATTAGGTAAAAATACAGGAAATTCAAAGTTTGATAATCTCAAGTTAGTGAGATCCTTGAGCTTGATGTTTACTACAAATGGTTTTGATTTCAGGCACTAACTTAGTTAGCTTCAGTCTATATTATATGTTATTGAAATTTTAAAATATATTTACTTATCAAAATTATTATGTATAAATTTCATTTTATTGTAGCATTTTCAAATTGCCCCCCTGTGGGGCGTGCGCCCCACGTTGGGAATCACTGCAATAGGCCCACTGAAGCCTGACTAGGGAGTTACAGGGCTGTCCAGCTTGATGATTAAGTGCCTCAGTGGGAGCTCGTTCACATGGAGCTGACAGATCATCCAGTGGCACTTGCAACCCAGCATCTTCTCCAATAGGGCTATGGCGCCTCCAGACCACCCCGTGTTGGTGTTGGTAGTCTCCTCCAATCATTACAAGGCTCTCGTCACCTCCGTGATCCAGAAGCCACTCATGCAGGCCCTGAGCGATCTTATGAGCAGGCTTTTCTCCTTCCTCAGGTTCCTCGGGAGTGAAATGGAAGAGGTACTTTCCTTGAGGCTCCCATATGATAGTGTAATGCTCCTTGATCACTTTGCCAGGATGAAATCTCCCTGTCACTTCGTCATATTTCAACACCTTTATGTTCCTATCCTGCTTGCCATCAAAGAATATCCCAGAGATCTTCTCCTCTGACCTCTGCGTGAGATCTTCAACTGATGAGGCCATTACTTCCTCCTTGGCCCTCCAGACTTTCATGCCATCTATGGCCAAGTAAGCCTTGTCTTTGGAAAGATGACCGGCCTTGATGAGGTCGTTCAGGAAGCCAGTGGCAACTGCAGCTGCCGGAACATTTGTCACCCTGTACCTCAAAGCTGCTGAAGCTGTTCCTTGGATCTTCATGTAGTTTCGCGTAGCAGAAGTTGGGATTTCGGCAGGTACTTCAGCGGGAATGTCCATAGGAGCTTCAGTAGCCTCAGCATTGCCAGAGGCTTCTTTTGCAGCTTCCAAGTTTGGCTCTTCATCCTCCTCAAATTCTTTCATGAGAAGCTCCTCATTAGTAGCCTCCTCTTTCTTCTTCCTCTTCACAGCAGAAGCTTCTTCAGCCTTCTTCCTCTTCGCTGCTTTGAGCTGTCTCCTGCTGTCTTCGAAGTCTACAGAAGACATCTGGATTCCTGAAGCTTCGGAAGTCTTCACACTCCGGTAGTATAGCCACTTAAGGTCCAGTTTAGGAATCTTCACCTCCAAAGGACAGTCACAGTTCACATGGGCCTTGAGGGAGCATCCTGAGCATCCACTCCACTCTGAGCCGCACAAGAAGATCTGATGCTTGCAAACGTAGACTTCACAAAACTCAGATCAGCCATCATCTCCTGGGTAGCAGACTTAACTCTCCCATTCACAATGTCTGTCATCTTTCATTTCAACAAGATCTTATATGAGAGCGATTTTTCCGTGATTGTCACAGGCAGGGAGAACTTTACATTCGACTTCCTCCACTGAGTCATCACGAGTGAAGCCAGCTCGTCAGTCATCTCTCGGATAGGGTATTTAGACCTTTGGATATCACCAATGAGGAGCTTTGCCTCCTGCAGACGAATCCCTCTCTGAAGAACGGCTCTCCAAGTCGGCACCTCGCTGGGAATGAACTCCTTCCCCGGGGCCCGCAACATCCGAGAGCTTTGAACCCGACATTTTCCTGGTTTTTGGGACAGATTCGGCCATCACGTCTAGTCGATGCTTATTCTCGCTCTTGTCCAATCTGTAACAAATTCATATTGGTATGTTTAGTGTTCTTTCGCCATAAATATAGACAAGGAATAATTTTTGGTTATAATGAGGTTGCCAACCGGCATTTTTAATTACCAAATTAACCTAAATTTGGTAATAAATATATATCTCTCTCTCTCCCCCCCCAGGCGTGAGGCACGAAGGTGCTGGCCTGGATAGTGTTAGATGTACCGCGACAGTCGTTGCCGATAGAATAGACAAACTGAGCGCGTTTAAGGCTCCTGGGCCAGACCAGTTTCTCCCCAGAGTGTTGCGAGAAGTGCGCGACCAGGTGGCTCCCCACCTGGCTACAGTCTTCAACAAATCGTTGGAGATGGGCCAGGTGCCTGGTGACTGGAGGGAAGCCAACGTGACCCCTATCTTTAAGAAAGGGGATCACGAAAGTCCAGGGAACTATCGTCCCATTAGTCTCACTTCAGTTGTTGGTAAATTATTAGAAGGGATAATAGCTGATAGGATCGTTGACCATTTGGATTCCTACAAGCTGCTTGGGGACTCCCAACATGGGTTTAGACGGCATAGGTCGTGTCTCACCAACTTGCTCGAGTTTTTCCACGTCATGTTGGGTGAGTATGATAAGAGTAGGGCGATTGATATACTTTATCTCGACTTTCAGAAAGCCTTTGATAAGGTACCTCACCGCCGGCTAATGGCGAAAGTGCGCGCGCTGGGTATCGGTGGGGAAGTAGGTAGGTGGATTGAAAACTGGCTGAAGAATAGGTGTCAGAGGGTTGTAATTAAAGGGGTTAGTTCGGGTTGGGCCTCGGTCACTAGCGGGGTTCCTCAGGATTCTGTTTTGGGGCCACTGTTGTTTATGATTTACATAAATGATATCGACGGTGGCATCGTCAGTCGGATCGCCAAATTCGCTGATGACACCAAGCTTGGGGCCAATGTTGGGACGCCCGAAGCGATCGAGGAACTGCGTTGCGGACCTAGGTAGGATAGGAAAGTGGTCCGAAAAATGGCAAATGCCGTTTAACTTGGGTAAATGCAAGGTGATGCACATTGGCTACGCCAATCCCAAGTCGGACTACTCGATGTTGGGGAGTAATATCGAGGTGACTGATTTAGAAAAGGACTTGGGTGTGCTAATTAGCAGCGACCTTAAGTTTACGAAACAGTGCATTGAGGTGGAAAAGAAAGCCCAGAAGCTGTTGGGTTATATCAGGAGGCAATTTCAGTTTCGGAACAAGGAGATTGTGCTCTCTCTGTACAATTCCCTGGTTCGGCCGCACCTGGAGTATGCTGTGCAGTTCTGGTCGTCCACACTCAGGAAAGATATTGAGAGGCTGGAGCGAGTGCAGGCGAGGGCCACAAAGTTAATCCCTTCCGTTAGGCATATGGGCTACAATCGACGGTTACGCGCCCTGAATTTGTTTTCGCTTGAAACTCGGAGGCTACGTGGTCAACTGATCGAAGTTTTCAAGCTCTTACGCGGGTTCAGCGATGTCGATTTTAGAAGCATGTTTAGTTTAAATGATAACCCAACTCGCAACAATGGTTGGAAGTTGGATTTGAAACGGTTTAGGACTAGTGTGTGTGGGAATTATTTACGTATAAGATCTGTGACACGTGGAACAGTTTACCTTCAGAAGTTGTGAACAGTTCCTCTGTGGATCATTTCAAGAAAAGGTTAGACCAAATCTTGCACACTATTTGAGTGTATAGAAAATTTTCACTAGCACCCGTTACCATTGGTACCGCCTCGGTATTTTTACTTCTACTATTTACCATTTTCTTTACACACTTTTCGCCGTTGCTTTATAAATATTGGTAGTGTGGTCGAATTCGGAAACCGTTACGGGGAAGAGGGGTTAAAGTATACTCTCATTACACTTTTTAATACTTTATTCAGCCGAAAATGATTTAGTTAAACGGGATAATGCGAAGTGGACAAATTTATAATACTTAAGCCGGAGAGTAATACAAAAAGAATAGCCTACATTTTCAATTACGTTCAAACACAACAAAGCGCCCAACTGGCCCACGCGTTCCCGGATGACGAGGGTATTTTTAGAAACCCAGACTTCGCGGGCCGACTCCTTGTGTTGCCCATTCATATTTAATAATTTTAATAAACAAACCATCATTTATCTTAATTTTTACATATTAAATATTATTATCTTCATTAATCAAACATTATATTATCATCATCTTTATTTAACAAACATTATTAAAATTCTTAATTAGACATTACTACAATATATATATATATATATATATATATATATATATATATATATATATATATACATATATATACAGGGTGTCCCGTAAGTCCGACATCATAGGAAAAAAAAAAAAAGGCAAAACAAAAGCTTTTATTTACAGAACGTGTTCAATATATATTGTTCCATAGCCTTCACAAAATTCCATCCGCCGGTCGGGATCATCATCGCTTAATTTCTGTAGGATCTGAAGTTTATATGGATGCCATTTGTGAGCCTGAAGAATCCGATGGATGCTACTTTTCGACACTCCTGTCTCGGCGGACAATCGTCGAAGAGACTTATTGGGACTTCTGTTAAAATGAGCCAGGATAGCAGTCGCTGTATCATCGTCAGTGGACCTCCTTGAAGGTCCATTGCGTGGTTTATCTTCTATGGATCCTGTTTCCTTAAACGACAAGTCTGCTAACACAACTCTTGTGTTATTGGCTCGCGGTCTAGATGCAGTCTGTTAAATTCAGCAGTGGCCTCTCTTTGACTCCGATTTCCTATGAGTAGAATTATCTGGATTCGTTCTTCCTTGCTCACAGACATTATAGCCTGTAGAAAGAGAAAAATATGAATTATGGTTTGTAGAAATAGAAAAATATGAATTTCTCCTATGATGCCGGACTTATGGGATACCCTGTATATAACAGTACATAAAAACAATCGTAATGAAAAATTCATTTCATGTATCCAATTGGACACACGTGTTATCATAGACAAAAATTTACCCTATGAAAACTTTGTGTCCATTTCGAAACAAACTTTGAGTAAAGTCTTTTCTTCGCAGTTATTAAAAATATTACTTAGACAAAGTAAACAGGGAGCTTTCTTAATACTTCTAGAATGAAATTATAGTCAAAACAAATATAATAATGGTGATTAAACTTAGGAAAATTACAAAAAACACAGCAAAAAAAAAATGGTGTCCATTCACTTCTACTTCACAATTATAACTGGCGTAATTGCTCAGAGCCATATATTGAGAGAATGTTGAACTTCGCCTTTTGCGTCCAAATGGTTACAAAGATTCAAATGGAGTAGATTTTTTTTCATATGTATGTATGTATTAAACCTGTGTAAGAGTTAAGCAAAGTTAATGTGTCTAAATGGCAACAAATTACGACAAAGGGTTAAAAGTATGAGGTTGTGTTCAATTGAATATTCGGTATTTCAACATAGAACAGAAAACCGCAATTTTGAACATGATAATTCGGACTCGGAAAAGTATGATATGCCCTAATGGGGCGTGGTTCGGATTCCACGTTAAACTGTAGGTCTAAGGTGGAGTGAAAAGCTTGACCTTCGTCAGAATGAACAATTTGGGCGGAAGCTAACCAAAGGTTTTATATATATATATATATACACCACATGGATTTTTTGTTTAGAAGAGTGTATTTGTAACAGATCTTTTGCCCATATGGTATCCTTTTATTTTAATGCCATTGGCATTGGCATTCAATTTCAAGAATACCATACTTTCCAGATACTCTGAGCTCAGGGCCAAGTCATAATGTTTCAGACCAACAAAGACCCTAGGATCCACTCATGGCTGGTCTACCTAACTCTGTTAGTGTATTGTGTATGTCCTCCGTGGTGGCGGAGGGGACCTACAATTTTACGTGGGTTCCGAACCACAAGAACATAAGAAATTTATGTAAAAACTGCCGGTAAATTGGCAACGACCAATTTTTACGAAACTAAATAATTATCAATTTAAAACTAATTAATTATCGATTTAAAACTAAAGATAGAATCTCTGATCCAGAGGATCAAGTCATAATAGACTACTATCCACAAATATGTTACACTCTATATCTATTTATAAAGGACATGCAAATATATCGGATCCAAAGAATCCAGTCAATTTCATTACGGTATCCATCAAGTCACGGTCCATATCGATAGCGGACCAAGTCAAAATTTACAATCATATACATTACAATATATACACTTACGAGAAAAAGAGTAGGTGTGGCTGTAAAGACTGTACTATTCAGTTCAAACAACATACAAATCATTACACACTTATCACTTAGTTTATTCCATATTTTTAGATCCTCAAAAATCGGTAATTCTTTCGGTGAATTTAGCGCAAATGTGGAATAACGTTATTTTTTAATCATACCTCTAGTAGAGTGAGCTACGATGTGGTTAGTCTTTTTTTAGTCCTTCGTTTCTAAGAATGAAGATAATATTAAAGGTGTTCACTGCACAGTATCCCGATCAGAGCACCATTCATTACACGACGGAAATCAGACTGACTTTAACACATTTCACGATGTTTTTAGGACTTGCGTAAACAAGTTTCTTAAAAAATGACCAACATTTCTAGGAATCTTTAGATATATAAATTGTGATGTTTCTGTATGAGGTCGTTTGTCCAAGTACTACATCAAAGAATTGGTTTGTTTCACATTCTTTAATTACACTAAAACCAGCGTTTAATTCAATTGAATACATTTTGTTTGTTGCTTCTTGGAAGAGTCAGTCACTCAAAATTTTGGCAAATCAGTACTGAAGATGTCAATAGCTATTATAAATAAAAAAAATATTTTTTTCTTTTTGAAAAAAATTTCCGTCATTTGAAAATAAAATGTAAATAAACGGGGCCTATACTGTTTACCAAAAGATAAATTGGTAAATTTATGATTTTGAATGAAGAAAAGAGACCCCCCCTCCCTCACAAGACCTGTATGTGCTTTGTTTTAAAGAGAGATTATTTTTTCATTAGGTCAATATAAAGGGTGAAGTTGAGTACAGTACCTCCAATTGAAGGCGTAATCGTTCTAGATATTAACAAGGAGACTATCCTTTCGTATACGTAAATTGTTGCTGCTTTTTCAGGTTATCCCCAAAGGGAAAGTATCTTCCCATCCTTCACATTGATTTACTGAGCATGAGAACAAAAGATTTAGTGGAAATCACACCGCAGTTGGAGAGCACGAATTTCACCCTCAGTTATAGCCCGATTTCATTTGGAAAATTAAGGTAATGGAACCAATTCTTATTCAGTCCGCGAGACGATGTAGTCAGACTCGTTATTTTAGTTGTAGTGGGCCATTGATAATTAATAATTAAAAAATGTTAAAAGTAGTCGTTCATTATAGGAATATTGGCGTAACATTTTATTTTGTATTTAATAACCCTTGTTGGGTTCTTAAAAAAATAAATATAATTCAATTTTTTTAACGTGAAACTTTTGCATTGCAAAATAAAAACAAATATTTACTTATGAACAACTCCGTAAAATGCTTTTATTATTTTTTTGGTTCGTTGCTACAGTAATTATAATTAACGAGTATCGAGTGTTGTTGCTTCCAAATTGTCTGTCATTAGTTTTTATTTTTATCCTAATAACCGAGACATTTTTAATACCATTCATTTAGTAGACACGTCGGGGTTGAGAACTGATTCGCTCCCTTCTTGCGTGTGTCAAAAGCAGAGGTGGGGAGTCGGCCAAAAACAACCGACTCCCGACTCCCGACTCCCGACTCCTGAGTCGGTATTTTTAAAAACCGACTCCGACTCCCGACTCTTTCCTTATCATGCTGATCTACAACCTTATAAATATTGGGATGTTTGTTTCGTAGATGGCGTTTCAAGTTTGAGGCTCTAGTTGGAGCATTAGCATGTTTCCCAGTGTAAGCACTAATTTTTGCATTACACTCTTTACCATCCTTTTCTACTTGACAAATAAAAATACTTTCATCCTCATTTAGCTTAAAATATTGAAAGACTGCTGATTTTCTACTAGGCCCACGACTCATTACTAATAGGGGCTAATTAAATTAATAATTAATATATTGCTAATTTTTATATGGTACCTAGTATCCTAAAATAGAAATATGAAATTCATTTGCTAAGATTTACCAGAACAATAAATCAAATGTGGAAATGTGAATCTAGAATTAGTTCAGGAAGATATTTATTTAGGGCAGAGTAGTATTCTGGTAAATTGTTGGCATATAGAAATTGAATCAAAGAGTCGGGAGTCGGTCGTTTTTACCGACTCCCGACTCTTCAAAAAAGCCCCGACTCCGACTCCGACTCCCCACCTCTGGTCAAAAGGCGAGTGTACGAGGACGTGCGGGGTTGGGGTTACGTACTTCGTCTCCCTACGCGTAACAGGGTTGTAGATTGGGTTGGGATCTCATTTCTCAAAAATATAGATGAGGATACAGAGAGGGAGCAAGTGGCCAAAACTTGTCAGGACGAGCATTTTAAATTTCGTGGTCTGTGCGAAATGAAGGTGAAGAGAAATGGTGGTGTGGAGTGGAAGGAATGAAAGGTGTGAAATCGAGTATGGAGGGTGGAAGAAGAGGTAAGAGGGGTGTTGATTCGCTAATGAAGGCTGGGTGGCATGAACATATGATAGAATATAGAAGTGTTAATGATAGATATTTGCATGGTGTAAGAGAAGGAAAGTAGCGGTGATTGTAGCAGCTATGCCATGGGATGATAGATCTGTAGAAGAGGGGGATTATTTCTGGAATATACTAAGTGATGTGGTTGGAAGCGTGGGGAATGCGTATAGCGATTGTATTGGGTGATCTGAATGGGGAAGTGGGAGTTGGCCCTTAGTTTAGAGTGATTAGGAAGTATGGTGTACTGGAATGAATGACTGGTGATACAATAAAAGATTATGTATGGAAGGAGTTGGGGGGGTTGCAAATACATATTTCCAGCCCAAGGAAATCCATACGTATACATGGATGGAGAAAGAGAGATAACAATGGAGAAAAGTATGACAGACTGTGTTAGTGAATAAAGATATGCTGAGGGATGTACAGGGTGTCCATAAATGTTTACCCTGAAAACCGTATGCTCTCCTGTTTTAATGACGTATCTTACATACGTTTTCTTTTTACAGGTGATCTCGTACACGCATTGAGTTTCTGTGCTGGTGTGTTTCGTCTACCGCATTCGCCGCTAGGAGCGCTGTAGTAGCTGTTCAGTTAAGATGGCGTCTGTGACAGAGAAGGCACAATGTGTTGCTTGGCTTGCAGAAACAAAATCTCCTGTCAGTGTTCAGCGAAGGTTCAGAACAAAGTTAATTAAGTCGTGGCTGAAAAAATTCTTGGAAACGTGGAAAAGGGAAAGAGCAGTGGTAGACCATCAGTTTCCGATGGGACGGTGGAAAACATTCAAACTGCTTTCACACAGTCACCAAGGAAATCGGTGAGACAAGCTTCATGCCAACTAAAGATACCGAAGTCTACGGTGCACAAGATGTTACACAAACGTTTGAAGTTACACGCCTACAAGGTACAAATTGTTCAAGAACTGAAGCCTGATGACCGTTCAAAACGTGAACGATTCGCTATTGACATTTTGAACAACATTGACGAGGATTGACGGCAAATGTGTGGCGTGAGTGTGAATACCGTTTAGACATTTTACGTGCCATTAGGGGTGCACATGTGGAAACTTATTAAGTTCATTAACTATGTATCAAAACTTTGTATGTTTATCTACCTATGATTAAAACTGTGTTTGAATACGAGTGTTTATTTAAAAGTTATAGCATGCTTTAATCAGGGTAATCATTTATGGACACCCTATATGTGATACAAAAGCTGTGAGAGGGTTAAGTAGAGGTTTGTCAGACCATATGATTGTTGTGTAAGGTTAAGTTCGTGTTTGGTATATAAAGAAGGGAATGAGTGAATGAACACACGCAATAAAAGTTTGAAGGCTGGATTCGAGTGAGGTGGCAACAGTATGGAAGAAGAGTAGAAAAAGTTCTTGGAGAGATACATGAACAAATGTACGTACATAGCATATGAAATGTGTATAACGAATGTTTAGTGATACTGATATCGGTGTGTGTGTGTGTATCAATGGAAGAAAGAGATGGGTGACTGTGGTGGAATGTTGAGGTGAAGAATGCAGTGTGAAAGAAAAAGAAGAGTGGTAAAGAATGTTACAAACGCAGCGTGTCAGTGATGAAAGGAAATACAATGAGTTGTACAAAGAATGTAAGAATATTAACTCGCTAAGGGCCAGAACTATTATTTTTTTAAAATTATATCCAACTTCAGAAATTCCACGAAATACCCATCTGCTAAAAAAAAAAGTCTAGCTCTGAGAAAAAGGGCGTCCCAATTTTTGGGACGTTGGCCCAAGTTATTAACTTTATAGTATGTTAAGTCCGCGTTCTAAAATTGGGTCGTTGGCTTTTATTGGGTTAAGTAATAAAAAGTAAAACGAGAGGTGAACACTTTTGAAGGAAAAAAATTATCAGTATGTGAAGGGGGAAAAAAAAGTAATTCTGGAAAGAACTGAGGAGGCGCAAATGCCCTTCTGATTGAATAACTGGTAATGCGAAAGAAGAGTGACACTGTTTTAGCGCAAGATGAGCAAATTCGTGAAAGGTTTGAAGTGTGTTTTAGCGGGCTGGTTAGGTGAAGTAGATGAACAGAAATTGTTGAGCGTCTTCACTTCAATTATAAGGAAATGGTGATATGAAATGAACTATGGACGCTAGTGTTCCAGGTGATCTGTCAAAAGCAGTAATTGTACAACTGTCTAGAAATGAAGGTGAAAGAAGTGAATGAAAACGTTGTAGAGGTACAAGTTTTTTAAATATAGAGTCTAAATTATACGGAAGATTATTGATAGATAGGTGATAGATTATTGATAGATAGGGTGAAAGGATAAAAGACTCTTTGGGTGGAGATAAACAAAGCTGATTTGGGAAGGAAAAGGGTGTGTTGATTAAGTGTTTGCAATAAGGTAGCGTATGTTTAGTATGTATGGCGTCAGTGGTAAATGTTAAATGCAGTGAGGCTTTTATGCGAATAGTAGTGCTTGTGTAAGAGTTAAGGGTGGTTTGATTTACTGGTTCAGTGGCAGAGCTGAGAGATTACCCCATGGCAATTTAATGCTTATATGGATTGGGTAATACGTGAGGTAAAAGCAAGAATGTTAGAGAACAGTAACGTTAAATTTGGAAGAGAACGAGTGACAGTCCTCGCATTTGATGTATTCCAATGTGGTACTTCTGAGTGACTCAGAGAACGAATTAAGGAGAACAGTGACCAGTTATGTTGACGTATGTGAAAGGATATTATTGAAAGTTAATGTAAAAGTAAGGTACTTGTTGAGAAATAGGAGAGTCGGCATGTGATATTGATGAATGGAGAAAATTTAGAGGTTGTGAAAGAATTTAAATATATTGGGGGTTTGACTGATAGAGTGAATCAGGACATATAAGTCTTGAGCGCAATGAAAACCCTGGTAGGAAGAAAGTGCTTTAGTGTACGTGCAGCAAGAGATTTACTCTTACTTAGAAAAGAATTCAAAGGACACCAAACAGCAAGAGACTAGCTGGTCCCTACGAGATTGTCTGTTTAAGAAGGAAGTTTGACAGATGTAAGAAAAGTTAAAGATAAGTGAAAGGTTTAAAGCAAAGCAAAAGAGGAGAAGTTGAAAGGAAGGAACTTAGAAATTTGAAGATAATGTGAAAATTTTAAAGTAAAGAGGAGGGAATCCGAGTGAAAATGCTACTATACTTCTACCCGCTAACAAATGCTTCTAACGGGTTTTAAGGCAAGATAAGCATCTAGTCTGTTTTTAAAGGATTTTACCGAATTATTTGAACTACGCTGGCTGGCAATCCATTACACAAATTAACTATACGATTGAATAAAAAATGTTTAGCTTCATTAGAATTAAAATGTTTACCCACTAATTTGAGACCATTACCGCGAGTTCTATCTGTATTTCTGAAGGTGAAATATTTTTTGGCTTCGATATTATTAAACCGTTTAATCATTTTAAACACCTCGATTGAATCTCCTTGAATGCGCCTTTTCGCGAGTGAGATAAACTTAACGTTTCTAAACAGGTAGAGTATTATTTGTTTCTAAGTCTAGTTATCATCTTAGTAGCCCGTCGCTGCACTCTCTCCATTCTGTCTGTGTTCTGTCGTAAATATGGGGACCAGAGCTGAACGCAGTATTCCACGTGAGGGCGTACTAAGGAATTATATAATGTTTAGCAGCAGTTTTCTCCGACTTAAATTTAAATGATCTACCAATAAATCGTAAGATTCTATTTGCTTTTCTGACTGCTTCGATACATTGCTTACTCGGTTTAAGAGTGTCGGCAACAATACCTAAACCTTTCTTTTCCTTAACACTCGTTAGTGTATTGTCGCGCATATAATACTTTTCTTTAACATTGTTTCTATCGATATGCAACGTTTTGCATTTATCTATATTAAAGTTCATTTGCCAAGTTTCTGCTCACTCGAGTAATTTATTAATATCTTGAATTTGCAAACGTTCGTCCCCCTAGTTTAGTATCATCCGCAAATTTTGAAATTATGTTGTTAACAATTCCTATGTCAATGTCATTGATATAAATAATAAAAAGAACGGTCCCAGAATTGATCCCTGAGGCACGCCACTATTTACACTTTTCTAGTTAGATGCTTTGCCATTAATGACCACGCTTTGTTTACGTCCACTCAGCCAATTTTTAATCCATTTGAGAAAATCACCACCATTTCCGTGGGAATGAAGTCTAGCTAATAATTTCCTATATGGTACTTTATCAAACCCCTTTTGAAAATCGGAGTATATAATATTTACTCTTTTTACTCTCGTCATACATATTTACAGTATCATTAAAGAAATCAAGCAGTTTAGGAAGACAAGAACGATTACGTCGAAAGCCGTGTTGAGAATCTTTGATTAATTCATTCATTTCTAAGTGTTAACTATTTTGTCCCGAACGATTGTCTCCATAAGCTTACCAACGACTGAACTCTGAAGGCAGACTAATGAGGCGATAATTTCCCGGAAGCGATTTGTCCCCTTTTTTAAATATTGACGTATGTTTGTAAGTTTGCAATCGAACGGAATTTCTCCAGACTGTAACGATTTATTATTATTATTATTATTATTATTATTATTATTATTATTATTATTATTATTATTATTATTATTATTATTAAATATATACGTGAGAGGAGAGACTATCGCGCAGTTCATTTCTTTTAAGTACCCTAGGGTAGGTCTTATCTGGACCTGGAGTTTTATTAGGTTTAATTTTACCTACGGCCGAGAGTACTTCGGTTTCACTAATGGTAACATCGTTCCCGTAATCTAATCATGATTACGGGAACGGGAATGTTGTTCATAGTTTCGTTAGTAAATACGAAGCGAAGAATTTATTTAAAACTTTCGTAATTTGTAAGTTATCGGAAATTTGTTCGTTGTTTTCGCCATGAGTGGACCAATAGTCTGCGAAGCTACTTTTTTATTCGTAACATAATTATAGAATTCCTTCGGATTCGATTTAATTTGGTTCACTATATATAGCTCATAGTTGTGACTTGAAGGTGTATTGGTGCCAGTACTATTGGATGAAAGATACTCTTTTGACACTCCCAAAAGTGAGAGCAATTGAGATGAATAATTTAAGAAGTATGATTACTAACGGGCCATTAATTTTAACCCCAGGGGTTAATTTAGAATACTTAGTTTTCTCAGACGATCGGACGACCGTTAAAATAAACCCCTGATTAGTGTAAAACGGATCTTTGTGTATGATAAGCGAGGTGATTCGTGAAAGGTGTAGAGTGAAAAAGTCATTGGGCATGAAAGTGGAGGATTAGTGTGCTGATCAGTATGGTCATATCAAGTGGAGAGAATGAATAATGATAAAGTTGTAAAAAAGTGTATAATAGGGAGAATGTAATTAGTAAATGTGTGAATGAATGTGGAATTTATATAAATGTGGCACAAGAATCTGAGAAACAGAGAGGAATGGAAGTGGTTTGTGAGGTGTGTAAATGGAGACGTTGGTCTCACCTGACGTGCCATTAGAGGTATTCCCCCAACCTTATCACGAAAGGTAACACTGAATCCCAAAAGGGGTTGGGGGTGGTACGTTATTTCGCGTGATGATCCCTTTGTGTATGGTTTGTGTTTTCAGTCCTGAGCTCAAACGTCGTGCCCACACCAACGAAGATAGGAATTGGGTTCTTGGATAATGTAATGTACGAATATTCTCTTAGGATGTGGGTTCAGTTCGAGGGCGCGATGGACTCCATGCTTCATTTGGGATTCACCAACAAGACATAGATGAAGTCAAAGGAATATTCTCAGATTCGAACTTGTACTTGCTCTGTGTCACCTTCATAGTTGCTACCTTACACGTAAGTAGGCTGATTACTTAAATATGTAGGTCGGCTAGTACTAGTTCAAAGTGATTAGCTATGTTTTTGTGAAAAAACTACCAGTACCTTTCGGTCAAACTTCATTCCATATTGGGTCGTTCCAACACCACATTTTCAATAAAATTTGCTTGCCTCTGAAAATTCAAAGCCACGGCGAGCAGATATTTTTAACGAAACTAATTTATTCTCCCAAATCGTTCGAAAGTGTGTTTTGTTGTTCTTATTTCGACTATCAATTTCTGAGTGTCTCTTTTCAAAGTGTCAAATGTGTTTGAAATTTGACTGGAATGTGAATGGATTATTAAAAGGCTTGATCATTACACTATTCTCGGAGATGCATCCCATTGACTTTATCCTTTGTGGAAGGTATTTTAGCGTTAATCATTCAATCGCTTTTCATTGGACTGGGAATTTTTTTTTTTAATATCGTCTACATCATGTATCATTTTTGTTTTCCTTTCAGCTGCTTTTTGATTTTCTCGCCTTCAAGAACGATATAACCTTCTGGCGGGGATTAGAATCGATGGGAGGGATTTCCCTCACGACCGTCGTATGGAGGACCTTCGCCCAGATTGTCATTTTCTTCTACCTGATGGAGGAGGACACCAGTCTGCTGGTTCTGGTGCCTGGGGGCATCGGCGCTCTCATCGAGGTAAGGAAATAATAGCGATTTTATTCACGGGTTACTATCATTCAGGAAAAAATAGGAAAGGAGCGAGAAAAGTCTATATAGCTTTTTAAGCTTTAAAATGAAAATTTTATTTTTATAGTGCGCATGAAGAGCCTGCATTTCCTGACAAAATATGATCTTTGTCATCAGTAATTTACGTTTTTATACTAAGGTTTTTAAACTTTTTTTAAACTTGATATGAGAAGCCTATTAATTAATGACGCCATCCCTTTTTCGTCAGCTTTGGAAAGTGACAAAAGCTTTCCACGTGGAATTGGTTGGTTGGAGACCAAGAATCCGCCACATTCTCACAAAAGAAGAAAACAACACTAAAGAATTGGACTCTGAGGGACTTCGGTACTTGAGTTACGTCATGTACCCCATTTGCATCGGGGGTGCTATTTACTCTCTCTTATACACGCCCCATAAGAGGTAATGTCATCCCACACTCGAGGTATTATTTATTTAGGTTCGAAATTGAGATGATTACCCAAGATTTCAAACGCGGTAAAACACTACTCGTAATACACTTTGGTTTGAACTTGCATTTGATAAAGTTGTAGCATCTCTGAAGCATTTTAACTCCAAAGGCCCCATCCAGTAACGATAAAAATCAGTCTCTCTGCTTCGTACTTGTACCATTAAGCTCCGCTTGTATTGAAGCTAGAATAAAGGCAGTACTGCTTTTATCCAGTCTCCTGCCTATATCAATCCTCCCTGCTCCCCTTTTGTGAGAGAAGATAGCCTTAAAATTAGGGGTGCACCGGATGATATGATATCCGGCCGGATATTGCGAAATATTCGGTATCCGGCAGGATATAGGCCAAGACATTAGAAAATTAACACCTGTATGAAAATCTGCCGTAATATGATGATAACTCATTACAAATTATACTTTATATACAAAAAAAAATGGAAAGCCCTCCAGGGCCCACCCCTAAACCAGTCCAGCAACACTTTTTATATTAAATCAACACGATACTGATGACAAGAATAAATAAAACATCCGTCCATCCTTAACGATTACAGTTCTATTAATATAATCAGAGCTTTTTATAAAAACGTCTAGGCGATAAATTTTTTAAAAAGAGTAAAATATTGCTAGACCCCTGCACTTGCTTTCCATTCTTTTTTCTCCTTTATTTTCAAAACAATACAAAACATTACAAGCTTGACAAATGTAAAACAATACATTGAATACAATATAAAATGCCCCAATGCTTGCTTGCTCCAATGCAAAACAAAACATCGCAATATGAGTGTAAAAATAATACGTTACCTAATAATATATATATCCGGCCGGATAGATATGGCCATATCCTGGTATCCGGCCGGATATGAAAAATTCATATCCGGTGCACCCCTACTTAAAATTGATATCTGACCCAATCGTAAAAGTAAAATGACTTTTATTTGATATGGAACAAATGATGTATACGAAAGTAAAAGAAAATTGATAACCCTATTATTAGGTACCTCAAAATAAGAGTTTACGAGCATGGTGCCAACCCCGTGTTGAATGGATTATGAATGAGTCAGGTTTGGTCCTCTTTTCCAGCTGGTACTCGTGGGTGATCAACAGTCTCGTGAATGGTATCTACGCCTTCGGGTTCCTGTTCATGTTGCCCCAACTGTTTATTAATTACAAGTTGAAGAGCGTCGCTCACCTTCCATGGAGAGCGTTCATGTATAAGGTAGGGAACCCACCCATTCCATCACTCGGCACTCGGTTCCAAGAGCGACTTCCCAGAAGACCCGCGCAATAGAACTAAATTAGTTTAATGGATTATCTGAGAGATGGATGAAGTGTTTCGTTGGTCTTTATTCAAGATAAGAAATAGGAGGGAGAAATGTACAACACACAAGATAGTCGAGTGTGGTCTTCTTCTTTAAGGGTTAATAATAAAATGCATCCATTTTATTGTGAGCTACCGACTGAAGGTCGAGGCGAACCATCTGATAACTTTTACTTCGTCGTCGTCGTCGTCGTCGTCGTCGTATTAAACCTTTCCTAAGTATTAAATTGTAGTTTTTAAATTTTTTTTGAAAGATTATGAGCGGACTAAATGAAAACAGGCCCACTGAGGAAATTGTTTCGAAAATCAAATTTGACGCGGTTTTTGCTATGAAGTTTTGTCGTTTCGTAATACGTATTCACAGAATTTGTCTCTGGGAGTGTATCTGCGACCTTTTAATTTAAATATTACATTTTTAATTGATAGAAATTATATTATTATTTAAATTATATTTAAAGTGTTAATACTTTTAAATTTTTAAGTTTTATTTCAATTTTAATGGATGACCCAAAACGGTAGAAATTTTTAGCTGTTGGGCTGGTGACATAAATTTATCGTTCTGATTTTCTGTAACCGTCAAACTGATTGTATGTAAAACTGTTGCTGAAATTATGTTGCCTCACCAGTCTTCACAGTTTTCTAGTTGTGGAAAATAAAAATTTTTGAGTTTACGATGAGAGGCGAAGAACCCCCAATTTGGAATTTAAAGGTTTTATTCGTTTGCAGGCGTTTAAACATTCATCGACGACCTGTTTGCCTTTATCATTACCATGCCAACAGCTCATCGCGTCGCCTGCTTCAGAGACGACATTGTCTTCCTCATTTATTTGTACCAAAGATGGTGAGTGTTTAGATATACTCGTATATATATTTATAAGTGTGGGATGAATTTCACAAGTGAACACGTAACTTAATAAATGGTGCACAATATATATATATACCAGGTGAACCAAAAGTAGGTGGACAGTAGGTTGAATAGGGTTTGTGTTATATTATATTATAATTATGGTGTTGTTATACGAATTCTGAAATCTATTGGGTTGAAAGCTTATCGTCCACGGCTAATTCATGGCTTATTGGAGGATGACCCAGACAGGCGACTGCAATTTAGTGAGATCATGCTGAACGAAATTGAAGGAAATCCAATAATTTTAGATAACATTGTGTGGACCATTGAGGCTTCTTTCAAATTATCAGGTCATGTTAACCGACATAATTGTGTTTACTGGTATAGTGAGAACATGCATTTAACATTAGAGCAGCAACTAAACCAGCCTGGTGTCACTGTTTGGGGTGGTATTTCAAGTTCTGGTGTTTTAGGACCAATTTTTGTTGATGGAACAGTCACAGGTGATAAGTATCTCGAAATTCTAATGAATGAAGTTGTTCCACACTTACAACAACAGCCTAATTCACATGACCTCTATTTCCAACAAGATGGGGCCCCTCCACATTATTCAAGAGCAGTCCGTGAGTATCTTGATGAAACATTTCCCGAGAAATGGATCGGCCGAAGAGGTCAAATTGAATGGCCTGCACGTTCACCTGACTTTACCCCAATGGATTTTTTCTTTTGGGGAGTACTCAAGGACAAAGTTTATAGTCGAAAACCACGAAGTGTTGGTGATTTGAAAATTACATCAGAGATGCATTTCAAGAAACTTGTGCAAAAATGTTTGTCGAAGTGTGAAAGGTAGACTTCAAAGCTGTGTAAATTGTGATGGACAGCAATTTGAGCACCTGCGTTGATAAAATTTCAGTGCTTTTGTATTGTATTGGTATAAGGTAATTTTTTTTTTTATTTTGTATTATAGTATACAAAAAAATTAAATATAATTGTATATGTATTCTCAAAATAAACGTTATCATTTACTGTCCATCTACTTTTGGTTCACCCGGTATATATATATATATATATTATAATATATATATATATATATATATATATATATATATAAAATGGGCTATGTCGTAGTCTGGGTAGTAGTTGGATGGGAGAGCGTCTTCCGCGCCCAGATTATGTAGCGACCCGTGGTTCGGATCCCACGTAAAGCTGTAGGTCCCCTCCGTCATATGACCTTAGATGTTGCGAAGGAGGTTAAACAACCCCACTTTATATATATATATATATACAGGGCGTCCCAAAAAAATGTATACACACTTTAACAGCTGATAGCTCAATTGATGTTTCTTTCTTTCCAAGTTAAACCCATTAGAATTAATAATGGCAGTCAGACTAAGCTTTGAACAAAGGAAATTCATTCTAAAATGCTACTGGAAGTGTGAAAACGCAGTTGAAGTGCAAAGACAGTTTAGGAGGGAGTTTCAAATAGATCCACCAACGCGACTTACCATCACTCGAATTAGAGATAAGTTTGAAGCCGATGGAACTGTTCAGAATGTCCACAAGAAGCGTTCCGGAAGACCACGGACATCGACAAGCCCCACAAAGCAAGAAAGAGTACTGGAAACGTATCACCAAAGTCCAAGAAAATCTGTGCGGCAAGCGAGTCGTGAGGTAGGAATTTCAGAATCGTCTGTCCAACGCATTTTGAAGCGCTGTCAATGGAAAAGTTACATTCCAAGATTAGTCCATGCTATTAATGATGATGATGATGATCCGGACCGAAGAGGAGTATTGCGAGTGGTACTTGGCACGATGTGGATGTGGATTGGACGAAGGGGTTTCGTAGAATACCCTCCGCGTTCACCAGACCTCACACCACTAGACTTTTTTTTATGGGGATACTTAAAAGACAAAGTCTACGCTATAAAACCTGCAACAGTCGCTGAATTGAGAGCAGCCATTGAACGAGAATGCACACAAATACCAAACGAAATGTTTCGTGATGTTTGCGATTCCATTGCTTCGCGTTATCAGCAGTGCCTGGACCAGAACGGACGTCAGTTTGAAAACAGGCGTTGACAAAACAATTAAATAATGTCTGTAGATTCTATTACATTTTGAAAATGAAATGTATTTTAATAAACACTGCCTTTATAATTATTTAAAGTGTGTATACATTTTTTTGGGACGCCCTGTGTATATATATATATATATATATATATATATATATATATATATATATATATATATATATATATATATATATATATAATATATATTACAGCCCTTTGCTTTGTCCGGAGCGATAGGGCGCGTCCCTCTGTGGCGAATGTGGGAATACACCTTTCTTCGGTGTAAGGGCTTTCTCTGCCCTCGTGGACCATTGGGCCCGTTTGGGGACCCGGCTGATCTCCTGCTTCTTTTTCTTTCATTCTCCTTTAACCCATTTTTTCTGGCTTCTCCCTGTTTATTTTGGTGTTGTTCTTTGGACTTTGATTTTGGCCCTTGGGTGTGGGTGGTGGTTGCCCTGCACCCTTGTCGCTTTCCAACCAAACCCAAACCCTGTTCCTGCCACTTTTCACCGCGCGTTGGATGAGAGTGGCCGCCTTTCAGGCACAGGGACTGGGTGCGGGCGTATCTCCCCTGCGTGACATCTATCGGCGGTGGGACCAAGTGTGCCCACACTTCGCCTTTCCCTTGTTGGAGTCGGTGGTGGCTGGATGCGCGCGGGGGATGAAGTTCTTTTTTGTTTTGCTATGGACACTTTTCGGCCTACGACTACTACTTCTCATTCCCGGACTACTACTTCTCTCAACACTCGGGTGGTGGGCAACCAGGCCCTCGAGTCCTTTACCACTGGAAGACCGAACCTAATGGGGTTGACCCGCCTGTGGAAGCGGAACGCTTGCACTCCTTTTCCGTTGCCGACCCTAGTCCGTCCCTCGACTACGCCCTTGGACCTACACTCTCTGGAGCAGGGGTCTCGCCCCAGCCCACTTCAGCCACCTTCGGGCAAGTCAAGTTCCACCGAGGACTTGCCCCCACAACCTGGCTTCTTGCTCTCCCCATATGCCCCCCTCACCCGCCGTCAGCCCACCTCCCCACGGAGAGAGCCTCGCGGCGGACGGGGGAGCCAGCATTCACGGCCGTCCTATCGACCGTTGAATATACCAGTCTATTTCGACTCTACAGCCTCCCTCTCCCTCCCAAGTCTCCACAAATTCCTGGTGATTCGGCCTACATCTGGGTCCCTCCCGAACAACTCTGAACGGACGTTCCAGGCGATCCGAACCCACAGCAACTCCAGCCGCTATGACGTACGCCCACAGAGGGATGGCTCCCTCCTCGTAAAATCACGCTCAGCCGCAGAGACGAAAGCCCTACTCTCCCTCACTGAGGTCCTTGGATGCTCGGTGTCCGTTTCCCCACACCCTCGCCTGAACCAGAGTCAGGGCACTATTTACGCCACCCGCCTATTGTCGGTCGCAGTGAACGAGCTCCTGGAGGACCTCGCACCCCAAGGAGTCACTAAGATCTATCGTTTCACATCCCGACAGGGTGGCACCCCCTCCCCCACCCCACGTCTGCTCCTTACTTTCAACACACTAATCCCCCCCGGCCGCATTGTATGGGGTATGGGAGACCGCGCCTCATGCGAGTTTTCTATCCGCCCATACGTCCCAAACCCGACCCGTTGCTTCAAATGCAACAAATTCGGACACGTTAGCTCCGCTTGTCGACAGCCGCATCAATTATGTATTCACTGTGGACGACTCGCTCACCCTGACAGGTGCCCCAATACGCCCAAATGCTCCAACTGTGAAGGTGCACACCCCTCTTCATCTCGAGAATGCCTTTTCTTCAGGTTCGAGAAGGAGGTCCGAGGCCTACAGGTGACGGACTTCCTTAGCCCCCGTGAGGCACGCGACAGGGTGCGGAGTCGGGAGGTGAGGCCGGGGGTGTCCTATGCCGCTGCTCTCGGCTCTATCATCTCGGCACGCCCCCCTGCCGCCGAAACCCCCCCAAGCCACTGCTCTCTGTTCCCCTCAAAGAAAACCCTCGCAGGACCCGACGGTTTCCTGTCCCCCTGCCATTCCTCCTCTTCCCGCATCTCACCTGCCACGAATTCCCCAGGTGTCTGGGACCAGGACACCCAGGTCCCATCCACCTCAAACCCCGCCTTCCCAGTACCCCCTGCACACGCCCGAACCTGCCGCCCGGAGCAAGCCGTCGAGGCGGAGACGCCGGAGCGTGTCACCGGACCCTCCGGCCTTCCAACGTCTCTCTCCCTCTTCCCCTCGGACCAAGAAGACGGCTCGGATCCTCACTCCGCCCACCACGCCTACTACCATGTCCATCTCTCCCCATCGTAGAAGTCCCACCACTCTACCCCACAGACCCTGACAATAGTGGCTGAGATCCACGACCCGCCCCGGACGACGGGACCCAGTCCGAACAATATCCTCTCCCCCGAGGATCCGGTGGATGCGGCCCTGGCGCGGCTGCACGGTGTGACCGAGGGAAGCTCGGCCGCGCCCACGCCCACGAGTCTTATGGATCTGCCCTTGCCTCCTGGTGCCATTTTCTCCACCCCTCCACGAGACTACTCTGATTCACCTCCTTCCACCCCTATCGTACCTATTCCCCCAACATCCCCGGCCCCCTCCTTGTCAGCTACCCTGTGTACGCCCTCCCTCCCACCCGCCCGGTCCTTTTGGTACCCCTTATCACCACCTCGAGTCCGCCATGAGACCCCGGACAGGCGGGGTAGCGCCACTTTTGGGGCTGCCGTGCCCCCTCCTGGTCCGACCATAGAAGCCCGTCACAATACATCCGACCCTCTCAGCCCACGATGTTCCTCTGCCTGCCGTGATCCACGCCTCCGGTCTCGCTCGGCTGACTCGATCCCGCCACCTCCGCGGGGTTCGACAGGCCGACCGATTCCTTCCATGGTGAATTGTAGATAGCCAGCCATGCTCCCGACCAAGCCTTCAATTTCGCGAACTCCGGATCCCTCTTCATACTCCAACCTCCTACTGCGATCCACACTCGCCGACGGCCCCCACTTTTCAACGGAAGCGATTCTCTTCTTCCTTACTCACTCCCAGCTGCTCCATCGCATTTAAAACCGTACCCCTCCTACCCACTATCCAGTGACTGACCCTTACTCACTTCCCTAGTCTACCACCCCCAACACAGTAACATCACCCAATCACCCCTCGCCGAGATATGTACCGCCCTTTTAGGTACGAATCGGCGGTAAATCAGAAAGGAAAAAAAAAATATATATATATATATATATATCAGGTCGGTCATCCCATAAGTAATGTCGTTTTTTACGATAGATTAAGTTTAAACTAGTCCTCGGTTTAAGCATAAATTTTCTGAAGGTTACATTTAAGAGATGATCTATCGTGTTTCGCCACATACTTTACAGACCTTGACCAGTGAAGACGTGTGTTTTGCTTTATGTGAACCCCTCATAAACATGGCGGTATCAGAAGAGCATATCGGGCATATAATGCTTTACGAGTTCAAAAAAGGGAATAGTGCTACTGAAGCAACGCGAAACATTCAGGACGTTTATGGCAACGATATTCTGCATGTGAGGAAATGTCAAAGATGGTTTCAAAAGTTTAGGAATGGTGACTGCTGTTTGACAGATGCAGCACGCTCTGGACGCCCTGCTGAGTTTGATGATGACCCGCTGTTAGCCGCACTTGAAGAAGACTGTTCAACAACTGTCGAAGAATTGGCCCAGAAACTCAATTCATCCCCGTCCACCATCCATCGACATTTGCAACAACTCGGGAAAGTGCCTAAGTTAGGAAAATGGGTGCCACATGAATTGTCGGTCGACAATCTGAGGGTGCGGGTAAACATTAGCACAGCTCTTCATTCCCGTGAACTCCAAGATCCGTTTTTGCACCGTTTAGTGACTGGTGATGAAAAGTGGATACCGTACTAGAATGTTAAGCGCAGTCGACAGTAGGTTTGTGCCGGAGAACCAGCGACACCACAGCCAAAACCAAATCTTCATCCTCGGAAGGTGTTGCTTAGTGTTTGGTGGGATAAAGGTGGTGTAATACACTTTGAAACCTAACCAAACAATCACCGCTCAAGTCTACTGTCAACAACTGGATCGATTGAACACTGCACTAAAAGAAAAGAGACCTTCTTTGGTTAATCGGAAAGGAATCGTGTTCCACCACGACGACGCACGTCCTCATACCGCTCGGATCACTTCCGCAAAAATTGAGGAGTTTGGGTGGGAAAAACTTCCACATTCTCCAGACCTTGCGCCTTCAGATTATCATCTCTTCACGAGTCTGCAAAACTATCTTGACGAGAAACTATACTTCTTTAGATGACCTGCACACCAGTCTTTGTAAGTTTTTTGCCTCAAAACCGCCTGAATTTTATAAACATGGCATTGAAAAGCTCGTAGGACGTTGGCAGAGTGTCATTGATTCCGATGGAAAATATATACTAGATTAAAAAGTTTCAGTTGAGTTTTTTTTTCTTCAAATTCTGATCTAAAAAACATTACTTATGGGATGACCTGATAGAATGCAAAGCCATCATTTTGATGATCCTTTGCATACTTTAAACGAGCTTCTTTGTGCTCTTTCGTAGCAGAGTTCTTTTCGTGTAATATGAAGAAAACCTGCATTTATAATGCAGACCATTCTTTGTCAGTATACGCCGTACAGGTGAGGAATGGACATCGATCTTAGATAGTCTTAATGTTTGGCAAGTATCACCTGTAGTCACTCGTGGATTCGCAGCAACCATTCTTTCAATCTGTTGTACGTTTTGAAGTCTTGCAAGGTCGTCCACGCCTTGGTAGAATTTTGATTGTTCGAAAGCCTTTCCATTTCTTCATAACTGCAGCAACCGTCCTAAATGGAACTTGAAATTATTGTTGTTGTTTAGCCGATCAACCCACCCTGATCGAGCAAGCCGGTGGCACGCAGGTAACCGATCGCCCTCTTCTGAGTGGACCAGAGGTTCAGCGCACTAGTGATGTTGTGTTGTGTTCGTTGTTGTGCTAGAGCGGTACAGTCTGTCATAATGTGTTCAATTGTTTGTGGTGTGTCGTGGCAGGTGTCGTCTATGGAGTTGTCTAGTCTGTGTTTATATGTTAGTAAGTTCGAGTGATGTCCACATCGGAATCATACTAAGTTAACTCGATCCGATCTGCTCAGGCTGATCTCTGACCTGTTAATGGGTGGCGGCTTCCCACCTAGGACCGCATTCGGACCGAGTCGTGTCAGTGTTTTGTGGGTTAGGTGTGTGTGTATGTGTTTTCTGTACTGTGTGATGTCTGTGGAGCGTGGTATGGAATGGAGTATTTGGTTATAATGTGTGTGGTGTTACCTTAATGGTGCGAGGTGTCGGTGCGTGATTGTACATGTAGTGGCAAGGGTGTTGTGGGTTAGTTGTCGCTGCTGCCATGAATTGTGTTCCCCTCATGTCTAAATGTTCCCTAACTTTCAGTATTTTTGTTTCTGTGTGCAGGTGTTCTATTGGTGTTGTTTGAGTGCATCCTGTAATGATACGAAGTGCGTTGTTTTGTATTGTCTGTAAGGTGTTTGTGTGTGTTTGAGATAATGGGTGCCCAGCATGGGCTAGCATAGTCCATAACTGAGCAAATATATTGTTTGTATATGAGTGATGTTGTTTCCTGCTGGTGTCCAAAGTTTGTGCCTGTTAGTACCCTAAGCGTGTTAAGTCTTGACGTACATTTGTTTTTAATATCCTGAATGTGGTTTGCAAAAGATAATGATGTGTTGTATGTGACCCAAAGTATTTTGGTCCTGTGAGTGTGTGGAATGTTGATGTTGTTTAGTGTATAAGCTGTGGAATTACCTGGTGTTCTTTTGTGTTGCTTGTAAGCAAGGTGATGGTTGATTTTGTGGGCGCTACTTTGAGTCTATTGTGTGTGAGCCAGTCTTGTATACTGTTTATGTATGTTTGTAGGTTATTTGTAGCGGTGTCGATGTTGTTGTGGGTGGATGTTAGAGTGATGTCATCTGCATATGATGATAATGTAAGCTTGTTATCTATGGGTGTTGGAATGTCATGCATGTATAAGTTGAAGAGTGTTGGTGAGAGAACAGAGCCTTGAGGGACCCCGTTCAGAAAAAGCTTGTTTTTGGATGACTTGCCATTAAATGTGACATGTGAGTATCTTCCTGAAAGATAGTTGCTCAGCCACCTTTTGGTGTTATTGTGCATATATTTGTGTTGAGTATTTTGTTTATGAGAGGGAAGCGTGGGATAGCATCAAATGTTTTAATGATGTCTATTGTTGCTAATAGTGTACGTTGAGCTGGTCGTCTGGAGTTGATGCCATCCATGATGTGCTGCGTGAGGTTAGTGAGTAATGTCGTGGTTGAGTGGTGAGGTCTGAATCCATGTTGAGTAGGCGATAGTGGAATGTGTGGGTTGGTGATTTCCGAAGTAACAGAAAAACTAATCTTACAAGGTGTGCATAGTAAAGTAATGGGTCTATAGGAAGCTGGTTCTGTTGGATTTTTGTTTGGTTTGAGTAGTGTAATAATTTTACCTTGTTTCCATATGTCAGGAATAATAGTGTTGGTATATGTGCTGATATTTGTGAGAGCTAGTATTCCTTGTGGGCCCAAGTGTTTAAGGTGTATGTTAGATATGTTGTCTGGTCCAGTAGCCTTCGAATTCTTAGTTTTTGATGATCTTGGTGGTCTGGTCTGTATTGAAGGGTGTAATGGTTGTGTCGAGTCTGTAGGTTTTCTTGTGTTGCTGTTGTCTGTCTGTCCGTCCATGTTTCTGGTTGTTGTCTCTGTTTAAGTGACTTATCTTTGCGTAGTGATTAACTAGAATGTTAGCTTGTTGTGTGTATGTTGGGATATTATTTTGGCTGCGACAGATAGCCGCGTGTGAGGTGTGAATGCCGCTGTTAGAGTGGGTAATGCCGTTTATAGTCTTGTATAGCCTGGATGTATCTGTGGAGTGGTTTAATGTTGTTATGAATTCCCTGAATGTTTCTGTTTGTTTTTCTTTGAGTTTGTTGTTTATTTCTCTGTTGAGCTGTTGTATCTGCTGTTTTATGGCTTCTGTGTGTGGGGTTTTGTGTGATATTTGAGGTTGTTACGTTGCCTTATAAGGTGGGCTATTTCTCTAGTGTAATTTGGGTTGTATTTCCTAATGTTGCCTTTCGGTATGTAGTATATGTTTGCATTATTGATGATCTGATTAAATGTCTTGAGTGTTGTATTGATGTTTATGATGGGTGTGCTGTTTAATGTGGTGAATTGTTCCTCAGTCTGTATTTTGAACTGTTCCCAATCAGCTTTCTTGTAATTTCTGTAAGTGTGCCTAAGGCTGTTGGGGCAGAGTGTAGAATGTGTTGTAATGATGATGGGCAGGTGGTCTGATGACAGTTGTTTTTCTGTTCTCCATTGTGTATTTGTTGCTAGTGAGGGGGAACAGAACGTTATGTCTGGGGAGGAGTTTGAGTATCCTGCTTGATGTGGTATGTGTGTATGTTCTTCTGTATTGTTAAGAATGAAGAGGCTGTTTCGTTGTGTGGCTATGTTGGCGCCTCTGGTGTTGCTTTGGTTGTGCAGGTGCCAACTAGTGTCTTTGGCGTTGAAGTCTCCTCCTAAGATGACATTAGTGAGAGAGGCAAGATTGTGTAACTGTGGATTGTAATTGGCTGGCACCTGAGGTGAACTATCTGGTGGGATGTTAAATGTTGATTAGTGTGGTGTGTTTTGCGCGTGTTTTAATGTTAACTGCCTGTATTTCTATCGTGTTATCTGCTTGGATTGTGTTTGTAATGTTTTGGGTAGCATCAGTGTAGCTAATGTTTTTACGTATGTAAGTGATTGGTCCACCCCCGTTACCCCCAGTACGATCTTGACGAATCGCCGTGAAGTCAGGGATGGTGGGTGTTTTGTGTGCGCGTTTTAGTTTTGTTTCTTGTATAAGTGCTATGTGAATTTTTTGTTTGTGTACGAATTCCCTAAGCTGCATGATTTTGTTTGTGAGGCCATCTACATTGTACTGTAATATGTTAATATTATCCTTCTGTATGTGTCTCATGGTGCTATTGTGTCTATGTCTTTGTGTATGGTGACATGTGTAAGTTGTAGTGGGGCCTGGATTAGTCTTAATGTCGCCAGAGAGTAAGAGTAGTTCGGGGAGCACGTAATTGCTCCCTGTAATTGAAAAAATAGCACGCTGAGAATAGGTCCGGCCCCGGGAGCCGATCGGCACTCTGACCGTGCCACGCAACAGGCCGTCGACTGACAGTCTGGCCAACCGTAGACAGCCCGCTGCACGGAGATTTGAGGAAGTTTGGCCACCAGCGCGTTGATGTTTTGGTTTGACGTCGCCTTTTCTTCGCGTTGACGTGTCCCGCGCTGGAGGATGCAGCCACTGTTAGAAGCTTCCTCGTCAGCTGCTAACACTTTTTTCAGGTTGTTCTAGCTACCTGTTCAGAGGTTTTTTATAAACAAATCTCAGTTTTCTGCTCAAAACGGCTCTTTCTAATTTTAAAATTGATTAGTCAAGGAAGGAAGATGTTGACTTCTATTTTGCGGCAACAGTTGATGATATTTATGTTACTTTACTGATTAATGAAAATGATTAGGCTCTTCAAGTTACAGTATAAAAGATTTCTTTCGTTATTTACACTCTAATCAGGTAGGTACTTTACTTATGCGAACTTTCTTTAGAGTTTCTTCATATACTCAAATTTTGACGGTTGTTTTCTTCCGTGAATTTTTTAACTCCGCTAGTTTTAATTATATGTGAAGCTCCAAATTTTCATGACTCTATTTGAAATTGTTGGCCTATCTTCCTGTAAGTCTCTCTTTATTCGTGTGCAGCAATGACATCTCTTAAGATCTGTAGGCAGCTCTTTAACATGATGACCCATTGCTTAGTAATGGCTTGTACAGTCATCTGCTGGGTGGAAGGGTAGGTAGGTATAGTTAGTTTATAAAGGTAGCATGATTATCTTCATTATTATAAACTATGGTGGTTGTTAACTTTTCCCTTTTCCTTTAGGTTGTATCCGGTTGACAAAACTAGAGTCAACGAATTCGGACAATCGGGAGAAGAGAAGGCGAAGAAGGAATAAACAAATTAATCAATAATTTCAAAACGAAGAATTCCTCTTAATGAATTTGGATGTGATATAATTTTAGATAGTGAGAACTTCGACTGAAGGCATTTAACTTAATTTTTTAATACTTAATTGTTGATAGTAATGGTTAGTGATGTTTTGTTTTAATAATTAGATAAAGAACTGGGGCACTTCAACGAATGGGAAGTGAAGAAAATACTCGATAGCAGTACACTGCAAACATTCCATGAAAAACACAATTTTATTTCGTATGCCAATAGCACAAGGAGCTACGTGTATTGTAGTCTCCTTTTAACGAAGATAAGTTTGTACCTGAAATAGTATTGCAATACCGTGTCTAAAAAAAAAGCTATTATCCATTTTTAAAGGGATAATTCCGCAATAAGAGATGGATTTATTGCAAGGAAGCATGAATTTTGGCTTATATTTAGGTCTTCATCAAGTGCTAATGAAGAGGGATAGGAGACTGTCAATTTATAGGGTAAGGAAGATCGAAATTAGAAAACTATAAGGTATTCATGGATTGAAAAAATATAATGAAATTCAAAATTAAGTAATAAAAATGAAAGGAAAGGGATAGGGTGGAGGGGAGAACGCAAAGCCTATTAGTGTCTTGTTATTCATGAGATGTCATACGAAATAATCTGTAACTTTCAACTATTCACTACGTACCAAAGATTTGTCTTGGGGGAAGCAATGGAAAGTTATATTGTCCGGATTTACTTTCGTGTAAACGTTGTTTATATTTACATTTCATTTGAAAAACATGGTTCCAAAATTAGGAACCCTTTCAGAGCGATGTCAACCACTCCCAGTTACTGGAAGCACACTGGCCCACGATTTCATCAATGGAATTTGCATTTTATATGTCATTTCGGAGGGCGTTGCGTGTCAATTTTTGTATGAACATTTGTCAGTGAAATGAAACATTGAGAGTAGACTTCTTGGTAACCTTTGGGACGAGGTCAGTTTGTGAGAAGTGTTATTGGAGGTGAGAAAAGGATTAAAGTGGTGGTCGTAGCTTTGAAGTAAAAAATAGGTGAAACGTGCAATTATTGATGATGATAAAAAAAACAGTACAGAGTATTACAGTAGACAACGAAACGACGTTACTGGAATTTAGTAAGATTTATTTTAACCCTTTAACTACTGCGTTTGAATGTCATCACGGAGTTGGTGTGCTGGGTTTCAGTGATCGACAGAAAACCCAAATCGAATCTACTCTCATGGGAGCACCACAGGCAATTATGGGACGCGAATATACTCGATAGGAGCAGTTAAAGGGACAAGTCATTGGGGGTAAAAAAAAACCAGCCAGCCAGCCAGCCAGATAATTCGCAGGTCAACAAAAAAAAACTTTTTTTCGTTGCCAAGGAAATTAGTACGAATTTAGGGTATGTTGGGGTTGCTGAATTCCAAAATGAAAGTTTTTCCGATTTGGCTCTAGTTCTTGAGATAATGAATACCCTCAATTAATAGGAAACGTAACCATAACGCGTGCATATGGGAAACTACCGGAACATTCTAGATGGTGAGACCGAATAAAATGCCATTATGCATTTCATGTGTTTACTTTTAATGATTTGAGACAATTTCAATGCGATTTGTAAGTAGGCTCCGCCTGAACATTAAATTTTTTGCATTTTTACGTGTTTCAATGGGGTACCAATTATCTCATAAATTAGAGCCAATCTAGCAAAACCGATGCCATATTCGGAATCAGCACCACAAAGTTACCCCAAAATCACACTAATATGATTGGCAATGAAATGAGTGTTGACCAGTGTAATTGATAGGAGCGAATTAAATTCGGCTGGAGTAGAGATTGGAAATTATTTAAGCCAGGATAGCCTAACAAATAGAGTGGAAATGGAAACCAACCAATTGTAATCCCCTCGCTGGTTTATGAATCGTAGTTTCTGAATCAGTTCTTATCTATACTTGTATTCAATTCCAACCAACCGTGGAATCCTAAGCAAGTTTGTGAAAAAATATTACGGTAGACAAATGTTCCGTCTGCGCGTCTTCCTTAATCCCCTCGCCTCCAATCAATTTTTCTCATGAATGAAACTACTACTACTACTCGCCTTACTCTTTTTAAATCTACGTCTTGGCGTACAGTTCTGCAAGTTCCCTTTTCCCTCTAAATTAAATTTCGTCTACTCTCCATCACCCGGCCTTCCTGAAGACTTCAAGATGGACAAAGTTTATGCTTCCTTCTAATAAATTCCTTGATACTATATTTCCCTGCATAAAAAATGGATGAATCAAATCAAATCGGTGGTAATTTTTATATTAATTGTATAAAAAATATCTTACACTCTATATAATGTTACCTTATTTATTCAGATGAATAAGTTATGTAAAGCTTTCGTTTAAATATCCACACAATGCCTTAGTTAATGAAATGGCGGTATAGAACTCTTAATCTATCTAGAAAGAAAAACGCGAAAAAGGAAAATAATTAGTGCCATGAGTTGCAGCAGCTCCAAATAAACTAGATAGTAAACTAGCTGTTCGGGGTACTTTGTCCATTCTGAGAGTTAACTTTACGAATCGACAAATAAATAAAATACCAACTGTTCCCTGAACAGCTGTTGGACTAAGACAGCATCCAGTTTACTTGTACACGTCTATGCCATCACGTTCGAAAATAAATTTCCAATGTATACAACAAAAATGCAAGAACATTTAAATAGACCAACTACCTGCTCACGTAACTTCAAATTATGCGTTTCGGGTAGCATGAGTAATAAATCTGGAGAAACTTTTGGTTATCTCAATTATACTTATAATATTGAAGTTTCGACACTCACAAAACTTTGGATGGAAGTTATTCTCCGGCAGTAGACTATAATGAACAATTCTAAAGGTACTTTTTTTTTTCTGTCCAAGTACGATCGAATAACCATTTTAATTACTTATTGACTAAATCAACAGGAAACACGTGTGGCTACTTCTGGTAGTTTTCTATCTTTAAAGACCTATCGCACTGACACGGTGCTTGTTCATGATACGAGAACACCTTCTTCCATTGATACTTCTAAGTAATCACTGATATTTCCGCACTGTTTACTTGTTTTAACGTGTCTCCTCAAATCCACTTTTCGACTAAAAGTTTCTTCGCACTGGATGCACTTATAAGGCTTCAGTTTAAGGTGGATAGCTTCATTGTGCAAATTAAGGTGAGCTTTTTGGGTGAATGTGGCGCCGCAAATGTGACATTTGTGAGGTTTCAGTGTATAGTGAACGGAGGCGATGTGTCTCTTCATATTAGCCTTTTGGGTGAAGGTGGTAGCGCACTGCGGGCACTTGAAGGGCTTTAACTTGTGGTGGACTGCTTTCAGGTGTTTGGTGAGGTTGCTCATTATACTGAACACTTCAGGGCATTCCGGGCACTCGAAGGGCTTCAGGCCGTGGTGAATGGCGTCCAAATGCTGATTGAGATTGCTTCTATGGTTGAAAGAGGAGGAACATTCTGGGCATTTGTACCGCTTCAGGTTGAAATGGATGGAATTGATATGCTGCTTCAAGTTGCCTTTGTGGGTGAATCTGGCTGGGCATTTTGGACACACGAACCTCTTAATTTTTAAGTGGACGCTGTCAACATGTCGTCGCAGTTTTCCTTTGACACGGAACCATTTTTGGCAGTAAGGACATCGAAAACCTTCACCAAAATCATTGGTGACGTCACTGCTGATGCTGCCTTCCAAAGATGCCGCAATCTGGTGATGCAACAAAATCCCAAAACTCTTCTCATCAATTTCTTCCTCAAAATCAGTTCCAACGAGCGGTTTCTGTTCCTTACTCTCATCCTCTTCAATGTCCTGGCAAACGAGTTGAAATACATGAATGAATGACGCAAGTCAAAAGCAGAATTTAATCATGCACAAACAAGAACTATGTCGGGATGATCATCATCAATGTCCCCTCCTCTATTTGTGACCTTGACCATTGGGGCAAGAACCTGATTCTTGCTGACCTCTGTGACCCTAGTCTTGTTCAAAACGTATCGTATTACAATAATCCAAACTGGGATTATTACAATACTTCTTCAGTTTCTACCTCTACAATTTAGGTAAGAGGGGTTTAAAAGTTGTGACAAGAATTTCCATCTGAATTTTGACCTCTATTTAACACCTTAACTCTTGATACAGGGACCCGAGCCTTGCTAAAAATACTGTCTTATGATCATCCATGTGTGTGTATGTGAAGTTTCATCGATTTAGGTTGAGTTGACCTCAATTCTACCTTGACCTTTAGAGAAGGGATGTGGCAACCCCACCGCCCGCTGAAATATTCAGCTAGTTCCGCGCCTCCTGCGCTATAGGAGAAGGATTGGGTTGGGGAATCCCTCCATCCATTCCCTGCAGGCAGACATTTGGGTATGTGAAATGCAAAGGGAATAAATGATGAGTAAAAAAGAGAAGTGGTGCGGGTGCTCAAGGAGGGGGAAGGTTTGATGTTCTGGTATTGTGAAACAAAGATGAAAAGAGGTGGGTGGTGGTTCTGCGTGTGAATTCAGAAAGGGGGGGGGGGGGGCGAGGAACCGGTGTTAGTCTGTTGAACGATTAGAGACTTCTCGTGGGGGGGGGGGGGGGGGGAATTGGATATGCGCCGATGAGAAAAACCTTTGCCCACATGATAGTCCTGTGTGGAGAATGGAAAAAAGAAAAAAGGTGGGTCACAAAAGAAAAGTTAATGGTAAGAGAAGTAGCGAACGAGTATGGTAAGAGAGTGCATGATGATTTGAGTGTAAAGATGCAGATTAAAAGAATACGAGTGGGATGTGGAACATGTACCAGGAATGACTAATTAGGAATGCAAGACGTGTGTGTGTGTGTTGCTGAGATAGGTGCGAAGACGGCAACAACGTGGTAGGATGCCGAGGTTGCGTCTGTGGTTGAGGATAAGAAGAAATGGTTGCTGGGTGCACAGAGTAATTGTGATAAGAGAAGAAAGTTGAAGTGTGTATGAAGAGAGCAAAAGAAATGTGAAGAGAGAAAGTAATTAATGAGTTTGGAAGGAGGATAATAATTATGTAGATAATAGAAAGTTGTTCTGGAGGGAAGTGCAGAAATGGAGGAATGAAACCAAGAAAGTTTGAGAGTAAGGGATGAAAATGAAGGAATGCTCACAACAGATATGGTTCTAAGGAATATTTCGAGGATTTGATGGATGGAAGAGATGAGAGGAGTACAAATATAAATATGATGGAATTTGGTGATATGAGGAGAATGCCTGTAAACATAAACCATGGGGGGTGAAATGAAAGCAAGCGACAATTCGCAAGCTAAAAAGAATGTTTGCGAAGATAGGAAGGGGAGAGGAAGGCCGAAAAGATGAATGGTTGGATATGGTGAATGACTGCTTGAGGAAGCGTGGACTTGATCTGGGGTTGTTCGAGAAGTGGCTGGAAGTAGATTGGAATGGAGGTTTATTAGAGGTAAGTTTGGGACACTCGCTCACTTTTGTTTTTGACAAAACCTGGAAACACTACCACGCATGACGTCGAAGCGCCACAGGTGTAGAATATAGCCATGTTATGGAGGGAGAGGGGGGGGGGGATACTGGTCACCAGGATGCCGGTGTGAATGAATATGGATGCTTTAGTTTTACCTTTTCTCTTCTTCACTACCTTCTGCATTTTATATCGGAGCTGTCTTGCCTTCTCACCCCAACTCATTTGGGAAGTGAGATTTTTGATAATGTACGTACATACGTACGTATGTATGTATGTACACGAGTCTTCCTCAAAACACATCGTCCTGTAATGATCCATACGTGTGAGAAATTTCAATTTATGTTGAGTGGTTCAAAAGTTATGGCGCGGACCTCCATTTGACAGTTGACCCCTATTTGTGACCTTGACCTTCGATGCCACGACAGAGTTCTTGCTTGCAACACATCGTCTTACGATACGTGTGTAAAGTTTCATTATTTCAAGTTGAGTAGTTCGAAAGCTATGGAGTGGATTTCGATTTGACCTTTGATGCAGGAGCTTGATTCTTACTCGTGACACATCGCCTTGTGATCATCCACACGCGTGTTAAGTTTCATTCATTTCTGTTCATTGGTTCAAAAGTTAGCCCAGACACGCGTAATACAGGAGAGGTTTCTGCAAACTAAATCACTGTTAAATAAATACAGTGAGTAAATAAAAGTAATCCATTTCAATCATTACTTAGGATGAATGGAACGTTGACAAATTTGTCATGATAGCCAATTTACTCCTAATTCGAAATTCACGCCTGGTCTCCACTCCAAAATGATATAGAATGAAAAATAAATGAAGATCAGGGCGCATCTCATTCCCAGTGATAATTAGAGCGTCAGTTCGCTGTAAATGGAATGCATTTTCTTCCATGGAGAACAAGTAGATTTCTGGCAATTTTAGCCTCTCCCCCTTCAGTACCCCCAAAATTCTCATAAAACCCCTTACTTTGTTCACTTCCTCCTTGACACTCTCTTTACTCTCTCTGTCCTCCACCACAAACCCTTTGGAGAGGAACTTATTGCGCAGTCTTCGTATGGTGACTCTATTGGGTGGAGTGTCATCATAATGCTCCTTCCAGAGTCGCAGCACTTCTTTGGTGCTTTCAAGGTAACTGTAATACCACAGCATCACTTGGATACGCTGCAGTTTAGTGAATCTTGTTTTCTGTTAGAAAAAAAATATATATATTTGGGATGAATTTCACAAACACATGAAATGAATGAATGAATGAAAGCAAGCCTACAAGGAAAAAGAAAAATTATTTTTCTTTTTCCTTGTGGATTTACATTATATATATATACCGTATATATATGATACGCACAGACCGTGCATGGAACAAGGAACTCTTCTGGGATAATTAAATCCACTATAGTCCGAATAAGTAATGGTAAATGACAAATACCATAGTTTTTCTTTTTTATGATGCTAGCCTGATGTTGGCAACGGGTCACTCACTCCTTGTTCCATGCACGGTCTGTGTGTATCATAAAAAACTCAGGGGACCATTCTGAGTTCATTCCCATATATATACAGCCTTGGTCAGAATTATTAGGCACCTTTAAAATTCTAAATAAAAATATATGTTAGCGCAATAAAGGATATAAAAACAATGATATACCTGTTAATTTAATTATTTACATTAATTTTAATACCTGGTATGTCTGCCTTTGGCTTTAATTACCGCCTTTATTCTGTTTGCCATATTGCTCACTAAGTTGTTGCATACTGAGCTTGGCAGTTTATCCCATTCCTGCTGTATAATGTTCTTCAGTTCACTTTGAGAGGTGCATCTGTGCTTCCTGATACTCTTCCCGAGATGGGCCCACAGCAGTGGTGGGCGCGGTACCAAAATTTGGGGGTGCGTTACGCGGTACTGCGGTACCTCAGCATGCCCAGTGCGTTACGCGGTACTGCGGTACTTTTTCAGGTCCCCCTGGTGCGTTCCGCGGTACTGCGGTACTGCACACAAGAACAACACATATTTTCAGAAATTGCATATCGGCGATTTCGCACCTGAACTTTCTGCCATAATGGCTAAAAATCGATCTTTGTCACAGAAATGTAACACACGTGCAACCGGCTCAAAAGCAAGCACTGCACTGAGGCGTTGTGATAGGATGGCAACGTAACATGTTCTGAACGAAAACTTAACGTGTCTAGAGTTAGGCTGATGCAACACACGCAGCATTCGTCTTACTGTACTCCTGTAATAAGGTTTACTTCAAAAAAAGTGTTAATTTTTGAAAAGTCGTGTTTGTCGGTACCGCGGAAAGTACCGCGGGAAATTTGAATGCGGTAGCGGTACTGCTGTACTTTCAGCGATCCTTTGCGGTACTGCGTTATGCGGTACCGGTTTGGTAGTGCGGTAGTACCGCAAAAAATACCGCAAGTGCCCAGCTTTGGCCCACAGGTGTTCGATGGAATTTAGGTCTGGTGATTGAGGGGGCCAATCCATGACTCTGATATTATTCTGCTCAAACCAATTTTTGCTGTGACGAGAAGTGTGGAACGGAGCGTTGTCTTGTTGGAAGATGACACCTTCAGGGACATTAGTGTTGAAGATTTTGGCTACTGAGCGCTCGTATACTTGATCCAGCATGGTGGTGTACTTGATAGAGTTCATCCTGGCGTCACAGATTTTCAACATTCCGGTCCCTGCCAGAACCATGCAACCCCACACCATGATGCTACCCCCTCCGAACTTCACAGTAGGTACCACGCATTCAGCATGGTATGCTTCACCTGTTCTTCGGCGAACATAAACGGCGCAAGGGGTCCCGAAAATCTGACAAAAAAGTAGGATAAATGAATTGTTTTACCATAACGGTTGTAACGCATTTAAATACATTTCTATACAATGTAACAATATAAATAAGTAACTACTATGAATGTGTATCTTGCCTCGAAGTCACTTTCATCGGACCAGATCACTTTAGCCCAGTCCTCAAGGTCCAATTTTGGTGTTGTTTGGCCCACATTAGACGCTTTTTTCGGTTGACCTCAGACAGAAACGGCTTTTTCCTGGCCTTCCATCCTTTGAGGCCTTTTTCTGCAAGCCTTCTTCCAGCGGTACGACTGGAGATGGACTTTCCAGTTGTTGACCGAAAGGCTGCAGCGACGTCCGAGTATGATTTCTTACGATCTGTCAGGCTAATTCTTTTCAGCAGCCGGTCTTCTCGGGCCGTTGTTGACCTTTTCCTACCTTGCCCTGCCCTATTCTTGTAAGACTTGGTTTCCTTGTACCTTTTTAACGTTGTCCGTACTGCAAATCTTGAGCATTTCATTTGTTTTGCAATCTTAACCTGGGATAGTCCTTGCGAATGTAATAAGACTATTTGGGCCCGTTCACCTTCTGAAAGTAGCTTACCCTTCGCCATTATTGTAGCCACTACTTTTGTAAACAAATAGAACGTGTGATATTAGGTCGTTTCTTCTTCTTAACTTGCTTACATTTGTATTATCTTCGTTTTACATCTCACAAATTTCCTGAAAAACAAATAAATGTATGTTATGTTCTTTATTTATACTTGATATTTTATCAAAAGCATTAAAGTTTCAATTAATCACTAAAACAACACATTTGAAATTATTAAACGAATTAATATGTAGTTTAAAACAAAAAAAAGACGAGGTGCCTAATAATTCTGACCAAGGCTATATATATATATATATTAATTTTTTTATTTTAAAAGCACTAACCCTTTAACATACATTCTTTCCAGGCAATTTTATCAGCATTTAATACATGGGAAAATACATCCTTACGTATTAGGCTGGGTCAAAAAGGGGTCAAGGTCAAGATTTTACTTAGGTACATATTGTGAGGTTGATCATTTTGTAACAGTAGTATCCACACCAAAAATCAAGGCTGTGGGACCTTCGCTACCCCCCCTACCGATACTCACTTTTTTCCATATGAATTTGTATGGGAAATAGGCCAAAAATCGAAAATCGTAAAAATTGACCCTAAATATTAATTTTTTTGCTTTCGGATGGCCAAAATCGGGTTCCCCGGCACGAATTACATCAGAATAGACCATTCACCAACATTTTTTTTTAGATTGGGGGGGGGTCTTAAATCTGGTGCTGACTCATAGCACTGGATATAAGACCTAATATTACATTATTCTTGTTTTTTTTCTTTCCAGATTCCTATTTAGGTACCTAGAATGTTAAAAGTTTGTATTAAAATACTTATTTAATTTTAAAATATCAGTAATAAATAAAACATAGTTAAAATCTTATTAAATTAAATTATGGCTACTAGAAAAAGAAGCCACAATGCAGCCTTCGGATATCCAGCAAAATTTTCATCTGCCATGATGCCATCAAAAGCTGATGTTGTAAGGCACTTCCATTTTGTTGTTAGAGAGGAAGAATCTAAAGCACAGGGTAAAATAAGTAAAAATGATTGCTATAACGTAGTTCAAGATATAAAAGAAATTTGGCAAAAATTTTCTTTCCCAACAATTGATACAAAGGAAATTTATGTTAAAAGTTATTAGACTTACAGAAGATGCTGATAAGTTAACTAAATGCCCTATGATAAAAAGAAATGAAAAATATTATGAAAAATTAAAGAAATATGATGAGATGTTTGACATATCTCCATGCCACTGTTATGATAAAGGCATAAGGGATAGAAAACTTTGTAGGTGTGAACATAAAATACCTATTCTAGAATGGGAAGCTTTTATTGGTCAAAAAGAAAGAAAAAAAACCAGTAAGGAAAAATTGATAAAAAAACTACTTCAAGTAATTTGAGAAAGTTGGGCAAAATCCAAAAAGCACAGGAAAGGGAAAAGAAATCAAAAGAAAAATTAAGAGAAGCAAGGGAATTTGTATCATCAGAAGTGATAGATGATGATGATGATAATGAAAATGAAGACGTCGATTTTCAAGACAGAGAGGACTTAGAATTAAAAAGTAAATATAACAGTTTTATAAGCGAACTTTTGTAAAAATAAATTTTTTTTGAAGTAAATGGCAAATTATTTCGAATTTTACGAATTTTCTGAAAAAAATGAAACCAGTAGGGTGGGGGTAGAGGTCTTCAGAATTCAAAAATATTTTAACAGGGTGTTACTATGATTGATTGAACCACCTCACACTATGTACGTAAGAAATAAAAAATTTCGACCTGGCCTATTACTTATGTCAGAATCAATACACTTAGATATATTGATATCTGAAATTTTCAGCTATTTTCCAGTGTACACAATTCACATCACAATAAAACCTTGCCTCTATAAATGAGGCTCTCCTAGGAAGAAGTGGCTAAGCGACAAAAGTAAAAAATGCCAGAAAATGGTTAAAGTTGCACCAATTTGAAAGTGGAATAACTTTTAACTTTTTGAAGATATTTCAATGAAATATTTTTTAAAAATTCAAAAGTTATGACACTTTCAAAATGATACAGCTAACTGCGTTTTTTAATTTTGTTGCTTAGCTACTTCCTAAGAGGACCTCAAATAAGAAGGTAACATCCAGAACCCTTATTTCCTCATAAGACGAGAGGTGGGTGTGAACTCCTAGAGTCACCTGAGCCTGAGCAATCAGTAGGTGGCAGGTTCAGTTACAACTGTGGTGGCAGGGGGAATCAAATCTGGGCTTTGAGAGCTTTCAGTGGCAGTTTTTATCTACCCATGCCTAATGAGAATACTCTTGTAGTTCTGAAGGATTAATTAATAGTGTCCACACTTCAGTCAAATCTCTCACACAAGAGGTTGAGAGAAGCCACTCAGAACTTCAAATATACAATAAGCATGCAACCACTATAATTTCTAAACTTCACAATCACAGCCAGTTTGGATAATGTTTACCATTATATTCAATCTCATTGATTAGTGCATTAGGATATTTCTTAATTAAAAGTTATATACTGTGGGGAATTTGTGTGAACTTTCTATGTTCAAAATTTGACACGAGCAACACGAAATACTTGAATTAATTCCATAATCCATACTTAAAGGAAATTATATTTTTTTTTATTTAAAGTTGCTTCATTTGCACATGCTCATGAACCTTTATTATGGAGTTCTGTGTTCCTACTTAGTTTGCAAGGTCTCTAAGAAAATAAAATAATTCTACTTACATGGCCCTTCATATTCAAATCATCTAAAGACAGCTTCTGATTAAACAAATGTAGCACCGACCCATGCGTCTTGAAATGATTGTCCAACTCTAAGATCATTTGTTCACTGGGGGGAACTGTATTAAACTTAGTATTCCAATTTGAGTGAACATCTGATGCAGTTTTGAACTTCCAGTACCAAATTAAGCTGTGAATACGTTCTTCTACACTCATTTGACACAGTTCTGATATTGGTGATCCAGGCTAGGTTGATAACAGAAAAGGCAAGTAACCAATACAAGCACACTTAATTAAACTTTTCCAAAGATATTTATTCAGCCTACTCAGTTAAATCAAAATTTCTCTCTACTGAAAAAACATATATTATTTGAAAATTAACAATTTCATTATGCAAAACTAAAAACAATGTAGAGCTTCTACATTACAGTTGTAAAAGCAACTAACTATTAAAAAATTAGAGCTATAAAAAAAAAAAAAAAAAAAAAAAAAAAAAAAAAATTAGGCCAGGCCCTACATTCAAGCTATAATAAACCATTCAAACTTGAAACAACTAAAATGATATATACATAGTGTAATATGATCTGCTTCACAGCATAAAATGATAGTGTGGATGTATACCACTGGTTAGATTACACAGGCCTGCGATGGAAAAACTTTTTTCATAATTTTAGCTGTTTACAATGTATTTTTGTGCTGAATTCGAAAAACAATAAAAATGTCATACGACACAAAGTTATTTCACAAATTCGATTTTTTTGTGAAGCAACTTCGAGAAAATGCCAGATTTTTTGTTTTATATCAGCGAACTAGCGTGTTTTGATAGTGTTAAGAAAGCATTATTTAGCCTTTATTAAATTAAATTCAAGACTCTTATTGTGTTCTGGGTACTGTAGTAAGTTGTGAATCATGGCTAGCCGTGGATGTGTCAACAGTCCCGACAGTTTCTGCTACATATGCGGGGAATTTGATCAAGAAACATCAAAGAAACGTAACAAATTTTATTAGGCAAGTGTACCATGCCTACTTTGGAATGAAACTAGGAGACCAAGACAAACCATGGGCACCACACAAAGTTTGTTTTATTTGCGTAGAGGATCTAAGGAAATGGTGTAAAGGCAAAAAGAAAGCATTCAGATTTGGTGTGCCAATGGTATGGAGGGAGCCAAAAATCACTGTGATGACTGCTATTTTTGCTCTTGTGATGTTAAAGGCTATAACTCAAAAAATAAGAAAGCCATATTCTATCCAAATCTTCCATCAGCTTTTCGACCTGTTCCTCATGGGCCAGAAGTTCCAGTTCCGCTTCCACCAGAAACATTGGAAGATTTGCCTAGTAATTCTGGTTCAGATACTGATCATGAAGAATTTCAGTGTGATATAGGAAGTGAAGACCCCCAGTTGTTCACTCAATCTGAACTAAACGATTTAGTGAGAGATTTGGGATTATCCAAGGAATCTGCTGAACTCTTAGGCTCCAGATAAAAGAAAGAAATTTATTATCAGCTGGAACATCGATATATTTGTATAGAAGAAGAGAAAAGGTTTATTCACTACTTTTCACATGAAGGCAATTTAGTTTACTGTAGTGATATTGATGGTTTGGTACAGGCATTTGGCATTGAGTACAAAGTGGATGAATGGAGACTTTTCATCAACTCTTCTAAAAGAAGTCTAAAAGCTGTTCTTTTGCACAATGGGAACAAGTATGCCTCTGTACCTGTTGGTCACTCGGTACATCTCCAAGAAAGTTATGAGAATTTGGAATTGGTTCTTACAAAGATAAAATATTATGATCACCATCACCACTGGATGATTTGTGGAGACCTTAAGGTATTGTGCATGCTTCTGGGGCAGCAGGGAGGATATACTAAGTTCCCATGTTTCCTTTGTGAATGGGATAGCAGAGCAAAGAGTCAACACTGGGAGCAAAAACACTGGCCACAAAGAAGATCTCTAGAACCTGGAAGCAAGAATATTTTGCATAAAAATCTTGTTGACCCAAAGAAAGTATTTCTACCACCTCTTCATATAAAACTAGGCCTTATGAAACAGTTTGTTAAGGCATTAGAAAAAGTGGAGAATGCTTTAAGTACCTCTGCAAGAAGTTCCCTAACCTATCAGAAGCAAAATTAAGAGAAGGTATTTTTGTAGGCCCAGACATTAGAAGACTGCTGTCAGATGAAAACTTCTTGTCTACGATGACTGAAGTAGAAAAAGAGGCTTGGAATTCCTTCAAAAGTGTGGTTACTAAGTTCCTTGGGAATAATAAGGACCCTGAATATGCACTCATTGTTGAAAACATGCTGGAGAAATTCAAAGCTTTAGGATGCTCAATGAGTATCAAAATGCATTTCTTGAATGCACACTTGGACTTTTTCCCAGAAAATCTTGGTGCAGTAAGTGAGGAACAGGGAGAACGTTTCCATCAAGACATTAAGGAGATGGAAAAGAGATACCAAGGCCGGTGGAACGTTAATATGATTGGGGATTATTGCTGGATGCTGCATCGTGAAAATCTGGAAGCAGCGCACAAAAGGAAATGCAGCAGGCGCAGCTTCACTGGCAAAAGAAAACAGGACTACTAAGCCATTCCACTAAGTAAAGATGTAAGTATCCAAGTTTTATAGTTTTTTTAAATAAATATATTCAGAAATGGTCAGGAAATAGGTTTCATGTGGTAATTCTTCACTACTTATTTTATTCAGTAACATATTACAACATAAAAATGTCATAGCAAATTGTGAAAAAACTATACGTGATGGAGCAAATCTGAGGCCATTTTTGGATTTAGCACCCCAAATTCCTATAAAACCAGCATACAATTTCAAAAAAGTTTTTAGGACCCTCAATTTTGCAGGCCTGTGTTATGGGTAGCTTATCAGTGGGAAGCAAACAATACACCAGCCAATAATCAGTAAATAAAGCATTTAAAAGAATCGTGTGAACAGTTTAACTGAATTAATAAGTGAAATTGTGGAGAAAGAGAGAAATTTAGTCACTAACATTTGGTTATGTCTTATTCTGTGATGCATAATATCAAGGTCAGACTGCATTCCTGCGGGTTTTGAACAGTACAGAACTCATACACTTGGCTTCTTCATTCTGGTAATATTCTATGCTTCACAAAAATTTAGGTTGACTCTTAAGCTAAACTATCAGGTCTCAAAATCTGCTCATTTTATTCTTTGTTAATAGAGTCAGGTAGACAACATTCACATTTAGACTACAGTATATGCAACTGCCATCACTTTCAGGTCTATAATACTGTTGGGTTATGCACACACTCATCAGACAAGAACATTCCCTGTAGTACCATACTGTATTACATTAATATGATTAACATATGCAGTTGTCATAGCTTAACCACAGTTTTTTTTTTTCTTTAAATGGTAAAAGCAAGTCTATTTGGCCAGCTAATCACTGGTGTTAATGTATTTTTATCTATTTAAACATCTATAAAAAATTAATGTATATATTTCTCATATGTATGTGGCAATAACATGAGGAAAACTTGTCATACATACTGAGGGATTTATGTTAAGTTTGTGCATGGCCTTAGCTGTAATATGAAAAGGTGTCTCTAGCCTATGCCACCTACCTTTTCATTGTGATCCAAGGAAATGTTTTCCACAAATATAGCTTCTTCCTTTTCAAAAAGTTGCGATGGGTGAGAATGGATACAAAAATAATTAATATAAGGCCTAATTGTTAAGGATAAGTAGATCAATAAATCTAAAAAGTGTTTCTTTGAGAACTACTACTAGATCTTAGTAGGCTAACTAAAAGTTTTTCAAAACAAAATTACTGGGTAATTATGTATATTGAGTAACTCAGTCATTTTACACATCAAAATACATTTTTCTAGTAGAAAAATGGAGGTCAAAATCTAAGCAAAACACATCAAATATTACTAGAAAAATGTATTTTGGTATGAACCTAACCTTACCTAACCTAACCCTAAAACTAACGTAAGTGGAAATAGTAACCTAAAATGCCTAAAACTAATGAAAATATCATTACTTAACCTAACCAATCATCAAGGGCATTCAGTTGGCCTAACCGGTTAATATTGGTTATTTCACCTAAATATCTTCTGATCTTTTCGTATTAGGCACTCACTGTCACATTTTGGACAAGTTAAGGATGAGAGAATAACGCCGTAATTGATAAAAACATCCAATGCTTTCTCTTCATCTAGGGCACATGACGAATCAAGTTCTCAAAGTCAGAAACCACACGAACAGCACGTCATAATTCTATCACAAACACAACCAAACTGAATCCAATTACAAAAACAAAAATAGCCAGAACAGAAAACATCTAACTAATTAAGTCGCAGAGTAGCAAAAAAATAGCCCAAGCCTAGCTCATATATCATATTTTCATAACATCACCAGGCAAATATTGGGAAGGTGGGGAAAAAATGTCGCAAAAATGTCATAATATTCAAATCTACATAATTTGGTAAGGACACATCTGCGAACATAGTGACTTATATGAAAATGATGAGAAAATTATGCTTTAATATTTTATAATTATATTTGCTTTTGATATTCTGAGTACGATAAAACTCATATTAACCAATTACTGTAGCCGTACTCTGGAATTATCACAAAAGATACAGTACTGGGTTAGTTAGTGTAATGCTTTAGAAATGAATTAGCTACTTTTTTACTGTAGCTTTTCTAAAGTTTTATATGTAGTCTTGAGTAGCTAATATTCATGGACTAGCAAATGGGAACCTTATATAAATGCACAAGTTATATTACCTTCAAATCATCTGTTCTTTCTTTATATAAGTTATCTTCTGTTTTGATTTCAATATTAATGACAGGCCTCTGTGTTCCAAGATTCTGTTAAAAAAAAATATATATATATATATATATATATATATATAATATATATACACACACACACACAGGTTGATGAAAGTAAATAGGCTAAATACTACAATGATTGTCCTCAATCACAAATGGCAAAACTAACCATAATAGAATGCCAAAATGTATCAGTTTTACATAATTTGAAGGGGAAAGCAACATCATTCTAAATATATTGATTCAATAAATCTTATTTTTTATTGACATCATCAAATCAAAAACTATGGAAAAAACCAAAGGTGTCTATTTACTTTTGTCAATCCTATTCAAGAGCTTCTAAATTATGATCAAAACAATTTACTGGGTTAGCCTAATTAGTCATCTCATGACCTTGGAAAAGTGTCTGATGCCCAAATCAGATCAATTTTGGGTAACTGGAGGTCATAGAGGAGTAAATTTTGGTTTATACTCGTATTTCATGTATATTATGTGCCAAATTTCAAAAAATCAAGAGGTCATATAAATTGATGATTCGATACGAAATTACCCTAGTTGCTAAATAGCTTAATGAAACAAGTTCTACAAGTAACTTGGGTAACCTTGATAGTCCCCAGATGCTTCATTTTGCCTATGATAATGTTATGTTCTTATGAATGAGGAGATTTTAAAATATGTAAATAATCTACTTTAGATAAGACTTACATTATAAGCCCTGTTTGTTCTACAATAATTTTAAAAATAACCTAATTATAATTAACTAACCTGAAACTGATATTTTGACAAATTTATCAGAAACTATAGCTATAGACCATTTATCTGACTTGGATAATCTTCACAGGCCCTAATGGTTTCATGTCCAAATATAATCTAATGAAATGCCAAGGGCCTGAAAGAGAACCAGTATGAGAAGTTTGGCAGAAGTGACACACATTCTGAAAAAAGGAGTGAAGTGACTGAAAATCCCATAGGAAACAGAAAAAATAAGGCAAATATGCCTTCTAATAGTACTACTATTGAAAAAAGGTGGCTCTCCCAGGTCTGAAACAAATAATTTAACTTGATAAGTAATGCATTAGGATCTTGTAAATTGAGACTACAAATTCTGGTCAAATTTTCAAACTGCATCATGCAATGATTTTTCCATAACTCTCCCATGCCCAATGCATCATGTGAGAGCTGTAACTCATATTACTCATGCCCAATGCATCAGGCAACAGTTTTAATTGAAATTATGGTGACATGAGAATGTTCTTTCTAAAGTGCATTAGCACAAGACTTTGAAAAATTGTATTGTGTGAGACTTTTACAATTTGGAAAGTGAGAATTTTGTAGATTGTGCAGTCTGGCTGTAAATTTCTACCAAACTTCTCAATTTTAATGAGGTTAAAATTAGGGTAAATATACAGTTTTGTAACCAACTATATTTTGGCAATGCTCATGACATAGGAAATTACTACCCAACCATAAACCACCACCTTTGTGTATGCTTAGCTTAATGTGGGAATAAAATTCACCTTGATTAGCACCCAGACTACAGGATCTGAAAAATTCTCACTTTTAAAATTTTGAAAATCTTGTGCAATATGAAAAATTCTCATACTAATATGCTTCAGAAAAAAAAATTCTATTAATTTCAGTCAAAACTTTTAGTACAAACTTTCATCCTACATGTTGAACTTGAGTAATTTCAGTTCAAACTCTTGCCCAACATGTCAGGTACAAGTAATATGGGTTAAAACTCTTGCCTGATGCATCAGGCAAAGAATGTTATATGGAAAAATCCTTGCATGACACCAGTGGGAAATTTTAGCAGATTAGGCAGTCTGGATTGGCATGGCATATGAAATGAGCTGACTTCCATCATTGTCAAAAATCTGGTAGCCATAAAACTACAAAGACCTATTATAGCCTCAGATAGTTTTTTCATTCTTGTAGACCCGAGTATTTTAAGTACAAGGGCACAAGTTTTGGTAAGATTCCAGAATCCAGATGCAGTTCAGAAACAGAGTTCATGGCAAAATTCCAGATGTCAGATACAATTCAGAGACAAGAGCTGATAACAGCTTGGTAATATGTTAAAATATATTAGATTAGGCTGTTAGGTTGGTTAGGTTAGTAATTAGAGCCACTGGTGTAACTAGGGTGATAATTTGGGTTCTAACCCCTCCATTAATCTCAGAAAAATATTCAGAAAAATGCCAATATTCCCTGAATAGGGAAATTTTGAGGAGTGGATATAAATGTTTATACAGTGGACAACACTTATAAGAGCAAAATTCAAGGGCACATTCCTGTGCCTATGTAAATCTGATGGTTATATGAGCACTCAGATCCACAAGTATGGTCAAAATGTGCATCAAAACCACTTTTCCAAGAGAATTTTTCACCTGCAGGCTAAGGTATGTGTTGTGTTGTGGTGTGCTGTATGTCTGTTTATTGTATGCAAGCTATGTGATGTGTGATCATAACAGTGTGCTGACTATTTTTCCCTAATTCATTGACTGAATCAGTTCAGTTGTGCTTTGAGCACATTGCTTGCATGTTGTGTCTTTGTTTTGCGGGCTATGTAGCTGTAACTGACATTTGTTTCTCATTCTCAGAGATCATGTTGCCTAATTTTTACCTATTTTGACAAAATTACAGATTCGCATGCAATATAAACCCATTTTCTATACATTTGGATATAAGAGCAGAAATGCTGGGAATGGAGGGTGCTCTTTTAAGCATCATCTACTGTATATCCAGAAAAACACATTTTCAATGTATTAATTATCAAAAAATATATAATATTGCTAAATAATACTTTAATCTTATGATAGAGAAAGAAATAAATATATTTATACATATTACTTTAAATGTAGGTGTATTGGGGAATTTTAGACTAAAAAGGAAAATTTTAAGAGCAAACCTAGGGAAATTATATAATTCAGACTTGGCAACACTGACCTGATGGCTGATTACACTGGTCAACAAAGATTTTTCATCAGAGTAAAATTTGTGTTGGCTGGATAGCATTTTTCACGCTGATTCCAAAACTGCATTCAGATTGTTTCTAGCACGTATAGTTTTCAAGATGAAGGCATATATATAACTACACAGATTTAACCATTTTAAATAGGCAAAATACTAATATTTCAACATTTGATTGTGTTTATTTTATTGTGTTTTTTTAGTTTATTCATCTTATTTATTTCAATTATCTTAATTATACATCTTATTTATTTCAGGTGTGAGCTTTTACGTCTAGCAGCATTGTGATTCAGGCAACAACGCCGTGCTTTGTGTGTCAAAAGATCAGTCCAGTCCAAGAACTTGTTGTGTCAAGTTGGTGTACATTTTTTTTGAATTTATAGTTTGCTCAGGTCAGTCAACATGCCTCGACAATGTAAGAATGACCCCGACAAGTTCTGTTTCGTATGCGGCCAGTTGACAACTAAAATACAGCGACGAAGTATTACAACCGACATTAAGAAAATATACAAGCTATACTTTGGTTGCCATCTAGGTGACCAAGATAAACCATGGGCGCCACATCAAATCTGTTCTGGCTGTTCAAATGGATTACATGATTGGCTTAACAAAAAGAAAGCTTCAATGCCATTTGCCATACCCATGATATGGAGGGAGCCGAGAGATCATCATGAAGACTGTTATTTTTGTAGTGTGAACTTAATGGGGTTTTCTGCCAAGAACAAACACCAGATTGTATATCCAAACTTGGATTCAGCACGTAGACCAGTAAAACATGATGAAACATTGCCCATTCCAATTCCCCCAAGTGATAGGCTAGATTCTATCATAGATGACATGGAAAGTGATGAAGGTGCAACTGGTGTTTCCGGACCATCTACAGAACCAGAGTACACTTTTGAAGGTAGACATTTAGAGCCTAAAAAGTTAACCCAAGGACAGTTGAATGATCTTGTTAGAGACTTATTGCTGTCTAAAGAGAAATCAGAGCTTCTCGCCTCAAGACTAAAGGAGAACAATTTACTTGAGAACAATGTTCGTATTAGTTACTACCGAAAGCGGAATTTTGAATTAACAGCATTCTTTTCAGTCGACGGTCCTCTCTGTTATTGCCATGACATCAATGAACTATTTACAGTCATATCTCAGACGTATGTGGCATCTGAGTGGCGCCTCTTTATTGATTCGTCGCAGAGAAGCCTGAAAGCAGTTCTTTTGCATAATGGTAATATAATGCCATCCATCCCCATTGCCCATTCCGTCCATCTAAAAGAGACATATGACAATATGGATACTACTTAAGGCAATCAAATACGACAGTCATCAATGGAATGTTTGTGGAGATCTAAAAGTTATAGGAATGCTTATGGGTATGCAGTCAGGATTCACAAATGGATATGTGAAAACTTTCTTGGAAGCAACAAGTGACCTGTGTATAAGGATGGAGTCAAGAACCTCCTTGATGCCTTCAAAGAAATGGAGTGTCGAATGTCGTTAAATATTCACTTCCTGCATTCCCACTTAGATTTCTTTCCTGAAAACCTTGGTGCAGTGAGTGACGAGCAAGGAGCGTGCTTCCATCAAGATATTCAGATGATGGAGAAGCGCTACCAAGGATATTGGAATGAAAGCATGATGGCGGACCATTGTTGGATGCTGTATCGTGACAATCCAGGCCAAATTTACAAAAGGAAATCACACTCACAGCGCTTTTAATAAAATAATGTATATATTCTTTATTTATAAGTACATTGAATAAAGTATATGATGTATTTGTTGTTTAGCATTCCTAAGTGTGATCTATACATCCATAAATTTTCTTTTAGCAATATCAAAAACTTAAAAATATCAAAACCAGTGTATCTATATAACTCTACGTGCTAGAAACAAAATAAAACCAGATTCGGAATCAGCGCGAAAAATGCATTAAGAAAAGTGTGATCATGTTTGTGATGAGAAAAAAAAGTTTCATTTTGTTGGCCAGTGTTATTAGAGCTGTGAAGTAGTAGAGAAATTACATTTAAGTTTAGGTACTTAGCTTTATTATAAACCTTCCTACTATTGGAATTTGAAAGAATTCAAAAATATAATTCCAACCCTCCCCTATACCAGGTTTCTAGTTACACCTATGATTAGAGCCTATGGACTGTCTCTGAACTGTGTCTGGTATGTTCAATTTTACCAAGTTCAAGAAAAGCTAGTAACATTAAGTTTGGTTAGGTTTATTAGATTAGCCTAAGTTAGTAATTATGGACTGTTTCCAAATTGTATCCGAATTCTAGAATTTTAATAAGATTTTTCTAAAAATTTGAAAAGTAAACATCAAGCAAGGTTAAGGGTTAAGGCCTAGGCCTAAGGGGCTACACCTATATGAAGATTCTCAGTTCCTGTGTTGTATGTACACTTTATAAGTCAATCATGTTGGACATTACTTTGACTTGAAACCTTTGATGTAAATAATAAGCCCAACTTAGATTAACAGGGTAACTCTAAGCTGAAGGCCAGACTGCAAAATGTACTCAAATTTTCCAATGCATTAAAAGGACTTTTTCCAAAATAGGCTACTCTTGAACCCAATGCATCAGGCAAGTTTTCATTGAAATTAATGATTTTTTGGTAAATACCGAGTTTCAGGAACACCAGTTTTGGTAAACTTCAAGAATTTGGATGGAGTTCAGAGACAGAGTCCATAGGATTTAACCTAACCTAAATTACCCAAATTAACCTAACCTAGCTTAATCTAATCTAACCTAATATAATTTAAATCAAAACTATTACCTATGGACTCTGTCTCTGAACTGCATCTGGATTCATGACATTCACCCCAGTTTTTCAGGATCTTTGATTGGTCAATGGTTGGTGGAATAGGAAATAATTAACCAAGCTAGAATGACCACCTAATCCAGTATAACACAACTCAAATGCAAGTCATCCTGACTGGCACAACATATGAAATGGGAGGAACACTGAAATCTGGTGTCCTTGAAACATACTATTATGAATACCTAACCAAAATTTTTCTCCCCAAAGGCACAGTGCATTACACAACATTCAGAAAGCATGAAGCCACTCAGGCCTATCAAAGTTATCCCAGTCAGCCGAATGATTCAAAGCTATATTTCATTATCAAATTCAGCTAATTATCCTTAAACCATTTACAAAGCTAATGAAGTAGTCTACTTACTTGAGCTAAAATATACATTATTTACAAACACTTTCATTTATGACAGCATCTAACTGCTACTCAAAGATAAATAAAGAACTACCCTACTATTTAGCTACCACATCATATGGCAAGTCATTCCAGAAATCTACTATTCTGTGACTAAAAAATTGTTTTTGTACATCCAGTTTACAAGCGTGTTTTCTAATTTTATTATGTCCAAGTTCTTCTGTCAAACTCTAATAAGAAAAACTTGCACCTATATTGTCTAACCCAGAAAACCTTTCAAACATGTGTCATATATTTCCCTTGCAACATCTCTCAAAACATACTGTCCCAAATTCCTTTAATCTTTCACTGTATCCCAACATTCTTAAGCTAGGGATAAACTTTGTTGTCATACATTGCATACCTTCAAGCATATCTATATTTTGCCTATGGTAGGGTGACCAAGCTTGAATGTATTACTCTGAGAGAAGCCTAATATAAAAATTCTACAATCTACAGACTTCTTACTCTTGTAACTAGCATTCCTCTTAATAATACCTAGCATTTTATTTGCCTTATTTCTAGCTCTAAGCACTGTTTAGAAAGTTTTAGATCATGAGAGTACTAACTATAATGCCAAGATTATTTTCCTGACTAAAATCATACAAGTATAACCAGTTTTCTCGCATCTCATAACTAAAGTTTACATTATCTCTGCCAAAATGGAAGACTTTGTATTTTTAAACAGTGAATTCCATCTGTCACTTACTAGCCCAGGTAATTAATATATCAAGATCTTTTTATACTATAGCTAGTTTATAAGAATTTTCTATATTTGTAACTAGGGCAACTACTTTTATATCATCTGCAAATTTAGACATTTTACTCTCTAAGCCTTTTCTAAATCATTTAGCTATAAAATACAATAAAAAGTAATAGACTAAACACTTATCTCTATGGTACCCCACTTCTCACTTTCTGCCACCCTGACTTATAACCATTTAAAATTACTCTGTTCTCTATCTTGTAACCATTTTTCTACCCAATTTATAACTGAACTCAATATTTTACAAGCTTTTAATTCACAGAGAAGTCTCCTCTGTGGCAAAAATTCTAGTATCTTTCCTACCAATGATATTAAACTAAGACTTCCTACCCTTTTTGTAAATAGGTACAACATTTACTTTTAGCCAATCTTGAGGTATCTCTACATAATTAATAAACCTAGCAAACAAGATGGATAGTGCCTCAGCTAAGCTATCCTAGCATAAATATTATCAGGTTCAGCAGCTTTAATTAGCTTCACTTGCCTAACATCATCCTTTCTTATATGAATCTCATCAAGAATGCCTCAGTTTACAGAATCTAAAGACTTGAAAGTTTTCCAAATTCTCTTCAGTAAAAATAGAGCTAAAATAATCATTAAAAATTCTGACTATCTTTATCATTTTGAAGTGAGGCCCTCCTAGGAAGAAATGGCTAAGTAATAAATGCCAGAGAATGCAATTAAAGTTGTACTAATTTGAAATAACTTTTGAACTTCTGTATATATTTTGTGAAAATATCTTCAAAAGTCCAAAAGTTATGGCATCACTCTAACACTACTATAAATTTACTATAGTCACCCTTTGAGAAGCAAGAAAGTAAATGACCAATCATTGTTGACTGAATCCCAATTTAATTCAGCAATATCCTATTTTGTAATTGTTAAATAATTTAGGATGCCAAAATGGGATATCACCTTTAATTCTACCACCTAAAATGTATAAAAGAATGGTCACTATTCCTTAATGACTCCTACTATAAGTTTCCTAATAACTTTATAATCATTAGACAGAACCAAACCTAAGACTGCTTGATCCCTAGTTGGTTTATCTAGAAACTATAGCTCATCCTGCTATAATGCACCTATTACAATGTGCATTTGGAGTTACACGTGTAATTTTTTGACATAACCCGTTATTAAGCACAAAAGATTCAGAATTATGCACTATTTGAACATTTTAAAATATAAAAACTTTTCAAAATTAAATAAAATATGAGCGTAACTGATGCTTTACTTAGCAAACACTGTTCCCATATGTTATTGTACTGTACTGCAGTTGTCATACCACATTTGTGCTACTGGCTGCACATGCAGCTGCTACATTCTAAGCATCAGGTTTGTTGTTGCCTTTAAATCAACATGCATCTATCAAATATTTCTCTTATATTTTACATGTATCTACAATATCAAATATTTCTCTTATTTTATGTGCATCAACAGTATCAAATATTTCTCTCATATCTTACTGTCCTCATGTAAAAACAACATGTACAAAAAGAAAAAGTGATAATGCTGAAAGTAGTGTTTCAAAGAAAAGGAAAGCGCTAACCATTGATATTAAAATGGAAGTTTTAAAAAAAATTTGAAGAATGTTTTCAAACAGCTGATCACCTTACCAAATTAATTTCTGACATGGATCCCAATATGGAATGAAGCAGTAAGTTTGGAAGAAAATTGGATGACCTTATGAGCTGTTACAGACAAATTTTTCAAGAAAAATTGAAATGGGCAAAGCAAAAAACTTTGGACTCCTATTTTAAAAAGACTGAAGCAGTTAACCCTATCAAAGAAGCAGCCCTGAATAAAAAAGAAGCCCGATTGAAGCAGCCCTGATTGAAATTGGCGATTATACAGAATAAAATTTTTGTTTATCATGCATTTTTTCTGAATTAAAAACCTTTTAAATAAGTTGTGTCTTAAATTTGTTTATTTCTCCATTACAAATTAATATTGGTAAAAAATATGTTCAAAAAGGACTAATAATTTTTTAAAAATTAAAAATAATTTTTATGGAACCAATCTCCGACTTGAAACTGTTTCTATGGGAAAACGAGCATGCTACAACGCGCTGTTTTCCCAGAACGCATCTTGCGTATTACAGCAGGATGAACTGTACATTAGAAAATAATCCATACAGCACTCAATGAAGAAATTGCCCAAGAGTTTGAAATATTATGAGAGAACTTTTCATACTGCGCAAAACTCGCAATTTAAAAAGCGAGCATTTCTCCAAAAATGGAAGTCTCGCGTGAGAACTTTGCAGATTTTGCAGTCTGGCTGGAGGCTTGATATAGACCTATGGACTCACTTCTTCAGTCATTTTTAATGGGTCTCCAGGATCAAGCTGTTGGTCTGATAATTCATTTTTTATAATATTCATATTTATTTCAGTAAATAGTTCATTATTCATTATTGTAGAATGTATATTAATTCCAGACATATGCCAATACCCCAAATCATGCCAAAATTGGGTGATTTTCAAACAAGTCTACTTCACCTGCAACACAGTACAGTCGGTGAATAGTAGTAACCAAGACTAAAACTGAGTGACTATTTTTGTATCAAGTGTTTCCTCAACGATTACCTATATCACAGTCAAGATAGTATATATAGTCTAACACATATATGTAAACCTGTGAGCGAGGTGGCTGACAGATTACTTTTTATTTGAGTAAGTTATCCCACACTCTCAGTAGGTAATTTTCAGTAGTATATTTTTTTCATGTAATAATTTTCTATCATAAAAAGCTAAAATCAATAATTTATAATTTCGATATTGTTAGATGTACATTCATACGGCAATACTTGAGAAATGACTAATCAAAGCGATTCCCGCTGTTTACAAGCCACTGAAGCCAGTAGTCACACCTTCAATATGTTGAACTGAAAGTCATGATTGTTTAATTATTATTAGTTATATATTGTTAAAACATTTTAAGTACATTTTCTTTTTTGCTGCGAAACTTTATAATAATAAGTACGTACGAGGTAAAGAAAAAATTGTAACTGGCATTTTACCCATGACGTTCACTCGGGGATTGTAAAAATTGGGGGATGAATAAGGGAACAATTTGACGTTGAAATTAGCGACCGACTGTTTTCTCATTGTATCAGTTGCTCGAAGACACTAGCACCAGACCTGGCTAGATGTACGCAGAAAATGCTTGATCTGTAGGACTATATACTATTTTAACTATGCCTATATCGATCCAGGCGGCAGTTGTATAAGTGTTCAGACAAAAATTGACTTGGAACGCCCTCTGAAGGAGATAAATAAAATGCCAATCCCATTGACAAAATTGTTGACCAGAGGGGAGACAAAGAAAACTGAATTTGATATGTATTTCAGGGCAAACTGTTCAATAATAATAATTATTATTATATAAATATATATGTAAACTATATCTTTATTGAAACTCATTTTGATACGCCATTAATAACAAACGACAAAGACTATACCCCTTTAATTATTTTGGCACCGAGCAATTGATCATATAAGAAATACTCTCTCCAGCAGAAGTTTCTTTGAAAAAATCGCATCTAGAACTTCATAATCCTAATCTTGGACAATCGAAACTCACTCAAGATAAACATTCGAACAAGATTCCTGCTGATCCTTTACATGCAATGACCAGTCGAAGAACATAACAGTCCTCCAAAATGCAATAAGACCTATATTATTCCCTGGCTCAGTAATATTCCTCTTACACCGACTGCTTTAAGCAGGGGTGTGCGTAAAGCTACATCCACTTTTAGCCCCCCTTTGCGCAAACGCAAATAACGTTGTGAAATTCGTTGTAACTGACATTATTTGCGGTCTATAACCTTTGCAAGTGAATTTAAACTCGTTCTGTAACCAGTGATGACCGACACAATCAAGAGTTGACGCTTTGGTTGTCTGACAAACTGCGACCACGTTACGAATTGTCCATCATTTGCAAAACCAAACGCACCTGTAGTCAATCATGTGGCCACAGGTAAATGGGAATACTGTATATCAAGGACACCAGCTAACCACCTAATGTTTCACGAGCAACGTATTCGACAGAAATAGCTTGCAATGTAAACATAGGCACAACACTTAAAATTGGCCGTTTCAGTGCTTTTAATGGGTGTCCATTTTAACTTGGTAGGACCTCTATATAAAGGACAATCTAAAGCAAGTAAATTAACAACCTCAAATCTCTAGAAAAACATGAATATCGACCAAAATCAACCCGTAAGAATTTAAATTAAACAGAATCGCTGAAAGGCTCTCAATACAAGTTGGCTCTGTAAGAATCAGAGAATGAAAAATCTTTTGTAAAATATTTATTTAAAAATAGTAAAAATAATTTTCCTTAATAGCAAACAAAATTTTAGTAACGAGTGAATCAAGGAATGAAACAGGATCCTTCTTAATATTCCCTTCAAAATATTCCAGGCATACAGTTTCGAAGAAAAAAGTTCGCCAAGAAAAACTTGTACGAAGCATAAAGTTTACTTATCAGCAATGAGTGGGTTTTGTTTCTGAAATTTCACGTTACCAAAAATAAGAAAGTATCCAAGAAAAACAAAACATTACCAATTATTAATTTTTTATGCTTTTCAGAAACTGCGCGTCTGGACGAACTTTTGTCTGAAAGTGTACAACTAACGCGAGGTAGATTCTTTCAAGTATTTGAAAGGGATTCAAAGTATTTTGTTTCCTTTTGTGGGATGAAACCATGTAGCTAATCTGGGATCTGGGCATCGTACCCTTTTCATAAAAGATTGGTAATTTTCAATGTACGAAAACTACCCCCCTTCAAAGTATTCAATGAATTTTCGCAAAGCCATTTAAAAATTCCATTAATTCTTATTCAAATACTTCAGATTTAATAATGACAACATTCCTGACCACAAACATATTCTAGGACGATCCTGACCATTCCACCCAAATAAGCTAATGAAACCATCCTCTACGACCCCACAGCACGAGTCTGTTAAGCCTGCAATCTGACGATGGTTGCCACAAACAGATGAAACAATGGAAAATAAGTTACATTAATAATAAAAAATAATAATATCTTAAAAAATTTTGTACTATATATTTAAACGTACAATTTCATACTTCCATTTTGGATTTTCTTCTATTATAATGACTACATTTCTAGTTAACAAATAGGGCTCATCAATATTCCACATGTTATATAAATTATCAAACTATATACAGGTCATATACCGTAATATGATACTGTATATAAACTATATATATATATATAAATGTAAGTATATATATATATATATATATATATATATATATATATATAGTGCGAAAAAGTTTAAATATAATCATGTTTGTTCATTTAATGAATATGAAATATCGTAAACTCGGTTATACCAATCTAGTTTTTGTTATAATTATTAACAATATATTAAGTAATCGACCAATATTTACATAGTTTCTTGTGCATAAGTTTAAGTACATTAGAATCCATTGTAGAGTGGTCAAGCAGTGGAACGTTCTAGAAAATTCGACGCTAGAAGCACCTTCAATTTTCAGAAAATTGTCGAGTAAACATTTTCGGTAGTTTATGTTGGTCAGAGTATAAAACGTGAATGTTGGATATTCGATCCACCAAGGGGAAAGGCAGAGAGCGGTCTCAGGAGTATAAAGTAGAATTATTGTTTTGCAGTGATGGAAAGCCTGTTCGGAAGATTGGTGAACAACTTGCTGTGCCTTTTATCTCTATCTCAAACGTCAATCGCGAGTGGAAGCACCTTTGAAACACGAAACCACGCCATTGTAGCGAACGACCACGAAAGATTCCCAACCATGCTGCTCGTAAAATCATCGAGGAGGCTACTGCTAATCCTCGGTTAAATTCTACAAACCTAAAGCATTCTTTAAGCCAAACTGGAATCGACATTCATCCCTCCACTGTACGCCCAACACTGAACAAGAATGGGTTCTTTGGACGAGTTGCAAGGAGAAAACCAATGCTCAAGAAAGCTCACACTGATGCTCATTTAACCCTTAAACTCTGGGGGTGGTTGAGATCGGCACCCACCCAGAATGGGTAAAAATGGGGACAAAAAATTTATAGAAAATGATTTTTTAAACGAAAAAATTAGTGAGGAAAATTAATAGTAATGAATATAAGTAATTTATTTATGAGAATTGCATTTCTCCCAATGATAAGTTGCGTTTTTTACTTGCACTGGAAGTAACACCGGTTGACATAGATGGACCTCCACTCACCATAATTGAAGATAACTGTGCGCACTTTGCATTGCCCCTGGGAACCCCTTCTTTTTCATTGCTATAGCGAGAGTATTTTCAATTAATGTTTTACCGAGTCAATATCCATTTATACCGACCGGTGTTGGGGCAAAAGGATAAAACATCAATAGAGGTTTGCCGTAGTTCTCTAAGTAACATCAGAGGATACTGACCGTGGTTTAATGGTTAAAGAATGCCAACGACTACTAATTGACTACTGGAAGACGGAACTGTGGACTGATAAGACCAAAATTAAGTTCTTTGGCCTCAATGGTCAACGGTATGTCTGGAGCATGTACGGTAAGGCATTTGAAGGAAAAAAAAAACCATAACAACGGTCAAACATGGTGGTGCCAGCATTCTTTTGTGGGGGTGTTTCAGTGCTTCTGGGTCTGGTAAATTGAAGGAAATCAACGGACACATGAATTCCACCAAATATCAGGAAATCTTGGAAGAAAATGTCATGCCTTCAGTTCGTCAGCTCTCCATGGGTCGCAGTTTTATTCTGCAGAAGGACAATGATCCGAAACACGAGCAAATCTACCAAGGCATGGTTGAAGGCGAGGAAATGGAAGCTTTTGGAGTGACCAAGCCAGTCACCAGATCTCAGTTTGACTGAGCATTTGTGGTTTGATCTCAAGAGCTATCCATACACGGAGAACACCTATTCTCAATCAACTCCACTAAATTTGCCACGAAGAATGTGTATTAGAATCTCTAATAAATCTATTGTTTCCGAAACTATTTTATATTTTTTCTTTAACCGTCACTAATGCTTCAATCAAAATACATTTCTCATTAGGTTTTCAAGTGTTCTTAAAATTTTTTGCACAACTATATATATATATATTATATATATATATATATATATATATATATATATATATATATATATATATATATATATATATATATATTATAACTGCAAACACGCAGTATAATTAACGTAAAGAACGACGCTTTGTATAGGAGAATTATCCGCGCAAGATGAGAGCGAAAGAACGAAACAAATGAAAAAATGAGGTAACCACCCGGAATCGAACCCGGGATCTTCCGATTGCCGGTCAGATATGATAACCATTACACCACGGGCCTCACTCAGTCAAATGTCGTAATTCCTCTACATGCGCGCAGAAACCTCCCGCATGCCGTAACATTATATACATTATAACTGCAAACACGCAGTATAATTAACGTAAAGAACGACGCTTTGTATAGGAGAATTATCCGCGCAAGATGAGAGCGAAAGAACGAAACAAATGAAAAAATGAGGTAACCACCCGGGAATCGAACCGGGAATCATTTTTTCATTTGTTTCGTTCTTTCGCTCTCATCTTGCGCGGATAATTCTCCTATACAAAGCGTCGTTCTTTACGTTAATTATACTGCGTGTTTGCAGTTATAATGTATATAATGTTACGGCATGCGGGAGGTGCCCCTTTGGGGCATTGGTTTCTGCGCGCATGTAGAGGAATTACGACATTTGACTGAGTGAGGCCCGTGGTGTGGTTATCATATCTGACCGCACTCGGAAGATCCCGGGTTCGATTCCCGGGTGGTTACCTCATTTTTTCATTTGTTTCGCTCTCACCTTGCGCGGATAATTCTCCTATACAAAGCGTCGTTCTTTACGTTGATATATATATATATATATATATATATATATATATATATATATATAATCACAATTAAACACATTAAATGAATGAATGAAGTACAAACCCATAAGGAAAAAGAAAAATGATTCCAAGGCCTTTCGTGTATTCAGAAGTACACCTCGTCAGGGAATGAAGGGAGAAGGCGAGGTGACGAACATATATATACATATGTACAACGGGACAGAAAAATAAAAAGATTAGCACATGATTAACAAGAATTGATTAAAGGCAAAAAGGTATTTTAACAGGATATTGTCAGTTTTATACATTCCCGCACTGTTATTTAAATTATTTTTTAAAATGGATAAATGCACATTCTAGAATATTCCTTTTCAATTTAGGCGTGTGTTTTTAACGAGCGCTTTAGAACTATCCCACTTGATACTGTGATTACCATCTATACATATGGTTAAACAATTCATTAGAATTACTTGCTGTTCTACAAGCATATTTATTCTGTGCTACGTTAGATATTAGGGTAAAACAGCATAAATATGCGTGTAGAACAGCAAAATTCTAATGCATTGTTTAACCATATGTATAGATGGCAGAGCTGGGCACCGCAAACTCAAAATCACTTCCGCAATCGCAAATCCGCACACTCAAACCTTACCTTCCGCAACCGCAAATCCGCAAACTGCTTGCCATTTTTGGTGCCGCAAACGCAAATCCGCAAACGCAAACCATATTTCCAATTTTTACAGTGCTGGGCACTTCCGCAAACCGCAAATTCCGCAATCGCAATTTTAACTATAAAAAGTATCCAAAACATTAAAGAGGTATAAAAAGTTTTTATATCTTTTTAATGTTTAATGTTTAATGTTTTAGCCTTGTTTTTATTAAAAACAAGGCTAAATAATTTATTACAATAAATCACTATTGTAGAAGAAAAATACTACATATATTGATATATTATATTGAACAAAAACACCTCCTGCAAGTAAACAGTAAATAAATTAAATAATAAATTTAATCATTTGAATTTCATAAATTTTGAGACTTAGACACGTTACAGAAGACTGTACTGTAACTGTAGTAACTGTACACACATTACATTACACAAGTTAAATTAAGTTAACACTGTGACTGTACACAACTTGAACTCACTGTACAACTCAACCACTCTAGCCTCTACAAGTGTACGCCTCTGGCTTTGTCAACAAGTTTAGTCGTCCTCCTCAGGTAACTGAGCCAAATCCAGTTTTAATAAGTCCATGTTCCCCTTCATGAACACGAGACGTTGGAAGTTGTCAGAGGTCAGGCTGGCCCTTTTGGGCTTCATTATATCTGACCCATGGGAGAACAGTCTCTCCACGGCCGCAGAGCTGGGGATGGCCGTGTTATACTTGATGAAAACATGAACCCAGGCGTTGCGGTGAAGTTTGGGGAACATGCTCTGCTCCAGCTCCTTGTTCTTCTCCTTGTCAGAGGACCAACTGTCCAACTCTTTCGCCAACTTGTTGGAGAGGCGATTGGAGTTGCTGTTGCTGGTCTCCCTCTCCATTGGCGTTGGGTCATAGGTCCTCAACTCCTGGAAATAAATTAAATAATTTAATAAATAATACAAAAAAATAGTAATTTACTATTAAGTATGACAGTCTAAGTTACTAACAGACTCAGTAACAACAACTAACAAGTCAGAAATTGTTCAAATTGTTCAAATTGAATGACTGAGTGTGAGTGAGCTCAGACTATGAGTAGTACTAACAGTAACTGGCAACTACTACAACTAGGCTACGCAGAGTGCGGTCACACATTAATTTATAACTAAATAATTAAATTTTAATCTACATAATGAATTAATGATTATGTAAATAACGAAAATGATCAGTAAATCACCTTGAAGAATTCGTCCTCGTCATCGTCGTCCTCGGCACTGCTGGGTCCGGAAGTCTCGATGGCAGCGTGCTCCCGGATTTCATCCAACAGCCTCGTTCTCGTCGCGTCGACATTGCCAGGGTTGATGTGCCGGACCACATGCAGTTTGAAGAAGGGGTGAATTGCAGTCGCCACGTGGGAAATTTGCGGAAAGATTTGCGTTTGCGGTCTTAATTCCGCAACGCAAATTCACTAATTTGCGATGACTTTGCCGCAAACGCAAAACATACTTCCGCAATTGCGGAATTTGCGGTTTGCGGAAGTGCCCAGCTCTGATAGATGGTAATCACAGTATCAAGTGGGATAGTTCTAAAGCGCTCGTTAAAAACACACAATTGGAAAGGAATATTCTAGAATGTGCATTTATCCATTTTAAAAATAATTTCAATAACAGTGTGAAAATGCATAAAATTGACAATATCCTGTTAAAATACCTTTTGCCTTTAATCAACTCTTGTTAATTATGTGCTGATCTTTTTATTTTTCTGTCCCGTTGTACATATGTATATATTTTCGGCATCTCGCCTTCTCCCTTCATTCCCTAACGAAGATGTATATACTGAATACACGAAAGGCCTTCGAATAATTTTTATTTTTCCTTGTAGGTTTGTATTTTTATATATATATAATATATTTTTATATATAATATATTTTTTATATATAATATATTTTTTATATAATATATTATTTATATATATTATATATATATATATACACACATACATATATATATATATACACACACACATACTAAACCTAAAAAATATTTTATATTTAAAAAAATAAATACAATATAAATAAAAAACAGTTGAGCTTATTTGTAAAAAAAAAATAAAAAATTATATAAATACTGTCACCAAAATGACCCCCCACACTTTTCCAGAGGGTGTAACACCCTCAATAAAATCTTTATGGGTGTGAAATTGAAACAGGATACCATCTTTAAAATAAAAAAACGAGTATTAATGCATCTACTATTATTATTATAAGTACTACTACTGTCCACTGATCTCTAATGAAACTGAAATTAACAAAATTCAAACTTATAATTTTTATAGGGTGAGTCAAAGGTCTCCATACATAGGCAAAATGGTCATGATAAATAAATGAATATTTATTTTAATTTTTTTGCAGGTGATGTGCTGAGATGCCTTTGTCCCAAGAAGAGCGTATTGAGATCATTCTTCTGGCAGGAACAGGAAGCTGTCGCGAGGTTGCCGAGGATTTTAACAGGAGACACACCCCCGGCACGCACATCACACACGACACCGTTGCCAAACTCATTGAGAAGTTCAAGAAGACGAAGTGTTGAAGACCAACCGAGAAGTGGCCGTCCACGAACAGCCACCGATGAAGGCACAGCGACCATGGTGCTGGCACGTTCGCAGAGAGTCCCCAAAAAAGCACTCGACGGATGTCTGCAGAATGCGGTGTCAGCCAAAGGAGTATCGTCCGCATTATGAAAGAGCGCAGATGGCATCCATACAAAATGCAAATGTTGCAGTATCTTAGCGAAGACGACCCGGACAGGCGGCTGGAGTTCTGTGAATGGGCAAGAACAAAAGTGGACGAAGACATGGAGTTCTCGGCTGGCATCCTGTTTTCAGATGAAGCCAACTTTTATGTTCATGGAGAGGTTAATCGTCAAAACGTACGTTATCGGAGTGATGACAACCCGCACTGGATGAGTCCCTCAAAGACGCAAGGCGCTGGAAAAGTGATGGTGTGGTGCGGGATATGGGGCAACACAATTGTTGGCCCTTTTTTCATTGACACCAATCTGAATGCCGAAATGTATCTAAACATGCTGCAAGACACAGTCATGCCGTCCCTGCTGAACGAGGACGGGGGATTTCCAGCGTACTTTCAGCAAGACGGGGCGCCACCCCATTACGGTATCTGCCAGTGGCTGGATCAGCAGTTTCCGGGTCACTGGATTGGCCGCCGTGGTCCCGTGGAGTGGCCTCCGAGGTCCCCAGACCTCACCCCCCTTGATTTTTACTTGTGGGCGCACTTGAAGGCCATGGTGTACCAGGTAAAAATACAAAACACGGACCACCTAAAGGAATGCATTCGTGATGCGTGCGCACGCATAACACCAGACGTGTTAACGCGCGTTTGCCACGACTGGGAGGAACGCATCCGTATGTGCATTCAGTGTAATGGTGCCCACATAGAGCATATTTTGTGACTTACGAGTGATTGCATAATAAAGTGACCATTTTGCCCATATATGAAGACCCTTGACTCACCCTGTAATGAGGGAACCTACAGTTTTACATGGAATCCAAATCACAGGTTGCTACTTATCTGGACGCAGAGGATAATCTCTCGTCCAACTACTCTCCAGACCCAAATGTCGTTTAACTTCGCTGATCGACAGGAAGTATCCATTCATTGCATCCATCTTCCCTAAGACGGTTGTTATTAAAAATATATAGAATGCTGTTCTGAAATGGTATTAACAGGCTTATTTATCCCTTTTATTTTTGTACTACTTTTAAGTACCGGTACTGTACATGGCAGACACGGGGTCAATTATGAATTGAATTGGAACTGATAGGGAAAATGTGTGAATTGGAATTGAAGAATTTTTTTTTTAATGAACTGAATTGGAATTGACGCAATGAATTGATGTGAATTGATGATGTGAAAATAAATCATTAGGAAACTCAAATACATACAGTATAGAAATGGGAGTAAAGAACTCCCATTAATTATATTCTTAGTCTAAATAAAGGTTTTGGCAGTATGCATTCTCATTCATATTAAAATTATTATTATTATTGTACATGTGTACATTGGTTTATGTGTAAAAGAAAATTTACATGTTTATTTGTATCTGTTTATCTTTGTAATATAATTTTCCAAAGTGAATGTGTGTGTGTGTGTGTGTGTGTGTGTGTGTGTGTGTGTGTGTGTTTTAGCTATGTGGAAAGGAAGCCTACATGTTTATTTGTATGAATATGTAACTGTTGGGCATTGGGGTAATAAACTCCGCAAATGCTCTCCCCCAAAAGATGGGGCTATGATCAGAGAATTGGCTGTGAAGACAGTAGATCACACCTAAAAGGCGCTGGGCTGAGAGAGAAGTATGAAAGGGTAGGAGGACAGCCTCAGAGAGAATTTTTACATATATAGAGCTTTTCGATATAGTTATTGATATACAGGTGATTCAAAAGTCGTTACATAGGGCTTTTCTGTTTTTTTGCAGGTAAACGAGTTATGAGATGTTATCGAAGGAGGAGCGCATTGATGTGATAGTCCTAGCTGGCTGCGCAAGTGCATTGCCGTTAACGGTGGCCATATCGAACATGTGATGTGACTATTCCCCTGTATCATGTAACCTGACTTTTGAATCACCCTGTAGAGTTAGTCACATATAGAGAGTTGGTTCTCTGTTTGTATCACGGTTCTGGCTTTGTTTTTGGTCTCCCGTATTGAGACACCTGTTCGAGTTATAGTTACATATATACATATACATATATATAGGTTTTTTTGCTCATATATTTGATTTGTGTCCATATTCCAGAAATATCTCTGTTTTAGAACTTAAGTAGATATGGTAGCTACCTATCTTATGTGAGAAAATGCCACCTAAATCAAATGTGTAGTCATTTCATCATGCCTAGTTCCAGTGACAGTATATCAGGAAACCATAAGGCAGTTTGCCGTTACTGTAACCAGTCTGTAGCTGGATCTAACAAAGCAAGATCAAACTTCAGGAGGCATCTAGAGGTGAGCAATCTTTTTAATTAAAAGAATTATCATAAAACGAATTAATTTTACTGTAAATACTGGTAATTTCCAAATATTGGTAGGCCGACTTATCTTTCAATTTAATATTATTATTATTTTTAAGTAGTAAAAATATATTTTAATATAAATATATTAAATATTAAAATATATTTTTAATATATTTTTATTATTATTATATTTTGTTTTCAGAGGAACCATGCAGACATCTATGCAAAACTTGATAGTCCAGTAGCTGAACCAAACCAACTCTCCATGGATAACTTCACATCAAAGCCTACCAAGTGGAAGTCCGCTGACCAACGACAGCTGAAACTCACCAACTGTGTCGTGGCTCTTATTGCCCATGATCTCCTGAAGTGTGGGACAAACTTGATGCTCCCTACAAACTTAAGCAGTATGAGCTCAACACCATCAAGGAGCTCTGTGATAAGCTTGAGCCGTTCGAGTATGTGACTCTTCAGATTCAGGGACAAGACATGGTGACATCCAGTCTGGTGGTGAACTGTGTTCGTTGCCTTCGGGCTGCTTTAGCAAATCTTCGTTAAGTGTACAACAGCAAGCTTGTCTCAACACTTCAGTCGTCAGTTGAGACTCGCTGAGCAAGTATGAGTCCATGGAGGCTTTCCAGCTCGCTGCCACCCTAGACCCACGGTACAAGCTGGACTGGTGCCGTGACGATGAAGTGCAAGACATCCGTGACCTGCTGACTCGGAAGTACAACAACATCGCACCTAGTGTCAGTCCTACTGGAAGGCCAAGCAGCCTGAGTTCCCAGTCCTCACCAGGCTTGCATCACAATATCTAGCCATCCCTGCTACATCATCTGCTGTGGAACGACTATTCTCCATTGCTGGCAAACTCTTCAGGCTGAAGAGGTGCAACCTGAACGATAACCGTTTTGAACAACTTATAATGATCAGGTGTAATTCTCAGTAATTTGGGCTGTAGCATATTGTGTAATGATCATGGATTCATAGTAGTGATTCTAATGAAGATATAAACCCTATGAATATTTGTGTGGCAGTTAACATGATTTGTTAGTGAGTAATAGTGTATGTTGTATGAAAATAAAATGGTTATTATAAAACCTTGTGTTTTTCCAATATAAAACTGAATATATGAATTGAATTGGAATTGATAGATTTTTTCCTATAAATGAATTGGAATTGAGTAATTTTTATTTTACCGGAATTGGATTTGAATTGGAATTGACAAAATTTAATTGACCCCATGTCTGGTACAGGGTGTCCACAATGTCTGGTCACTCCAGTCTAACTGATTTTCGTTTTTTCTTCAGATCCATTTGAAATGCGTGGTAGCAGCAACAATACGATTGAACGACGCATATTGACTAGTACCTGGGTCCATGCAGACTTCCAGGACCGATTCACTCGTGCAGCTCCTTTTTGAAGGAGCTGCACGATTGAATCGGTCCTGGAAGTCTACACGAATATTTTCAATGGTTTTGCCATTACGTGGTCGCTCATGAACACATTTCAAATGGATCTGAAAGAAAACCGAAAATCTCTTTTGTATTTAACTGGGGTGACGAGACGTTATGGACACCATGTAGTTTTAGAAGTGTTTGAAAATGTTACACTGGAAATGCGTCCATTCCAAGCCTCTCTTTATAAACCTTATAAATTATACGTTTATCACAAAATTTAAACCATTTATAATTAATCTTCGAATAATTTAGAGAAAAATAGTAAAATTAATTAAAAGTAAAAATGACCAGTTGAATGTATTCTCAATAAGGAACAAGGCTAAATGTTTGAAGTTATTTAACCTCCTCCGTAACGTCTAAGGTCATACGACGGAGGGGACCTACGGCTTAAAGTGGGACTCCGAACCACTACCTTACGAGGAAGACCCAGAAAAGCACCTTAATCACTCAAACCTTAAATCCGGGCCGAAACTCGAACCCACGACCCGCGGACTAATAGCCTGGCGCTTTACCGTTAGTACCCTGGCGGATCCATAAGGAACAAATATTTTGGGAATGAATCTAACACAGTTATTCAGACCCATAATGAAAGCAAACTGTGTGGGGAGTTGGGGGGGAAGGGGACTAGTAAGTTGCGAACTAGGTCTTTTTCATATGGAATCTGCACACCAATAGGTCATTTCTACTTTAAAAAAAAAAAAAAAAATGGGAATGAGCAGTAGCAGCAGCTGTAGTAACATAGTTGGAAACCATAAAATATTCCTCGAACTTACAAAGTGGACTTTCACTCTCTTTCGCACTGTCAAATTCGGTTACATCGTCACCGTTTCATAAACATTAAAAAGTGAAGATAAAAAACTCTCTCAACCAATTCCTTTTTGTTCTTCATTCACGTTTTCCACACTTAAAAAGTTCCCAGAAACGTTATAATGTATCACAAAAATCCACATTTTTTTTACTTTATTTTTAAGGCTACAAATAAGAAAATGTGACGGTAAATTGGGCTATTTTTTCTCATTTTCATCACTTACGGGAAGAGTTTGTATCGTGCGTAGGGATGGGTCGTTTGCCTTCATGCTCAGGTACCTTTTCCGCCTCTCGTGTACCCTCATGTGCTTCCTTAAATAATTGTTGTTGGCGCCTTTGTACGGACACACCGCGCACGCGTATGGTTTCTCCCCCGTGTGTTTCCGTAGGTGCTCCTTCAGGGCGTCTTTGGTACTGAAGTTGCGGTCGCAGGTGGGGCAACTAAATGGCTTCTCGCCCGTGTGTTTACGCATAATGTGTCGCTTCATATGGGACACGTACATGGACGTATATCCGCAAGCACGACACTGTTTCATGGGTCGGGAAATTGTGATGGGGCCGCGGGCAATAATTCTGAAGAGGGACGAAACGTCGGTCTCTTTCTGAAAGGAGCTAAGGAGGAGGGAGAATTTGAGGGCTGGGTTTCTCGCGGATTGCTGATTACTCGTTTCGATTTCTTGTTTAAGTTGTGGTTCCGTGAAAAGGTCTTGTCTCATCCAGCCGGGTTGTCTTCTTTGTCCTGTTCGAGAACAGAAACTGGAATTATGACAATAATTCTGAACTTTCCCGACTGAAAGTGAAAGTGCAACTGTATTTAAAGTCAATAAAAGGAAATTTGGATACGCGTAATGAAGCCTTTTGTACACATTGTCCATGTTCAGGATTTTCGGCATCAAACTATTTGGGGCGGAGGACTTCTCCCTTTCATTCGGGGTAGACATGAAGAGTGGAGTGAAGCACAAATGGTAGCCCTGAATTTATTCAAAACAAAACTATGTCGGAAGGAACGACATCATTGCCCACACTATTTTTACTTACTTTGGATGCAGGGACCCGATTCTTCTCCATGACATCATCTTGTGATGATCCATATGTTTCTTTTCCCTTCGTGGTTTTATTCATCATAAATATTTTTCACGTGTCACTTTCGTGAAATAATTTATATATATATAATGTATGAAAGGTTGGTTTGGCTGTTTTTGTGCTGGTTTTTAAGCATGATTTGGCGGGTTTTCAATTTTTTACCTGGCATGACAGGTTTAGTATTAATATTTATATTAATGCATATTAATGCGCCTCGGTGGTGTAGTGGTTAGCGTCGCTGACTACGAATCCATCGGCCCCGGGTTCGAGACCGACGGCAGCCGGCGCGCAGCAAAACCCAGCTGTTCATCCTTCCACACAAAGAAAATGGTTGGTAGATAAATGGGTACCTAGGTGGCCTAGTGGTTAAAACGCTGGGCTGCTGATGGGGCGTGGTTGGATTCCACGTTAAACTGTAGGTCTAAGGTGGAGTGAAAAGCTTAACCTTCGTCAGAATGAACAATTCGGGCGGAAGCTAACCAAAGGTTATAAAGAATAAATTCGTAACAATTTGAAATGTATTCTTACTATAAAAATATGCAAACTAAAACAAAACCGGTTATCTCTGTAACTGTATGCACAAACTTTAGTACATAGTTATAGAGATAAGCACATCAATAGACACAGGTACAAGGCCCAAAGGGGGCGGGGCGACCGCCTTGTCACCCCCCCTTCGGTACGCCCCTGCCTGTAGAAGACAGGCCCCAGATTATCTAACAGTAGTGACTGAACATTTAATGAACTAAACTTTTTTATTGCAGCTTAATTCCCTCATGATGACGGTTTTTGTAACTGAGAAAGGCATTAATTAATGTCAGTCTGATTTGTCAACCTCATGCAAAGGAAGTTTTATGACATTTTCAACAGACCCTTGGATATTTGTTCAGGTTGGAACATGCTTTCAGTGGTAGTGGTGGTAGATGGTGGTAGAAGGTGGTGGAAGGTGGTGGTGGAAGGTGGTGGTGGAAGGTGGTGGTGGAAGGTGGTAGATGGTGGTGGTGGAAGGTGTGGTGGAAGGTGGTAGATGGTGGTGGTGGAAGTGGGTGGTGGAAGGTGGTGTGGATGGTGTGGTGGAAGGTGGTAGATGGTGGTGGTGGAAGGTGGTGGTGGTGGAAGGTGGTGGTGGAAGGTGGTGGTGGAAGGTGGTGGAAGGTGGTGGTGGAAGGTGGTAGATGGTGGTGGTGGAAGGTGGTGGTGGAAGGTGGAAGGTGGTAGATGGTGGTGGAAGGTGGTAGATGGTGGTGGAAGGTGGTAGATGGTGGTGGAAGGTAGTAGATGGTGGTGGAAGGTGGTAGATGGTGGTGGAAGGTGGTAGATGGTGGTGGAAGGTGGTAGATGGAAGGTGGTAGATGGTGGTGGAAGGTGGTAGATGGAAGGTGGTAGATGGAAGGTGGTAGATGGTGGTGGAAGGTGGTAGATGGAAGGTGGTAGATGGTGGTGGAAAGTGGTAATGGAAGGTGGTAGATGGTGGTAGATGGTGGTGGAAGGTGGTAGATGGTGGTGGAAGGTGGTAGATGGTGGTGGAAGGTGGTAGATGGTGGTGGAAGGTGGTAGATGGTGGTAGATGGTGGTGGAAGATGGTAGTGGAAGATGGTAGATGGTAGATGGTGGTGGAAGATGTAGTGGAAGATGGTAGTGGTGGTGGAAGATGGTAGATGGTGGTAGATGGTGGTAGATGGTGGTGGAAGATGGTAGTGGAAGATGGTAGATGGTGGTAGATGGTGGTAGATGGTGGTGGTAGATGGTGGTGGAAGATGGTAGTGGAAGATGGTAGATGGTGGTGGAAGGAAGATGGTAGATGGTGGTGGAAGGAAGATGGTAGATGGTGGTGGAAGGAAGATGGTAGATGGTGGTGGAAGGTGGTGGAAGGAAGATGGTAGATGGTGGTGGGGTGGTGGAAGATGGTAGATGGTGGTGGAAGGAAGATGGTAGATGGTGGTGGAAGGAAGATGGTAGATGGTGGTGGAAGGAAGATGGTAGATGGTGGTGGAAGGTGGTGGAAGGAAGATGGTAGATGGTGGTGGAAGGTGGTGAAGGAAGATGGTAGATGGTGGTGGAAGATGGTAGATGGTGGTGGAAGGAAGATGGTAGATGGTGGTGGAAGGTGGTGGAAGATGGTAGATGGTGGTGGAAGGAAGATGGTAGATGGTGGTGGAAGGTGGTGGAAGATGGTAGATGGTGGTGGAAGGAAGATGGTAGATGGTGGTGGAAGGTGGTGGAAGATGGTAGATGGTGGTGGAAGGAAGATGGTAGATGGTGGTGGAAGGAAGATGGTAGATGGTGTTGGAAGGAAGAATGGTAGATGGTGGTGGAAGGTGGTGGAAGATCTACAGATCTACAGATCTACAGAAGCTAAGGCTAACAAAGACCCTAAGATCCACTCTAAGGCTAGCCCGAGAGAAAGGAAAGAGTAGGGGGTTAAGAAAAGAGAATAAGGGTTTAAGTAAGGAGCAACACCTATCATTCGTGGGTTAACATTCATTCAGAAAAAGAGGAAAAAAGTCACACACATCATCATCCGCCGGCCACTGCCGACAAGTCAGAAAAATAGTCGAAGAAATAGGAGAGGGTGAAAGATGAAAAGAAGTAAATAAGAACGCTTACAAACCATGCAAACACAGTCTTAACTCACTGTCATACCATGCAAACTACAAACATGCAAGTGAAGAGAGTTACAGACATGCAAGGAAATAAGAAGAAAAAAAAAAAAAAGTAGGTACAGTTAAACAAAAGTGGGTTAGTTTACGCTACGAGCTACATCTACGTTCGGTTAGTCTAATTTTTTTTTTTTTTTTTTTTTTTTTGCTGGCATCACACGCTGCATGTCACAAGCTGGCATTCATCGTCAACAGACTCATCCTCGAGCACCACCACCAGAGCTTCTGTTGTTAACTTTCTTTTTTAATTTTAAACAACGCTAATACTTTTAAAATGTCTGTCAAGACGGTTCTTAAACATATTAACGCTGGTAGAATGAACGACTGACGCGGGAAGATTATTCCATTTATCATTACTTTAAACGTAAAGAAGTTTTTAGCGATATTGGTAATGAACGTCTGCCACGCAACTTAAATCCGTTATTGCGAGTATTACTATTATCGAAAGTGAACAATTTATCAAAATTTACGTTATCGATGTTATTAACGATTTTGAAAACTTCAATAAGCTCCCCCCTTAATCTCCTAGTTTCGAGTGAATACAGTCTAACTCTTTAATCCTATCTTCATAAGGCTTATTCCGCAATGACGGATAAGTTTCGTGGCACGACGCTGAACCCTTTCTAACTATCAATATCCTCACGCAAGTACGGGCACCAAAACTGAACGGCATATTCTAAATGAGGCCTGACTAGCGGGACTTGTAAAGGGGCAATATAATATCCTTCGATTTAAATTCGAATTACGCGCTATGAAGCCTAACATCCTATTAGCTTTTGCGCAAGACTCCAGGCACTGGTTCCTAACCTTTAAATCTTTAGTTACGCGTACGCCTAAATCTACTTCCTCGTCAACGCTCGCTAACTCCCTATCATCCATCGTGTACGCGTAATTATTGTTGCGAGAACCTATATGCAAAAACTTTACATTTATCTACGTTAAATTGCATCTGCCACTTATCCGTCCACTCCATAATCCTATCTACATCGTCTTGGATCTATTTATATCGTCCTCGTTAACAACCTTACCGCCTATTTTAGTATCGTCCGCGAATTTTGACACGTTATAGTCAATCCTACATCTATGTCGTTAATGTAAATTACGAATAACAATGGGCCTAACACTGAACCCTGTGGGACACCGCTACCTACATCTAACCACCCCGATTCACTACCATTAACTACGACCCTCTGCCTCCTAGCACGAAGCCATTCTTCTAACCAGTTAGCTACCTGACCGCGTATACCGTGCGCTTTAACCTTCGCAATTAGTCTCCTATGCGGAACTGTATCGACGCCTTTTTAAAATCTAAATAAATAACGTCAGCTGCCCTATGCCTATCGTATCGCGCACTACTTCGTTATAAAATTCTAACAAATTAGTTAAACAAGACCTATGGCGTCGAAACCGTGCTGACTACTATTAATCAAATCTCTACTTTCTAAGTGATCGATAATACGATCCCTAACTACGGATTCCAAAAGTTTACCGACAATTGACGTTAAGCTAATGGGCCTATATTGCTAGCTACCGCGCGGTCGCCTTTTTTTAAAAATAGGCGTGACGTTAGCTAATTTAAAGTCTTCAGGAATAATCCCGTTTCGAGTGACTGATTAAAGATCTTCGTTAAGGGGCCTACGATAACTTCTTTCAAATCTTTCAATGTCTGGGATAAAAAGCGTCAGGGCCTGGAGCCTTGCTAAATTTTAGCCTATCGATATAATGCGCAATCTCAGCCTCGTAAACAGTTATTTCATCTAAATAGTCTCGCAACTAAATGGAACGATATCATCCACGTCGGGGACATTATTTACGTCTTCTACGGTAAAAACTGTCGCAAAAAAGTTATTGAAAATACCCGCCATCGCCTGAGTGTCAGAAGCCAAAGCGCCATTAACATCCACTAGAGGGCCTATGTTATTTTTTACCGGCTTACGATTATTAACGTATTCAAAAAACTTTTTTGGATTATGTTTACTATCCGCAGCTATAACTATCTCTAAATTACGCTTGGCATTCCTAACTGATCTTTTAACCTGACGTCTAAGCTCGATATATCTATTAAAGTTAGCTACCTGGCCATTGCGCTTGGTAGATGGTAGATGGTGGTGGAAGGAAGATGGTAGATGGTGGTGGAAGGAAGATGGTAGATGGTGGTGGAAGGAAGATGGTAGATGGTGGTGGAAGGAAGATGGTAGATGGTGGTGGAAGGAAGATGGTAGATGGTGTGGAAGGATGGAGATGGAAGTGGTAGATGGTGGTGGAAGGTGGTGGAAGATGGTAGATGGTGGTGGAAGGTGGTAGATGGTGGTGGAAGGTGGTGGAAGATGGTAGATGGTGGTGGAAGGTGGTGGAAGATGGTAGATGGTGGTGGAAGGTGGTAGATGGTGGTGGAAGATGGTAGATGGTGGTGGAAGGTGGTAGATGGTGGTGGAAGGTGGTGGAAGATGGTAATGGTGGTGGAAGGTGGTAGATGGTGGTGGAAGGTGGTAGATGGTGGTGGAAGGTGGTGGAAGATGGTAGATGGTGGTGGAAGGTGGTAGATGGTGGTGGAAGGTGGTAGATGGTGGTGGAAGGTGGTGGAAGATGGTAGATGGTGGTGGAAGGTGGTAGATGGTGGTGGAAGATGGTAGATGGTGGTGGAAGGAAGATGGTAGATGGTGGTGGAAGGAAGATAGTAGATGGTGGTTGGTGGAAGGTGGTGGAAGATGGTAGATGGTGGTGGAAGATGGTAGATGGTGGTGGAAGATGGTGGAAGATGGTGGTGGAAGATGGTAGATGGTGGTGGAAGGTGGTGGAAGATGGTAGATGGTGTGGAAGGTGGTGGAAGATGGTAGATGGTGGTGGAAGATGGTAGATGGTGGTGGAAGGTGGTAGATGGTGGTGGAAGATGGTAGATGGTGGTGGAAGATGGTAGATGGTGGTGGAAGGTGGTGGAAGATGGTAGATGGTGGTGGAAGGTGGTGGAAGATGGTAGATGGTGGTGGAAGATGGTAGATGGTGGTGGAAGGTGGTGGAAGATGGTAGATGGAAGATGGTAGATGGTGGTGGAAGGTGGTGGAAGATGGTAGATGGAAGATGGTAGATGGTGGTGGAAGGTGGTAGATGGAAGATGGTAGATGGTGGTGGAAGATGGTAGATGGTGGTGGAAGGTGGTGGAAGATGGTAGATGGTAGTGGAAGGTGGTGGAAGATGGTAGATGGAAGGTGGTGGAAGATGGTGGTGGAAGATGGTAGATGGTGGTGGAAGGTGGTTGAAGATGGTAGATGGTGGTGGAAGGTGGTGGAAGATGGTAGATGGTGGTGGAAGGTGGTGGAAGATGGTAGATGGTGGTGGAAGGTGGTGGAAGATGGTAGATGGTGGTGGAAGGTGGTGGAAGATGGTAGATGGTGGTGGAAGGTGGTGGAAGATGGTGGTGGAATGTGGTGGAAGATGGAAGATGGTGGTGGAAGTGGTGGAAGATGGTAGATGGTGGTGGAAGATGGTGGTGGAAGATGGTGGTGGAAGGTGGTAGATGGTGGTGGAAGGTGGTAGATGGTGGTGGAAGATGGTAGATGGTGGTGGAAGGTGGTGGAAGATGGTAGATGGTGGTGGAAGGTGGTGGAAGATGGTGGTGGAAGGTGGTGGAAGATGGTGGTGGAAGATGGTAGTGGAAGGTGGTGGAAGATGGTAGTGGAAGGTGGTGGAAGGTGGTGGAAGATGGTGGTGGAAGGTGGTGGTGGAAGGTGTGGTGGAAGGTGGTGGTGGAAGATGGTAGATGGTGTGGAAGATGGTAGATGGTGGTAGATGGTGGTGGAAGATGGTGGTGGAAGGTGGTGGAAGGTGGTGGAAGATGGTGGTGGAAGGTGGTGGAAGGTGGTGGTGGAAGGTGGTGGAAGATGGTGGTGGAAGGTGGTGGTGGAAGGTGGTGGAAGATGGTGGAAGATGGTGGTGGAAGATGGTGGAAGGTGGTGGTGGAAGGTGGTGGTGGAAGGTGGTGGAAGATGGTGGAAGATGGTGGAAGATGGTGGTGGAAGATGGTAGATGGTGGTGGAAGATCTACAGATCTACAGAAGCTAAGGCTAACAAAGACCCTAAGATCCACTCTAAGGTTAGCCCGAGAGAAAGGAAAGAGTAGCGGGTTAAAAGAGAAGAAGGGGTTAAGTAAGAGCAACACCTATCACTCATGGGTTAACATTCATTCAGAAAAAGAGGAAAAGTGTCTCACCATCATCATCTGCCGGCCACTGCCGACAAGTCAGAAAAATAGTCGGAGAGAATAGGAGAGGGGTGAAAGATGAAAAGAAGTAAAATAAGAACGCTTACAAACCATGCAAACACAGTCTTAACTCACTGTCATACCATGCAAACTACAAACATGCAAGAAAAGAGTTAGAGACATGCAAAGTAAGGAGAGGATAAGGAAAAAAAAAAAAAAAAGTAGGTAAAGTTAAACAAAAAGTGGGTTAGTGTACGCTACGAGCTACACTACGTTCGTTAGTCTAATTTTTTTTTTTTTTTTAATAATAAATTGCTGGCATCACACGCTGGCATGTCACAAGCTGGCATTCATCGTCAACAGACTCATCCTCGAGCACCACCACCAGAGCTCCTGTTGTTAACTTTCTTTTTTAATTTTAAACAGCGTTAATATTTTTAAAATGTCTGTGGTGGAAGATCTACAGATCTACAGAAGCTAAGGCTAACAAAGACCCTAAGATCCACTCTAAGGCGAGCCCGGGAGAAAGAAAAGAGTAGGGGGTTAAGAGAAGAGAAGAGAATAAGGGGTTAAGTAAGGAGCAACACCTATCATTCGTGGGTTAACATTCATTCAGAAAAAGAGGAAAAGTGTCTCACCATCATCATCCGCCGGCCACTGCCGACAAGTCAGAAAAATAGTCGGAGAGAATAGGAGGGGTGAAAGATGAAAAGAAGTAAAATAAGAACGCTTACAAACCATGCAAACACAGTCTTAACTCACTGTCATACCATGCAAACTACAAACATGCAAGAAAAGAGTTAGAGACATGCAAAGTAAGGAGGATAAGAAAAAAAAAAAAAAAGTAGGTAAAGTTAAACAAAAAGTGGGTTAGTTTACGCTATGAGCTACATCTACATTCGTGTTAGTCTAATTTTTTTTTTTTTTTTTTTTTTTTTTAAATAATAATTTTATTGCTGGCATCACACGCTGGCATGTCACAAGCTGGCATTCATCGTCAACAGACTCACCCCCGAGCACCACCACCAGAGCTTCTGTTACGAACTTTGTTGTTATTTAAATTAAACAACGTTAATACCTTTAAAATGTCTGTCAAGACGGTTCTTAAACATATTAACGCTGGTAGAATGAACGACTGACGCGGGAAGATTATTCCATTTATCAATTACTTTAAACGTAAAGAAGTTTTTAGCGATATTAGTAATGAAACGTCTGCCACGCAACTTGAATCCGTTTTGCGAGTATTACTATTATCGAAAGTGAACAATTTGTCAAAATTCACGTTATCGATGTTATTAACGATTTTAAAAACTTCAATAAGCTCCCCCCTTAATCTCCTAGTTTCGAGTGAATACAAGTCTAACACTTTAATCCTATCTTCATAAGGCTTGTTGCGCAATGACGGAATAAGTTTCGTGGCACGACGCTGAACCCTTTCTAACCTATCAATATCCTCACGCAAGTACGGGCACCAAAACTGAACTGCATATTCTAAATGAGGCCTGACTAGGGACTGGTAAAGGGGCAATATGATATCCTTCGACTTAAATTCGAAATTACGCGCTATGAAGCCTAACATCCTATTCGCTTTTGCGCAAGACTCCAGGCACTGGTTCCTAACCTTTAAATCTTTAGTTACGCGTACGCCTAAATCTACTTCCTCGTCAACGCTCGCTAACTCCCTATCATCCATCGTGTACGCGTAATTATTGTTGCGAGAACCTATATGCAAAACTTACATTTATCTACGTTAAATTGCATCTGCCACTTATCCGTCCACTCCATAATCCTATTTACATCGTCTTGGATCCTATTTCTATCGTCCTCGTTAACAACCTTACCGCCTATTTTAGTATCGTCCGCGAATTTTGAAACGTTACTAGTCAATCCTACATCTATGTCGTTAATGTAAATTACGAATAACAATGGCCTAACACTGAACCCTGTGGGACACCGCTACCTACATCTAACCACCCCGATTCACTACCATTAACTACGACCCTCTGTCTCCTAGCACGAAGCCATTCTTCTAACCAGTTAGCTACCTGACCGCGTATACCGTGCGCTTTAACCTTCGCAATTAGTCTCCTATGCGGAACTGTATCGAACGCCTTTTTAAAATCGAAATAAATAAGTCAGCTGCCCTATGCCTATCGTATTCGCGCACTACTTCGTTATAAAATTCTAACAAATTAGTTAAACAAGACCTATGGCGTCGAAACCCGTGCTGACTACTATTAATCAAATCTCTACTTTCTAAGTGATCGATAATACGATCCCTAACTACGGATTCCAAAAGTTTACCGACAATTGACGTTAAGCTAATGGGCCTATAATTGCTAGCTACCGCGCGGTCGCCTTTTTTAAAAATAGGCGTGACGTTAGCTAATTTAAAGTCTTCAGGAATAATCCCCGTTTCGAGTGACTGATTAAAAATCTTCGCTAAGGGGCCTACGATAACTTCTTTCAAATGTCTAGGATAAAAAGCGTCAGGGCCTGGAGCCTTGCTAACTTTTAGCCTATCGATATAATGCGCAATCTCAGCCTCGTAAACAGTTATTTCATCTAAAATAGTCTCGCTACTAAATGGAACAATATCGTCAACGTCGGGGACATTATTTACGTCCTCTACGGTAAAACTGTCGCAAAAAGTTATTGAAAATACCCGCCATCGCCTGAGCGTCAGAAGCCAAAGCGCCATTTACATCCACTAGAGGGCCTATGTTATCCTTTACCGGCTTACGATTATTTACGTATTCAAAAAACTTTTTTGGATTATGTTTACTATCCGCAGCTATAACTATCTCTAAATTACGCTTGGCATTCCTAACTGATCTTTTAAGAACCGTCTTGACAGACATTTTAAAAATATTAACGTTGTTTAGAGTTAAAAAAGAAAGTTAACAACAGGAGCTCTGGTGGTGGTGCTCGAGGATGAGTCTGTTGACGATGAATGCCAGCTTGTGACATGCCAGCGTGTGATGCCAGCAATAAAAAAAAAAAAAAAAAAAAATTAGACTAACACGAATGTAGATGTAGCTCATAGCGTAAACTAACCACTTTTTGTTTAACTTTACCTACTTTTTTTTTTTTTTTTCTTATCCTCCTTACTTTGCATGTCTCTAACTCTTTCTTGCATGTTTGTAGTTTGCATGGTATGACAGTGAGTTAAGACTGTGTTTGAATGGTTTGTAAGCGTTCTTATTTTACTTCTTTTCATCTTTCACCCCTCTCCTATTCTCTCCGACTATTTTTCTGACTTGTCGGCAGTGGCCGGCGGATGATGATGGTGAGACACTTTTCCTCTTTTTCTGAATGAATGTTAACCCACGAGTGATAGGTGTTGCTCCTTACTTAACCCCTTATTCTCTTCTCTTCTCTTAACCCCCTACTCTTTCCTTTCTCTCGGGCTAGCCTTAGAGTGGATCTTAGGGTCTTTGTTAGCCTTAGCTTCTGTAGATCTGTAGAAGTCTATACGCTCTATTACGCTCGTTTATGAACTCGCCTACTTCCCTAGTCCACCACTTCGGCCTACCACAATTTCTAACGCGCTTGGGCCTACGAGGAATAAACTCCCTTTCAATATTCCTAAAACTTTCTTTAAACGCCACCCAACGCAAATTTGTATCATTACCCATAAATAAGTTATCCCAGTCCACTACTCTCATCCTATCAGCAAAACTATCAAAATTAGCCCTACGAAAATCAGGGACTTCTATTACGTTACTATCCTGTGTGTTTTCTATCAATAACTTAAACCTAAGAATTTGATGATCGCTACATCCTAAATGGTAGATGGTGGTGGAAGGTGGTGGAAGATGGTAGATGGTGGTGGAAGGTGGTAGATGGTGGTGGTAGATGGTGGAAGGTGGTAGAAGATGGTGGAAGGTGGTAGAAGATGGTGGAAGGTGGAAGATGGTGGTAGATGGTAGATGGTGGTAGATGGTAGATGGTGGTAGATGGTAGATGGTGGTAGATGGTAGATGGTGGTAGGTGGTAAAAGGTGGTAGAAGATGGTGGAAGGTGGTGGAAGGTGGTGGAAGGTGGTGGAAGATGGTGGAAGGTGGTGGAAGGTGGTAGAAGGTGGTAGAAGGTGGTGGAAGGTGGTAGAAGATGGTAGAAGATGGTGGAAGGTGGTAGATGGTGGTGGAAGGTGGAAGGTGGTGGAAGATGGTAGATGGTGGTGGAAGGTGGAAGGTGGTGGAAGATGGTAGATGGTGGTGGAAGATGGTAGATGGTGGTGGAAGATGGTGGTGGAAGATGGTAGATGGTGGTGGAAGATGGTAGATGGTGGTGGAAGATGGTAGATGGTGGTGGAAGATGGTAGATGGTGGTGGAAGGTGGTGGAAGATGGTAGATGGTGGTGGAAGGTGGTGGAAGATGGTAGATGGTGGTGGAAGGTGGTGGAAGATGGTAGATGGTGGTGGAAGGTGGTGGAAGATGGTAGATGGTGGTGGAAGGTGGTAGATGGTGGAGGGTGGTAGAAGATGGAAGATGGTGGTAGATGGTAGATGGTGGAAGGTGGTAGAAGATGGTGGAAGGTGGTAGAAGATGGTGGAAGGTGGTAGAAGATGGTGGAAGGTGGTAGATGGTGGTGGAAGATGGTGGAAGATGGTGGAAGGTGGTAGATGGTGGTGGAAGATGGTAGATGGTGGTGGAAGGTGGTAGATGGTGGTGGAAGATGGTAGATGGTGGTGGAAGGTGGTGGAGGATGGTGGTGGAAGATGGTGGTGGAAGGTGTGGAAGATGGTGGTGGAAGATGGTAGATGGTGGTGGAAGATGGTAGATGGTGGTGGAAGATGGTAGATGGTGGTGGAAGATGGTAGATGGTGGTGGAAGATGGTAGATGGTGGTGGAAGGTGGTGGAAGATGGTAGATGGTGGTGGAAGGTGGTGGAAGATGGTAGATGGTGGTGGAAGATGGAAGGTGGTAGATGGTGGTGGAAGGTGGTGGAAGATGGTAGATGGTGGTGGAAGATGGTAGATGGTGGTGGAAGATGGTAGATGGTGGTGGAAGATGGTAGATGGTGGTGGAAGGTGGTAGATGGTGTGGTGGAAGGTGGTAGATGGTGGTGGAAGGTGGTAGATGGTGGTGGAAGTGGTGGAAGATGGTAGATGGTGGTGGAAGATGGTAGATGGTGGTGGAAGGTGGTGGAAGATGGTAGATGGTGGGGAAGATGGTAGATGGTGGTGGAAGGTGGTAGATGGTGGTGGAAGGTGGTGGGATGGTAGATGGTGGTGGAAGGTGGTAGATGGTGGTGGAAGGTGGTAGATGGTGGTGGAAGGTGGTGGAAGATGGTAGATGGTGGTGGAAGATGGTAGATGGTGGTGGAAGATGGTAGATGGTGGTGGAAGATGGTGGTGGAAGATGGTGGTAGAAGATGATAGATGGTGGTGGAAGATGGTAGATGGTGGTGGAAGATGGTGGTGGAAGATGGTGTAGAAGATGGTAGATGGTGGTGGAAGATGGTAGATGGTGGTGGAAGGTGGTGGAAGATGTAGATGGTGGGGAAGATGGTAGATGGTGGTGGAAGATGGTAGATGGTGGTGGAAGATGGTGGTGGAAGATGGTGGTAGATGGTGGTGGAAGATGGTGGTGGAAGATGGTGGAAGATGGTAGTGGAAGATGGTAGTGGAAGATGGTAGTGGAAGATGGTAGATGGTGGTGGAAGGTGGTGGTGGAAGGTGGTGGAAGATGGTAGATCTACAGATCTACAGAAGCTAAGGCTAACAAAGACCCTAAGATCCACTCTAAGGCTAGCCCGAGAGAAAGGAAAGAGTAGGGGGTTAAGAAAAGAGAATAAGGGGTTAAGTAAGGAGCAACACCTATCATTCGTGGGTTAACATTCATTCAGAAAAAGAGGAAAAAAGTCACACCATCATCATCCGCCGGCCACTGGCGACAAGTCAGAAAAATAGTCGAAGAAAATAGGAGAGGGGTGAAAGATGAAAAGAAGTAAAATAAAACCTACAAACCATGCAAACACAGTCTTAACTCACTGTCATACCATGCAAACTACAAACATGCAAGTAAAGAGAGTTACAGACATGCAAGAAAGGAGATAAGAAAAAAAAAAAAAAAGTAGGTACAGTTAAACAAAAAGTGGGTTAGTTTACGATACGAGCTACATCTACGTTCGTGTTACTTTTTTTTTTTTTTTTTTTTTTGCTGGCATCACACGCTGGCATTCATCGTCAACAGACTAATCCTCGAGCACCACCACAGAGCTCCTGTTGTTAACTTTCTTTTTTTAATTTTAAACAACGCTAATACTTTTAAAATGTCTGTCAAGACGGTTCTTAAACATATTAACGCTGGTAGAATGAACGACTGACGCGGGAAGATTATTCCATTTATCAATACTTTAAACGTAAAGAAGTTTTTAGCGATATTAGTAATGAAACGTCTGCCACGCAACTTAAATCCGTTATTGCGAGTATTACTATTATCGAAAGTGAACAGTTTGTCAAAATTTACGTTATCGATGTTATTAACGATTTTGAAAACTTCAATAAGCTCCCCCTTAATCTCTAGTTTCGAGTGAATACAGGTCTAGCTCTTAATCCTATCTTCATAAGGCTTATTGCGCAATGACGGAATAAGTTTCGTGGCACGACGCTGAACCCTTCTAACCTATCATATCCTCACGCAAGTACGGGCACCAAAACTGAACGGCATATTCTAAAGGGCCTGACTAGGGACTTGTAAAGGGGCATATAATATCCTTCGATTTAAATTCGAAATTACGCGCTATGAAGCCTAACATCCTATTAGCTTTGCGCAAGACTCCAGGCACTGGTTCCTAAACCTTTAAATCTTTAGTTACGCGTACGCCTAAATCTACTTCCTCGTCAACGCTCGCTAATCCTATCATCCATCGTGTACGCGTAATTATTGTTGCGAGAACCTATATGCAAACTTTACATTTATCTACGTTAAATTGCATCTGCCACTTATCCGTCCACTCCATAATCCTATCTACATCGTCTTGGATCCTATTTCTATCGTCCTCGTTACAACCTTACCGCCTATTTAGTATCGTCGCGAATTTTGACACGTTACTAGTCAATCCTACATCTATGTCGTTAATGTAAAATTACGAATAACAATGGGCTAACACTGAACCCTGTGGGACACCGCTACCTACCTCTAACCACCGATTCCTACCATTAACTACGACCTCTGCCTCCTACGACAAGCCATCTTCTAACCAGTTAGCTACCTGACCGCGTATACCGTGCGCTTTAACCTTCGCAATTAGTCTCCTATGCGGAACTGTATCGAACGCCTTTTAAAATCTAAATAAATAACGTCAGCTGCCCTATGCCTATCGTATTCGCGCACTACTACGTTATAAAAATTCTAACAAATTAGTTAACAAGACCTATGGCGTCGAAACCCGTGCTGACTACTATTAATCAAATCTCTACTTTCTAAGTGATCGATAATACGATCCCTAACTACGGATTCCAAAAGTTTACCGACAATTGACGTTAAGCTAATGGGCCTATAATTGCTAGCTACCGCGCGGTCGCCTTTTTTAAAAATAGGGGTGACGTTAGCTAATTTAAAGTCTTCAGGAATAATCCCCGTTTCGAGTGACTGATTAAAGATCTTCGTTAAGGGGCCTACGATAACTTCTTTCAAATGTCTAGATGGTAGATGGTGGTGGAAGATGGTAGATGGTAGATGGTGGTGGAAGATGGTGGTGGAAGATGGTAGATGGTAGATGGTGGTGGAAGATGGTGGTGGAAGATGGTAGATGGTGGTGGAAGGTGGTGGAAGATGGTAGATGGTGGTGGAAGATGGTAGATGGTGGAAGATGGTAGATGGTGGTGGAAGGTGGTAGATGGTGGTGGAAGGTGGTAGATGGTGGTAGAAGATGGTAGAAGATGGTAGTGGTGGTAGAAGATGGTAGTGGTGGTAGATGGTGGAAGATGGTAGGTGGTGGAAGATGGTAGGTGGTAGATGGTGGAAGAAGGTGGTGGAAGTTGGTAGAAGATGGTAGAAGGTGGTGGAAGGTGGTGGAAGTTGGTAGAAGATGGTAGAAGGTGGTGGAAGGTGGTAGAAGGTGGTGGAAGGTGGTAGAAGGTGGTGGAAGGTGGTAGAAGGTGGTGGAAGGTGGTAGAAGGTGGTGGAAGGTGGTAGAAGGTGGTGGAAGGTGGTAGAAGGTGGTGGAAGGTGGTAGAAGGTGGTGGAAGATGGTGGAAGGTGGTAGAAGATGGTGGAAGGTGGTAGAAGGTGGTAGAAGATGGTGGAAGGTGGTAGAAGATGGTGGAAGTGGTAGAAGATGGTGGAAGGTGGTAGAAGATGGTGGAAGGTGGTAGAAGATGGTGGAATGTGGTAGAAGATGGTGAAGGTGGTAGAAGATGGTGGAATGTGGTAGAAGATGGTGGAAGGTGGTAGAAGATGGTGGAAGGTGGTAGAAGATGGTGGAATGTGGTAGAAGATGGTGGAAGGTGGTAGAAGATGGTGGAATGTGGTAGAAGATGGTGGAAGGTGGTAGAAGATGGTGGAAGGTGGTAGAAGATGGTGAAGGTGGTAGAAATGGTAGATGGTGGTAGAATGTGGAAGGTGAAGATGGTGGTAGATGGTAGTGGTGGTAGATGGTGGAAGATGGTAGTGGTGGTAGATGGTGGAAGATGGTAGATGGTGGAAGATGGTGGATGGTGGTGGAAGATGGTAGATGGTGGAAGATGGTAGTGGTGGTAGATGGTGGAAGATGGTAGTGGTGGTAGATGGTGGAAGATGGTAGTGGTGGTATTGGTGGATGGTGGTGGTAGGTGGTGGTGGTATTGGTGGATGGTGGTATTGGTGGATGGTGGTGGTAGGTGGTGGTGGTATTGGTGGATGGTGGTGGTATTGGTGGTGGTAGGTGGTATTGGTGGATGGTGGTAAGTGGTGGTGGTAGTGGTGGTGGATGGTGGTGGTAGGTGGTGGATGGTGGTGGTAGGTGGTGGTGGGGTGGTGTGGTAGTAGTGGATGGTGGTGGTAGTAGTGGATGGTGGTGTAGTAGTGGTGGATGGTGGTGGTAGTAGTGGTGGATGGTGGTGGTAGTAGTGGTGGATGGTGGTGGTAGGTGGTAGTGGTGGATGGTGGTAGTGGTGGATGGTGGTAGGTGGTAGTGGTGGATGGTGGTGGTAGTGGTGGATGGTGGTAGGTGGTAGTGGTGGATGGTGGTGGTAGGTGGTGGTAGGTGGTGGATGGTGGTGGTAGGTGGTGGATGGTGGTGGTAGGTGGTGGATGGTGGTGGTAGGTGGTGGATGGTGGTGGTGGATTGGTGGTAGGTGGTGGATGGTGGTAGAGGTAGGTGGTGGATGGTGGTAGAGGTAGTGGTAGGTGGTGGTGGTAGAGGTAGGTGGTAGGTGGTGGTGGTGGTAGGTGGTGGAGGTAGGTGGTGGTGGTGGTAGTGGTGGAGGTAGGTGGTGGTGGAGGTAGGTGGTGGTGGAGGTAGGTGGTGGTGGAGGTAGGTGGTGGTGGAGGTAGGTGGTGGTGGAGGTAGGTGGTGTGGACGTAGGTGGTGGTGGAGGTAGGTGGTGGTGGAGGTAGGTGGTGGTGGAGGTAGTTGGTGGTGGAGGTAGGTGGTGGTGGTGGTAGGTGGTGTGGAGGTAGGTGGTGGTGGTGGAGGTAGGTGGTGGTGGTGGTGGTGGTGGTGGTAGGTGGTGGTGGAGGTAGGTGGTGGTGGTTGTGGAGGTAGGTGGTGGTGGAGGTAGGTGGTGGTGGTGTAGGTGGTGGTGGAGGTAGGTGGTGGTGGTGGTGGAGGTAGGTGGTGGTGGAGGTAGGTGGAGGTAGTGGAGGTAGGTGGTGGAGGTAGTGGAGGTAGGTGGTGGTGGTAGGTTGGTGGTGGTGGAGGTAGGTGGTGGTGGAGGTAGGTGGAGGTAGTGGAGGTAGGTGGTGGAGGTAGTGGAGGTAGGTGGTGGTGGTAGGTGGTGGTGGTGGTGGAGGTAGGTGGTGGTGGTGGAGGTAGGTGGTGGTGGAGGTAGGTGGTGGAGGTAGGTGGTGGTGGTGGTGGAGGTAGGTGGTGGTGGAGGTAAGTGGTGGTGGTGGAGGTAGGTGGTGGTGGTGGAGGTAGATGGTGGAGGTAGGTGGTGGAGGTAGGTGGTGGTGGTGGTGGAGGTAGGTGGTGGTGGGTAGGTGGTGGTAGGTGGTGGTGTGGAGGTAGGTGGTGGTGGTAGGTAGGTGGTGGTGGTGAGGTAGGTGGTGGTGGAGGTAGGTGGTGGTGAGTGGTGGTGGTGGAGGTAGGTGGTGGAGTAGGTGGTGGTGGTGTGTGGAGTGGTTGTGGTGGGAGGTGGTGGTGGGGTAGTGGTGGTGGAGGTAGGTGGTGGTGGTGGAGGTAGGTGTGGTGGGGTAGGTGGTGGTGGTGGAGGTAGGTGGTGGAGTATGGAGGTAGGTGGAGGTAGTGGTGGTGGTGGAGGTAGGTGGTGGAGGTAGGTGGTGGTGGTGAGGTAGGTGGTGGAGGTAGGTGGTGGTGGTGGAGGTAGGTGGTGGTGGTGGAGGTAGGTGGTGGAGGTAGGTGGTGGTGGGGAGGTAGGTGTGGTGGTGGAGGTAGGTGGTGGTGGTGGAGGTAGGTGGTGGAGGTAGGTGGTGGTGGTGGAGTAGGTGGTGGAGGTAGGTGGTGGTGGAGGTAGGTGGTGGTGGTGGTGGTGGTAGAGGTGGTAGGGTAGGTGGTGGTAGAGGTAGGGTGGTGGTGGAGTAGGTGGTGGAGGTAGTGGAGGTAGGTGGTGGAGGTAGGTGGTGGTGGGGGGTAGGTGTGGTGGTGGAGGTAGGTGGTGGTGTGGAGGTAGGTGGTGGAGGTAGGTGGTGGTGGTGGTGGTAGGTGTGGTGGAGGTAGGTGGTGGTGGAGGTAGGTGGTGGTGGTGGTGGAGGTAGGTGGTGGTGGTGGCGGTAGGTGGTGTGGGTAGGTGGTGGTGGTGGTGGTGGTGGTGGGGGGTGGTGGTGGGGAGGTGGTGGTTAGGTGGTGGGTGGTGGTAGGTGGTGGTGGCGGTAGGTGGAGGTAGGTGGTGGTGGAGGTAGGTGGTGGTAGGTGGTGGTGGAGGTAGTGTGGTAGGTGGTGGTGGAGGTAGGTGGTGGTAGGTGGTGGTGGAGGTAGTGGTGTAGGTGGTGGAGGTAGGTGGTGGTAGGTGGTGGTGGGGTAGGTGGTGGTAGGTGGTGGTGGGTAGGTGGTGGTAGGTGGTGGTGGAGGTAGGTGGTGGTGGTGGTGGTGGTGGTGGAGTAGGTGGTGGTGGAGGTAGGTGGTGGTGGTGGAGGTAGGTGGTGGTGGAGGTAGGTGGTGGTGGTGGAGGTAGGTGGTGGTGGAGGTAGGTGGTGGTGGTGGAGGTAGGTGGTGGTGGTGGAGGTAGGTCGTGTGGTGGTGGAGGTAGGTTGGTGGAGGTAGGTTGGTGGAGGTAGGTGCTGGTGGAGGTAGGTGCTGGTGGAGGTAGGTGGTGGTGGTGGTGGAGGTAGGTGGTGGTGGAGGTGGTGGAGGTAGGTGGTGGTGGTGGTGGAGGTGGTGGAGGTAGGTGGTGGTGGAGGTAGGTAGGTGGTGGTGGAGGTAGGTAGGTGGTGGTGGTGGTGGTGGTGGAGTCGGTGGTGGTGGAGGTAGGTGGTGGTGGAGGTAGGTGGTGTAGGTGGTGTAGGTGGTAGAGGTAGGTGGTGTAGGTGGTAGAGGTAGGTGGTGTAGGTGGTGTAGGTGGTAGAGGTAGGTGGTGTAGGTGGTAGAGGTGGTAGAGGTACACCTTCAAGAAGCAAAATTAAACTGTCCTAAGGACAGAAGGGAATAACTTTTCTTTAACAGGAATTGGGTATATTAGCATAAATCTGACACCATAACAACCTACATAGACTAATACCCTTTGAAAATAAGCTCTGGTTATATACAGCCTACTGTATATAGATTTAGTAAACAAACAAATGTGAAGTTATGGTCCCATCATACTTTTGGCTCACCTCATAGATTTTAATGCCTGGAGTGGTTTCAACATACTCTTCCTCCACTTTCATCTCCACCTTCATTTCAACATCTGAGTAAGATTCTTGATCACTCTAAAGTAAAATTATGAAAAATTTCAGAAATTGGAAAAAAATAGAGTAGCTTAGGTGGTGGTATAAGCAGATCTCTCAGACTGAGGAGTTATAAACTACAGCAATGTTCTTCAAATACAGGGTGCTAAGATAAGCCTCATGTCTTATTAAGAGCTACCTAATTTAGCTTAAATCTCTCTCTATTAATCACAACACTGGCAAAACTATGCATATGCAAAGGTAACTACTCTATTGCCATTTTTATGATGAACATGTCCAGGCAAATCTTTGGAAAACAATCAAGGAAATGGTCTGAAAGGCCAACTTTTCTAACTGAATGAACAACGAAAAGTATTAGACCTTATGACCTTCATATTTTAGGATCAATAAAATTTAGCGCGTCTATTACCCAACAACTAAAATTAAATTTCATATGGTAGGTACCATAAAATAACTATTTAAAAGGGGTAGCTATATGGTAGAGCTAGTGAATTACTGACCCCATTCCTAAAATGAAAGGAAAATGTAACGATATGCTGGTAGGCCTGAACAAAGTAGTGGCACATAACTTACAGGCACTTCTTCTTGCTTTATATATATTTCATTAAATTTTGTAAATTTCTCTGTCTCAGTACTGCTGTCCATATTTGCAGTACACTTAAAATAATTATAGGCAACAAGTTTGCCTATAATTTATTTTTACTGGTTATCTTCACACATCAGATCCAATTCTGAAAAGAAAAATCTCATTTGAGTCCATAATTAATTCTAGAGTCAAATGCTAAAAAATTCTTCCCACATTATTAAGCTCCTAAGTCTAGACTCTGGACCCAACTCATATAAACCAGCCAGCCTTACAGTGCTGATCAATGCAACAGACAACATTTTAGCTGGATGCTGGACACTGAACAGTCTAGCCAGATTAAAACCACCATGATAATTTGAGTAATACTTTTGAAATGGATCACATTGTAAACCAGCCAAAATCGAGTAGAGTTAATGCCAATAAAAGATTTTTCAGAAGTTGAGTACAATAGCTCAGCTGTGTTAGAAACATACTTCTGTAAATGGACAATAATTATTTATCAATCATTGTATTATGAGTTTTACTGTCAGTGAAACTATTTTTAAACAATTAAAATTTACCAAATATATACTTACTTTCATTCTTTCATTTTATTACACATTTTATTTATTACAAATATAGGTACAGTAAGTAATTGCAAATCTGACATTTAATTCATATACCATACTACTCACAATGGAAAAGAAAATTCAAACACCTAAACTAAAAACTTAAAAATTACAAAACATGTCAATTCCACAATTTTCAATATATACAATTTGTGCAGTACTGTAGCTATACATTGCGCATAATCTTTCAATAGTGACACCAATGCATCATAATTATATATTTAATGGCCTTATCATGATTAATATTAAGCAAAAATTGGTGACCATGACAACTGTAATATTTCAGTAAACCTAATCATACTGAAGTTTTAAAATTTGATTATTATGAGTGACTTTGGGTAATATATGTAAAAGTTCCATAGTTTTATACCAGTGACTAGAATCTTTCTGACATGCATGTGAACAACACTTAATATTCTCTTTGTATGAAGTGTCAAATCCAACTACATTTAATGATAATTTATTCAAATATTTTCTTAATATCAGTAATCATAATGGTTGCTAAACAATTATTACACAAGCAACAAATAGGTAGGGTACTGCATTATAAAAATTTCTAAATACAATATTTCAATTCAGTACTGTACCAGTAGCTATCATGAACTTTTTATGTAAATTCCTTGAGTTGAATTTTAGTTTTCTTGTTTGTATAATTTTTAGGGGAATTTGTTTCATACATTTTTTTTAATTAAATATTCAGTCCAAAAATGTGCACACTTGAAATAATGATTAGGTTATATAATTTAACATAGGGTACGGTACATGATATACTCTGAAACAGGCTGACTCCAAATAATGTCATCTTATTTTTATAAAAACAGTACCATAACTTAATGGCCGAGGTTGCATAAGCAAAACCAGCAAAATTCAGGATGAAATTCAATATTTTTGAACCAGTAAATAATATGAATTGATAGATTTTTAAGAATTTTAGAACTGTTCGGCATCACCTCATTCATGGTAACTACAAGTTGTTGATATGAAAAGTAGTAAAAGCATCAAGTAAATTTAACACACACAGACAATTACTGGGTTTCTATTATTATTACTTTTGATTCCTTCTAAATTACTATTACTTTAATTTTCATCAATTACTATTACTTTTGTATGTGGGGTACTTCACTCATTTGAAAAGGATCTTTATGTCTATTTAAATGCAATTAGAAGCAGTGTCTTAACAAACAAAAACTTTATTTCAGACTCAACAAGTACAAACATTATACAAGAGGTCCAAAGAAGATTAAGAGATAGTTGTCTGGAACAATGACTAAGTAGGCCAGTGATTCACTGTATATAATGAACATACAAATACAATGATCCAACCATGAGGTGGTGTGCCAACTATCAATAACATAAGTAAAGCTATCGCCAAGAAGACTACACATGGATGAAAGGGTCAAATTATTATCTTCACAGAAGGCTTTTTTGATCTACAGTAATTGTAATTGAGAATATGTCAAATAATTGTAATTAATTACAGTGACCAAGTAATCTCTTGTAAAAGCAGGGTTCACAAAGTTTGAACTTCAATATTGGGGGGGCCAACTGTATGTGTACAGAACTAGTCAGTATGAAGAAATTAATATCAAGTACTGTATATGGTAAATAATTACTGTACACAAAAGTGCCAGTAGTGATTCCTTTATGTAAAATGTAACGATATGCTGGTAGCACATAGTATTAGAAATAAATTAAACAAATTTAAGGCGATAATTTATTCTGGCAACTACGATATAGTTGCTATCACTGAAACGTGGTTAAATACCGTGACTTGGGACTTGTTGGGGGAACTTGATATACTGGGTTTTAAACTCTTTACTAATGATAGGTTACATAGGATTGGTGGTGGCATTTTGCTGTACATTCATAATTCCCTTAGGGCTATCGAGGTTAAGATAGATTTTCCAGCAGCAATTAATGCGATATGCATTGAAGTTAGGGCACATAGTATTAGTTTTAATTTTGTTGTTGTTTATAGACCTCCTGTTCAACCCCTCGATACTGATATCAGATTTTACTCACTTCTTGGTAACTATATTGACAATCGGAATAGTATAATTGTCAGACTTTAACTGCCCTAATGTTAATTACGAGACTTTTACTGGTAATGAGGAGGGTTTGAGATTGATTGAGTTCAGGGAAGATAAGTTTTTACGACAGATGGTTACTGAACCAACGCGCGGTGACAATATTTTAGACGTGGTGATGACAAACAGCAAAAATATAGTCAAAGGTTTAGAAGTAGGCGAGAGTTTAGGATGTAGTGGTCATCAAATTCTTAGGTTTAAGTTATTGATAGAAAACACTAACGATAGTAACGTAATAGAAGTCCCCGATTTTTGTAGGGCTAATTTTGATAGTTTTGCGGACAGGATGAGAGTAGTGGACTGGGATAACTTATTTATGGGTAATGACACAAATTTGCATTGGGAGGCATTTAAAGAAAGTTTTATGAATATTGAAAGGAGTTTATTCCTCGTAGGCCCAAGTGGTGGACTAGGGAAATAGGAGAGTTCATAAACAAGCATAACAGAGCATATAGACTTAATAAGCACAATGGCACAGCAGCTAACTTTAATAGATATATCAAGCTTAGACGTCAGGTTAAAAGATCAGTTAGGAATGCTAAGCGTAATTTAGAGATACTTATAGCTGCGGATAGTAAACATAATCCAAAAAAGTTTTTTGAATACATCAATAATCGTAAGCCAATAAAAGATAACATAGGCCCTCTAGTGGATGTTAACTGCGCTTTGGCTTCTGATGCTCAGGCGATGGTGGGTATTTTCAACAACTTTTTTGCGACAGTTTTTACTGTAGGAGACGTAATGTCCCCGACGTGGATGATATTGTTCTATTTAGTAGCGAGACTATTTTGGATGAAATAACTGTTTACGAGGGTGAGATTGCTCATTATATCGATAGGCTAAAAGTTAGCAAGGCCCACCCTGACACTTTTTATCCCAGACATTTGAAAGATTTGAAAGACATTATTGTAGGCCCCTTAATGAAGATTTTTAATCAGTCACTCAAAATGGGGATTATTCCTGAAGAACAAATTAGCTAACTTCACACCTATTTTTAAAAAAGGCAACTGCACAGTAGCTAGCAATTATAGGCCCATTTTCTTAACATCACTTGTCGGTAAACTTTTGGAATCCGTAGTTAGGGATCGTATCATCAATCACTTAGAAAGTAGAGATTTGATTAATAGTAGTCAGCATGGGTTTCAATGGCATAGATCTTGTTTAACTAATTTGTTAGAATTTTATAACGAAATAGTGCGTGAAAATGATAGGCATAGAGTGGCTGACGTTATTTATTTAGATTTTAAAAAGGCATTCGATACAGTTCTGCATAGAAGATTAATTGCAAAGGTTAAAGCGCATGGTATATGTGGTCAGGTAGCTAACTGGTTAGAGGAATGGCTTCTCGCTAGGAGACAGAGGGTTGTTGTTAATGGTAGTAAATCAGGGTGGTTGGATGTAGGTAGCAGTGTCCAACAGGGTTCAGTGCTAGGCCCATTGCTATTCGTAATTTACATTAATGACACAGATGTAGGATTGACTAGTAACGTGTCAAAATTCGCGGATGATACTAAAACAGGCGGTAAGGTTGTTAATGAGGACAATAGAAATAGGCTCCAAGACGATGTAAATAGGATTATGGAGTGGATGGATAAGTGGCAGATGCAATTTAACGTAGAAAAAAAATTTTGCATATAGATTCTCATAATAATAATTATACGTACATGATGTATGGTAGAAAGTTAGCAAGCGTTGATGAGGAAGTAGATTTAGGCATAGTGTATCTAAGGATTTAAAGGTTAGGAACCAGTGCCTGGAGTCTTGTGCAAAAGCTAATAGGATGTTAGGCTTCATAGCGCATAAATTCAAATTTAAATCAAAGGATATTATATTGCCCCTTTACAAGTCCCTAGTCAGGCCTCATTTAGAATATGCCATTCAGTTTTGGTGCCTGTATTTGTGCGAGGATATTGATAGGTTAGAAAGAGTTCAGCGTCGTGCCACGAAACTAATTCCGTCATTGCGCAACAAGCCTTATGAGGATATGATTAAAGAGTTAGACTTGCATTCACTCAAAACTAGGAGAGATTAAGGGGGGAGCTTATTGAAGTTTTCAAAATTGTTAATAACATTGATAATGTAAATTTTGACAAACTGTTCACTTTTGATAATACCAATACTCGTAATAACAGATTTAAGTTGCATGGCAGATGTTTCATTACTAATATCGCTAAAAACTTCTTTACATTTAAAGTAATTGATGAATGGAATAATCTTCCCATGCCCGTCGTGAACTCTACCAGCATTAATGTGTTTAAAAACTGTCTAGACAGACATTTTAAAGATATTAATGTTGTTTAAAATAAAAAAAACAATTGGCAACAGGAGCTCTAGGGGTCATAATCGGGGATGAGTCTGTTGACGTCTAATGCCAGCTTGTGATATGCCAGCAAAAATTATTATTATTAAAAAAAAAAAAAAAAAAAAAAAAGTAACACGAATGTAGATGTAGCTCGTAGCGTAAACTAACCCACTTTTTGTTTAACTTTACCTACTTTTTTTTTTTATATCCTCTCCTTACTTGCATGTCAGTAGTTTGCATGGTATGACTGAGTTAAGACTGTGTTTGCATGGTTTGTAAGTGTTCTTATTTTACTTCTTTTCATCTTTCACCCATTTCCTATTCTTTCCGACTATTTTTCTGACTTGTCAGCAGTGGCCGGCAGATGAAGATGGTGAGTCTTTTTCCTCTGTTTCTAAATGAATGTTAACCCATGAGTGATTGGTGTTGCTACTTACTAAACCCCTTATTCTCTTCTCTTCACCCCCTACTCTTTCCTTTCTCTCAGGCTAACCTTAGAGTGGATCTTAGGGTCTTTGTTAGCCTTAGCTTCTGTAGATCTGTAGAACTGTTTGTATAGTACACTCAGACCCCACTAAATCAACACACTGTATTTCAGCTATTGCAATAATTCAGCTATTTTTATGCATGTCAAAATAGGCAAATTTCAGATGATTTGGTGAAAATAGTCAAATTACACAGCAATCACACATGGTACATCTGAACCCTCCACACAATCAAACCTGCACTCCAGGTACCTGTCTACCATTCATATTTGGTGCTGAAAAACAATTTTACCCGAGATTTAAGGAAATTTAAGCTTATGGTTACACTTTGTACATTGGTAGAAGGGTGAGAATATGCATGGCAACAAATAGGTCATGATAATTTTTATCTAGTACCTTATGAACCTTTTTGTATTGTAATATGATTGTGTGTGAATTAACTGAACAAATACTGTGTGTATTTATTGCAAAAAAATAAATTTCCCATTTATCTAGCTACTTTTTAGCATATGTAACATTCATATGCAAGTATTTATTTGCCAAAAAATTATATTCAAACATCTAGTCTAGAGATGCTGCAATCAGGCTTCCTCAAGGGAAGGTGTGTGAACCCCTTACTTAACAAAATATCAGTTATTTCACCAAGCTTCCAAAATTCATTTGCATTTTCTTCATAGTCAAATTACCCACTGAAGTCACTGGGAAAACCTAAGCTTGACATGTAGGACAACAGTTTAAACTAGAACTAAAGTTTCGACCCAGATTACAGAATTTGCAAAATTCCTACTCCTCAAATTCTCTCTCATGCAATATAAAAAGTTTTTGTACATATTTCAAAGTTGTGTTAATACATTTTCAAAAGAAAATTCAGGCAATGATTTCAGACAACTTTAACTTTGAACAGCTGAAATGTTTTCTTGCATGTCAGACTTGAGTATTTCAATTAAAACTCTCACCCAACATATTACATGAAGTAATGTTGATAAACTCTGGTCCCATGTGTCAAGCACGAGTGTTATGGGAAAATCCTTCTGTGATGCCATCAGGAAATTCAAGCAGATTCCGCAGCTTGGGTTTTAACTGAAATTAAAAAGAATTTTCTTTCTAAAGCTTGTTAGTACAAGACTTGAAATATTATGTATGAAAATTTCTCATATTGCACAAGATTCACATGAGACTCAACTTAGAATGCAAGAATTTTGCCAAAAATTAAAGCATTACATGCTAATTTGGCTTATATACATAAAGACAATTGTTAGGTACAGCTCATTCCATGACAAATCATGCAAAAAAAAAAAAAAAAGTGCACCATACCCCCTCAGATTTTGCTTAAATTTGGTTTATAGAATGGTCTATGCTAGTAAGTACCAAATTTCAAATATCAGCTCAATCGGAGTTATGGTTCAAAAGTTATGCTCCCCCTTTTTTGAGGGTGTGTGTGTGTGAAAACTGGAAATTTTCGAACCACCATAACTCACTCCCTAATTGACATAGAACAGTGATTTAAAGTGTGTATGAAAGGTAATTGCACACATAACAAATTGGTATAAGCATAAAAAATGGCTAAAATTAACAGAACAAACATTACAACACTTTATTCCATTTGAAGGGGTCCTGCCCCTGCTAAATTACAGATTTTTTAAAGTTTTCATATACAGGGTGTTTCAGGAGGAAAGGTCAATACTTCGGGAGGTGATAGTATCAGTCATTGTGAGAAAAAAAGTTCATATGAACATGTGTCTAATTCTGAATGGTTATGGAGATAGAGCTGTTTGAATCTACAAATACAAAAGCATTGTTAATGGTAATCAAGAGAGAAACCAATTACTGTTTCTAACATTTAATGTTTAAACATTGGCATTTTGAATGGTATCAGATAGAGAAATGACAAATTTGTTACAGTTTACAATATGTTTTCGAAAATCCCACCATCAACCTCAATGCACTTTGCAACTTGTGTGCGAAGATTGCGTGTTGTTCGTCTGAGTTGATCTTGACGTTCCTTTATGCGGGCAGCAGCATCCAAAATGCGCATAAGCAATTCGTCTCGTGTATCCACCTTTCTTTTGTAAACTTGACTTTTCATCCACCCCCACAAGCAATAATTATCTAACAGAGAGAGGTCTGGAGACCTTGGTGGCCATTGAATGGGACCACCGCAGCCGATCCATCGACCAGGGAAAGCTTGATTTAGGTATTGCATCACCAGATGGGTAGAATGTGGAGGACTCTGTCATGCTGAAAGTACATACCAGCACATGAAGCCAAAGGAACATCCTCCAATAGTCCTGGCAATTCATTTTGCAGAAATTCTAGGGAACTTTGTCCTGTAAGATGATTCTCTAAAGTAACAGGGCCAATCAGCTGATCATCGATGATACCGCACCACACATTGGCAGAGAAGCGATGTTGAAAATTTGTTTCCACAGTGGCATTTGGATTTTCATCTGACCACTGATGAGAGTTACAAGTGTTGTTGATACCATCACGGGTGAAAGTAGCTTCATCAGTGAACAGTATTAATCAAAGCAATCGGCAATTAGCATTTACCCAATGACAAAATTCCAGTCGCATGGCAGCGTCTCCTGGTTGAAGGTGTTGTACACACTGTACATGATATGGATGCAAGCCTTCCTCATGTAATGTTCGCCATACTCTTGTGTGTGGCACACCAAGATGTGTAGAAATTCTTCGTGAGCTAGTAAGGGGTTCCAAAAAATCTTAGCCTCCCCATTTGCAGCTTACATGTTTACTTATATCAAATAGCTTTTAGTGATTATAAAAATATATAAAATTCTTTATTTATTGCAGGTATTAAAATTACTCTAGCTGATAAAGTGATAATATAATGGCTTCTCAATTAATTGGTGATTCGGAGGCAACGTGTGATAGATCACATACGAGCAATAACATTTCGAGAAGCTCGTGATGCTGGAGCCACCTTTATAACACGTTCATGGGTTGCCAAAAAGTTGCGAAGTAGTGAGGACTTTGTTAAAAGAAATTGGAATAAAACTTTGGATGAATGTGAAATGGATAACCAAATCTGGGACCCAAATTTGCCACTCTCTCAGGAAACAAAGGACATCATTGAAAGCGGTACGCGTAAGTGGTACACGTAAGTGGAAAAACAGCTGTGCCAAGCTTTCTAGAGAGATCGAAGTGTTGAGAGGAAAGATCGTTAATGGTGAGATCATTCAACTGTACCATCATAGGCAAGGTTTAAAGCCTTCGCATGAACTTCCAAAGCCAAGAAAAACTCAACTTAACATCAATGACAGAATGTGGTTTGCCCATTATCTTGAAGATTGGGATGTGGATGATTTCATGCATTTAGCTGTCTCCGATGAATTTTTTGTTTACGTAACATGTTGGCCTAAGTACCAAAATAATTGAGTGTGGGCCACACCACCAGATGAAATCGATGACAATGAACATTATCGCGAATTATTAAAAAGTCCAGACTGTGTTGGTATGTTTGTTTTGTTCACTGCATAGAAGCTCATGTGGGTGCTGAAGCCAAATGGTCAGAGTTGGGATGGACAGTATTTTTGTGATATTATTCTATCCCAGCATGTCATTCCTTTTCTAAGAAACACAAACAATGTTATGGATGTCAATCAGGTCACACTTCTGCACAATGAGGCCCCCTGCTTTAAGGCATTAGCTACTCAACAGTTGTTGCGGAACCATGAGATCAATTTCTTTGGAAATGAAGAATGGCCAGGAAATTCTCCCAACCTGAACATCTGTGAACACATTGGATCAGTTATAAAGGACAAGGTTGAATGTGTCTCGTTTCAAGAACCTGCAGCAAATTGATTTTCGAAAGATACAATGATGCAACACATTGAAACTGTTTTAACAAATTTGTGTAACGATCAAGATCTATTCACGTCACTTTTGGCAAGCTACCCAAAGCAAATTCAGGCTGTCTTGGAAGCCAATGGTGGGAACACCAAGTTTTAATTGTTTCTCATTAAATGCAGGATTAAATTCTTTTGTAAGGTATGTTTAGTTTTACTGTACCTCTAATGGTTTAGGCCATGGGCAGGGAAGGGGGGGCTAAGGTTTATTGGAGCCCCATAGTAGGACTACGCTCTACCAACTGAAGAATGTTTTCCACTTCATCCACATCTTGTTGACCTTCACGTTCAGATGAAACATGAGCGCAAGGAAGTGTACCAATCTTACACAATGTGTTGAAAACCCTGGTAAACACTCTTCGATCCAGGATTCTGAGGTTTGGAAACCGTCGACGGTATTCTGCAACAGCAGCTGTTGCACTTCCATCACAAAAACCATAGACATACACCATATCTGCATATTCAGCATGTGTGAAGGTGTGTGGCATTCTTAACACTGCTTCAAACACCAAACAATATCACTCACAACAGTCAGCTGTCGATTGGCTTATGTTACATGCTTACATTACAGCTTATATGGTTCAAGGTTATAGGGGAGGGAAAGGGGAGGAAGAGCTGCGCATGCATCAGATTCAAACAGCTCTACCTCTGTAACGATTCAGAATTAGACACATGTTCATATGAACTTTTTCTCACAATGACCGATACTATCACCTCCCGAAGTATTGACCTTTCTTCCTGAAACACCCTGTATACAAAAAATGAGTTTCAACCTTATTCTATCAATATATGAAAAGAAGTATGTGTGTATTTGCATATAAAATAGATATTTACAGATTTGAAAATGACTGCTTTCACTTAAGAGAGAATAATTTCTAACAAACTGTTGAACATTCTCATTGACTTCTGGTATATAGATTGGTGTACTTGTTAAAAATGTAAATACATGTGTGTTAAACTAGCATTCTAAGAACTAAACATAAAACACTAGTACCTACCATAAAATATCTTCCCCCATTCGATTGTTGGGTAAATTGGTTGAACAAAAAATCCCATGTGGACATTAAAAAAAATAGCAAGCCTACCCAAAATAACTATTGCCTAACTAGAGAGATCTTTATTTTATTTTCTGTGATGCGCAAAGCATTCACTGAGTTCTCATTTAATGTATATATATTTTTTTTCATTTTGAACAGATTTATGTACATATATGCATTGTGTTTTAACTAAGTAAAAGTGTTTGATGAAAATGTCTACACATAAAAGCTATAACAAGCGCTGTTGCAACCCTTTTGAACTGCACAAAAAGCCTATTCTGCGAAACTTGAGGCCACTTCCAAAGCTTGTTGAAAATAGTGACCCTAAGTATAATTTCAGTTATGAATCAGAAGTTCATATAAATTGTCTGAAATTAATTAATGAACAAGCAAAACCTGAATAATTATTCAGACTGCCAGAAGCAATAACTAGTAGTACTGAAAATACGACTACTTCACCTGACATATCCCCAGAAAAAATTCCAAGATCTTAATGCAACTTTGGAGCAACTTCATGTTACCCCAGTGAAATTATGTAACTAACTAGCTATTAATGTGTGTACAGATAATGCATTTTTATACTGTCAGCTGAAATTTAATTCAGATATAGTTGTCTTGGTTCTAGGACAGCTCATACCCAGGACAACTCATACCCAGGACCAGAAAAAAAAAGAAAAATTAATGAAAACATTTATTTTGTAAAATTAAATATTAAATTTAAACATCTAAAATTCATGCAAGTTTTGGTTCTTTTGCATTATCCTCCCAACACTAATTTTTTTTATATAATGTTGGTTTGGTTTTGGTTATGGTACTTTATTTTCCTTCCATTATAAAAAAAAATAGTGTTGGGATTAGGTTAGGTTAGGTTAAAAACAGCCCGCCATAAGTGTTTTGCTAACGTACTTTATTTTCCTTCCATTATAAAAAAAAATTAGTGTTGGGAGGATAATGCAAAAGTACCCAAGTTTTATATATATATATGCCCAGTTAGATTCATTGAATGCCTGGTTAGGTCAACTGAATGCCTGGTTGGGTTCATTGAATGCCCAGTTAGGTCAACTGTACACCCTTGATGACTGGTTAGGTTTAGTCATGATATTTTCATTAAAACTAACGAAAATATCACGACTAAACCTAACCAATTGTCAAGGGCATACAGTTGACCTAACCAGGCATTCAAATTTTATCCTATGTAAATAATGGTTCTCTATTATATGTTTGCAATAAATAATAAATTTGTTGTTATTGTTTTCTTATCTTATTTTGGTTAATTTGCAGAGTTCAAACTTTCCGGGTGGATATAGATGAAAAGATCAACATTGGGGTGGTAATTGTTGAAGAGTGTCTGAGTCGTCCTAGGTCTGAGTCGTCCTAGGTCTGAGTCGTCCTAGGTCTGAGTCGTCCTAGGTCTGAGTCGTCCTAGGTCTGAGTCGTCCTAGGTCTGAGTCGTCCTAGGTCTGAGTCGTCCTAGGTCTGAGTCATCCTAGGTCTGAGTCGTCCTAGGTCTGAGTCGTCCTAGGTCTGAGTCGTCCTAGGTCTGAGTCGTCCTAGGTATGAATCATCCTGGTATGAGTCGTCCTGGTATGAGTTGTCTTATACCTAATACATATAATGAAATTATCTAAAAAATATACTTCAGTTCAGAAATTCAGATTGTTGCCACTAGATATGTCATACTTATATTTATTAATTAATTGTATTTCAAATATTTTTTGGATGCCCTGAGCAGTGGAAGCAGATCAAAGGCAGTTTCACAAAAATACAAAAAAACTTCAACCTCCCTCAAGAGGAAGTTGGAAACTGCATTTGCCACTGAAGTTCAAGATGTTGGTGAGCCACTGAGTAAACAGCATCTCAAAGAAGCAGCTTTGGAGAGGTAAGAAACTAAAAATAATTAATGAGATGACTTTGAACTATTAATGTATGTATGTATGTAAATACCTGTATATAGGTACAGTATTATAGGTTGTCATGTTTGGATATATATGTAGACATTAGCTATATTTCCTAAAATATGACATCATCTCATACACTACTAAATATACTGGTATATGTTCAAATTCATGAAGTACAGTACTTCCTTAATTCTTGAATAATATAAATCATGTACTTACATCCTCAATATTGTACAGTAATTTGGGGTTATGTTTTTTTATAGATACAAAAACCTCATGAGTGATCTTGTACAAGACTTCAAATCCACATCATTGTACAAAAGGAGTCTTCAGATACTTACACTCTCACCATTTCCTATTTCTAGGACAATGGATTTGTTTGGTGCAACCAGATACATGGTTGACAAAGCCAGACATTTGAAGCATACATTTGGTATTATGCCACAGATTCTTATCTACAGTAAAGGAAGAAAACTAACTGAAGATATAATCTCTGAAATAAAGGAATTCTACGAAGATGATGAAGTCAGTCATTTGTGTGCAGGGAAATCTAATTGTGTTAGCATAAGAAATAAAGATGGTGAAAAAGAGTACAAGCAAAAATGTCTATTACTAGGAAATTTAAAAGAATTATATTCAAAATATAAAGAAAACAATGATAATAGCAGAGGGTTTTCTACCTTTGCCAATCTGAGGCCTAAATGGTGTGTAATTGCTGTAGGCAAAGGAACCCACTCAGTTTGTGTTTGCACCCACCACCAGAATCCTAAACTCAGGGTATCAGCAATTGCAGAGAAAAACTTAACCTATTACACACTTATGGAAAAAAGTGTTTGTGATATAAATTCTTCTACATGCATGTTACATGGATGTCGAGAATGTCCTGGTAGCATAGGCAATTAGGCATATTTAATTTCTTAAATACTATACCTTCCTTGACAAGCAGAGATTGTCAAATATGTTCAGTGGACTAATACAGATAGATCAACATTGGAAACTCGTATAGCTTCTCCAGATGAATTTATTGAACACCTCTCAGAAAACATTTTTTCTCTTACTAGGCACCACTACATTGCAAAAAGCCAGTCAGTATTTGAAGACTATGAAACAGAATCTTCACTGTGATGAAATACTTGTGCTATGGGATTTTGCAGAAAACTATTCATTCATCACTCAAGATGAACCACAAAGTTTTCACTGGACAAATGACCAGGTGACCCTCCATCCATTTGTGGTGTATCACATGAAGGATGAGAAATTAATTCATACTAGTTACTGTATTATTAGCAATTGTCTTGAGCACTCAACATCAGCATTTCACACTTCTCAGCAATATTTAATGAAGGATATTAAACAGAAATTCCCCAATGTACAAAAAGTAATTTATTTCTCTGATGGGTGTGGAGGCCAATACAAAAACAAATATAATTTCAGCAATCTATGCTATCATGAATAGGATTTTGGTGTGAAGGCTGAGTGGAATTTCTTTGCCACAAGTCATGGGAAAAATGCTTGCGATGGTATTGCAGGAACTATTAAAAGAGTTGTAGCAAAGGCTAGTTTGCAACGTACTGATACTGGTCATATTCTAACACCAACCGCTTTCTATGATTTTTGCACTGAACACTTTAATTCAATTATTTGTTTGTATGTTACAAAGGAGGAGGTTCATGCGGATAAATTCAATCTTTCTAGTAGGTTTAATGAAGCTTTACCTGTTAAAGGTGCACAGGGTTTCCACAGGTTTGTACCAGAGCCAGAAAACCTAATACAATCTTATCAGGCATCTGATTCTGATAATTGTAAATTGTTTAGAGTAAGTACTGGGGCTGAACCAGATAAAGACAGTCAACTAGTTGAAAAACATGAGTATCAAATTGGCCAGTATATTGCCTGTAAATGATGATGATAAAGTTTGGTTTGTAATTATTTTAGACACTTCAGAAGAATATGATGATTATAAAATCGGTTTCCTCACCTCATCAGGATCTACCACTCAGTATTATTTCCTGATGAAGGAGGATGTTTGCTGGATAAAACAAAGTGATATGATTTCTATCATGACACCAAATATCAAGCCTGGTGTTAAGATTATTTACTCCTTCAATCCAAAGCAAGTTCAAGAACTTAGTGGGAGTTTGGAACCAAAACTAGGATAAAAATCTGTTGAAAATTAACTATATATAAGCTTAGGTAGGTATAGATTATTAGCATTAAGAATTATTGCACCATGTGTAAATTGCAATGTATTAATTACCTAACAGCTTACATGAATTTGTAAAAATTAGTCTTTTAAGTAAAAGTAGCTATTTTGAAATCTGTAAATACCTATTTTATATGCAAATACAAATGTATTTCTTTTCGTATATTGATAGAATAAGGTTGAAACTAATTTTTTGTATTTATGAAAATTTTTAAAAATCTGTAATTTAGGGGGGGCAGGACCCCTTCAAATGGAATAAAGTGTCATGACTTTTTTTCTGTTAATTTTAGCCATTTTTTCTACTTATGCTAATTTGTTACATGTGTAATTACCTTTCATAAACACTTTAAATCCCTGTTCTATGTCAATTAGGGACTGAGTTATGGTGGTTTGAATATTTACAGCCCCCCCCCCCCCCCCCCCCCCCCCCCCCCGAAAAAAGGGGGGAGCATAACTTTTGAACCATAACTCCAATTGAGCCAATATTTGAAATTTGATACTTACTAGCATAGACCATTCTATAAACCAAATTTAAGCAAACTCTATGAGGGTGTGGTTTTGACCACTGCACGATTTGTCATGGAATGACTAGTGATGTGAGTCGTTTTTTATTGTCATTTTTTTTGTTTTTTTTGTTTAAAACGAAGATAGTCTGTTTTTTTTGTTTTAAACTTATTCCATATTTTTCTTCCTTTAATCTAATAAGTATATTAGTATTACCTATAATTTACTATACTACCATGCTTATACGGTTATACCTAGTATATATAGTCATCTTTTAGAAAAACTGAATCACGCAAAAAATATATAATAGAAAGGAAAAACAAACCCTCATTTTTTATATGTATATGTTGGGGTAAATGTGATAAATTGGTAATTATGCATAATTGAAAATATCATGACTTAACCTAACCAATTGTCAAGGGTGTACAGTTGACCTAACCGGGCATTCAATTGACCTAACCTGGCATTCAATTCAATTGACCTAACAGGGCATTCAAGGTTAGGTCAATTGAATGCCCGGTTAGGTCAACTGTACGCCCTTGACAATTGGTTAGGTTAAGTCATGATATTTCAATTATGCATATTTACCGGTAATTATGCATAATTACCAATTTATCACATTTACCCCAACATATATATATTTTTTAACTAGAACATAAAACATTCTTCCTCGTTTCAAACAATATACATAATTGTGATTGGCAAGAGTACCAGTACCGTATATATATTCCAGATAGAAAAAAAAAATATTCACCTTTTTTTGAACCTTTTTGTTAACCTAATGTTGTTTAACCTTCATTTCCATGGAAGAATCATCACTAGATTGGGTAGAGCATATATGCTAGTTTCAATATCACAGGTACTGGTATAATATACATAATAAAAAATACATAATACTGGTATAAAACAATATATATAATTGTGATTGGCAAGAATACCAGTGTGTGTGTATATATATATATATATTCCAAATAGAAAAATAAAAAAAATAAAAATATTCATCTCTTTCTTTAACCTTTGTGTTAACCTAATGCTGTTTAACTTTCATTATCTGATTATTTCCATTGAAGAATCATTATCACTAGATTGATTAGAGCATATAGTTTCAATATCACAGGTACTGGTACTTATTGCAGATTTGGATGTTGACGAAGCCAATGTAGCACCATGTTTTACTTCACTTTCTTGGAATTTTGCATTTTGGGATATAAATACTAGCTTTGCTGCTCTGTCTGTGCTTAATCGGTTTCTTTTGGCTGTATGGATATTACTGTATGTGCTAAATGATCTCGGAGGTAATGAAAGGGCGAAATAGAGGTGTATGAGTTTGTGTAGGTATATACTGTATGTGAGTATGCATGCGTATGTATCTGGAATTCTGGATGTATGCGTGTGTATGGGGTATATAATAGATATAAATATGTGTATATAAGTATTTATGTATATATTGGTATATATGTATATGGGTGTATGTGTATGTATATATATATATATGGATGGTCTCGGGGTTAAAAATATGTCATCGCGGGTCTAAAGGATAGTTAAGTGGGAGATTCAAAATCCGAGGCATGGATGGGAGAGTCCTGGAAAGGTTGGACAATGGGCAGTCAGCTCCCAGCCAGTGTTCTCGCAAGTTTAACGGATCTCAAGATACAAGACTTTCAGTGCAAGAAAGAGGCCAGTTTTTTTCTGTAAATAGGCTGAAAAGGACATTCTATACTGGTACCATATGGCCTATTTTATTATTTATGTATTTATTTTTATAATATATATCATTGCAAAAGTATACCTTATAATTAAATTGGCAATATCTATATTAATTATTAAAAAACAAAACAAAAAAAACAAAAACAATAAAAAAACAAAAAAAATGACAAAACAACAACATGGACATAAAAAAAAAATTTTTTTAACATCACTAGGAATGACCCGTATGTATATTTTTAGCCATCAAAAACTGGTTATGTAAAATATTGGTTAGGTTACATTTCACTATTTTTGCAGCAAAAAAGAACATCATTACAGTATTTCTCAAAAAATTGTGAGAAAATTTTTCTGACAAAAAATGGCAATTGTGTCTATGTATTTTTACCACTAATTTTGCAGTCTGGAATAATGAAGTGATAAGAAAACAGTGAAGTCAGTGATAACTCCTGAGTATCACTGACTAGGGTTGGACAAAAGAAATTTCATTCAGACTGATAGCCCTTTAATGAACAGGCTATGCACTTGCCATAGGGTCTCAGTAACCTAAAAGACCTAAGCTTATGATGTTCTTCCACTTTTCTGAGTTAAATTAATTTACGGTTAATTGAATGCCTGGTTAAGTCAACTGCATACTATTGATGATTGGTTAGGTTAAGTTATGATATTTTTAGTTTTAACAAGAATATGACAACTTAACCTAACCAATTGTCAAGAGCATAGAGTTGACCTAACCAGGCATTCAATTAACCATAAATTAATTTAATGCAGGAAAGTGGAAGAACACCAAGTTTATTTTGTTAAACTTAACTGCAGACTTTAAGGTTAAATATTCTGATAAAGGAATAATTTCTTAAGACATTTTGGGGTTAAGATTCAGTAGAACACATCATACCAAACTCAATATTGATATTTATACAGCAAGATAGAGCAAAAGAGCAAAAAAAAAACAAGAATACTTTATTCTATACTAATTTTGGCAGAAATTCCTATTTATTGAGATATTTATTTTCGAAATTATTAAATTTTGACACCCTTATTCACTAGTCAAACCATCTCATCTTGTGACATATATAGTCATGTTATTATCATTAGCCAATCAGTGGCTGACCCACTGTCACATGATACTCCTGTGTAGATCCAGTGGCTGAAATTTGAATTCAACAGTTGCTTTAGAATGGCTGTCTGTGGTGGGAGCTCCCAGTCCGAGTGGGATATCATCTAGGTACTACTTACCTTTCTGGGCCCCAAATTCATTATGGGGTTACATCAACTGTGTGCCAGTTAGGTCAATTGTATGCCCTTGACAATTGGTTGTATTATTTTTGTTAGTTTTAACAAAAATATCACAACTTAACCTAACCAATTGTCAAGGGCATACAGTTGACCTAACTGGGAAGTCAATTAACTTTTGTGGTATCCAATACCATAAGCAATTATACCTGGAAAGGTAAGGTTGGGTCATTTGTTGGGACCTTGAAAGGTTAGTAGTACCAGGTTAGGGTACTTTTGCCATGAATATTACTGACAAAAATAGGTTTTTCGGGTGTATTTCATGCTGTTTCAATTGATTCTGACCTCTTTCACCCACAATTTCCCTCTTCTTCAAAGCCCTGGGTGAGGGAGGGGGGTTATCTCCATAATGGTGCATTTGCACCAAAAATGAAGGTCAGATTCAATTGAAATAGCATGAAATACACCAGAAAAACCTATTTTTGTAACTAGTTTGGGTGGATGTGTTTTATTGACTCTTTATCATACTCTTGTTCTTCCTTATATAACATACCGTACTGCACCCTTGTTTGGGGAAACTCTGCTAACAATGCATTAAATGGTATCTTTGTCATCCAAAAATGAGCAATAAGGTTATTATCTGATGCTGATTTCCTTGATCACTCTAGTCACTAGTGCATTATTTAAAGAGCTAAACCTACTAAAGGTCAATGATATAACCAAACTGGCACATTTTTTTTATTTACAAGTGTAAGAACAAAATCATTAATTTACAATGAGTACCTAAATAGATATCAGGTTGTAACATAAATTCTGCTTGATTAGAAAATGGACAATAGATAATAGAATAACCTCAAGATAATTAGGGGTGTGCCGGATAGTATTTTTTACTATCCGGCCGGATACCGGATAGCCGGATAATAAAAAAAATATCCGGCCGGATACCGGATAATATCATTCAAATAATTCATAATTTTTTATATATTATTATTTAGCTATTACTTGACTAATTGACTATACTATCAAATTTTAATCACTATTTGATGTAAATTATAGCTATCTTTCAATAACTTTACTAATTACCTATATTTTATCCTTTTCAGGATTGTTTCATTGCCTAAATCATATAGCTATATAGCTAGTTAGTATTAGTTACAGGCTTACAGCAATATTTTAACATTATTTACCCCTAAAATGGCTAGTTTTATTTGGAAAATATTTACAATACATGAGACTAATCCAACGATAGCTATTTGCTCCCTATGTTCCAAACAGATTAAAAGGGGATCAGAGAAATTGGGTGCTAGGTGCTATAGCACAAAACCTTTGCACAATCATGCAAAGATGCTGCATTCAAAAGAATATAAAGAAGTGTCTCAACTTAACAAATCATCTGAAAATCAAAATCAACCTATAGCGACCACCTCAATGGCTCCGAAGGAGAAAAAATTAGTTGCCATGGAAAAGCAACTCACGTTAGAAGAAAGTTTTTCCTTTAAGAAAATATGGGATATAAATGACTCAAAAGCTCAAGCTTTACATAAAAAGATAGGATTAATGATGGCATTGGACAACCATCCTTTTAGTTTAGTTGAACAAGATGGCTTTATAGGACTGATGGCCCACGTACAGCCAAGGTATTTGCTACCAAATCGAACATATTTTTCAGAAAAAGTCATACCCAAAATCTATGAAGAACTCAAAGAAAGGCTATGCAAGCTAAGATTGGAAAGGAGCGGGCCCAGATGGTATTCCCATTACAAAAAAAGACTATCATAAATATCCGGCTATCCGGCCGGATACTGACATCTATCCGGCCGGATACAGGATACCGGATAATAGCTGTTACCCGGCCGGATATCCTGCCGGATAGTGGTATCCGGCACATCCCTAAAGATAATGTGAAATAGTTTTAGAAATGTTGCAAAATACACGCAGCAACAGGTTCACACACGTTTTATCATGATACAGAATGACTTAGGCTATTGAATATTTTCTCCACATGATTTGTCACAAGCAAATTTTCAACATTGAATTGATATTTGTACATCATTGCATTCTCAGCAACTGCAGGCACCATTTTTTAATCGGATTGTCACTGGGGATGAAAAATGGGTCCTCTATAACAATATTAAGTGTTGACATCAGTGGCTTAGCCATGAAACAAAGCCTGAACCTCAGCCAAGGAATGGACCCCATCCAAAGAAAATTTTGCTATGTGTTTGGTGGGATATGCAAGGAATTATTCATTTTGAGCTTCTGCTAGATAACCAAACAATCACAGCTGAAGTCTACTGCCAACAACTGCAACGATTGAAGATGGCATTACAAGAAAAACATCCTGCATTAATTAATTGCAGAGATGTTCTATTCCACCGGGATAACATGCACTCTCACACTGCTCAAATCACCACTGCCCAATTGGAGGAATTTGGTTGGGAAAAAATGCTTCATCCACCTTATTCTCTGGACATTGCACCTTCAGACTACCATTTATTCAGAAGTCTGCACCACCACCTAGATGGACAAAAGTTGCAATCCAGGGAAGCTATCAAAAACGAAGTCATCGCTTTTTTTAACTTGAAACCAAGAGATTTCTTCGAACTTGGTGTAAAAAACTTTCTACAGGTGGGAGGAGGTTATAGAAAAAGAAGGGAATTATATTGATGATTAATTTGTCATTATGTCATTTAATTTTTGTTCTGAATGAACTAAAAAAAATCGAGCAGAATATATGTTACAACCTTATATTTTGTAACTCAAGAAATCCACTAGTATCAGACCAGAAGTAGATCAAAGCTTGTTATGCTCAATTTAGATTGTCTTCATCTCAAAAACTATGTACCTATTTTGGCCAAGATTTGGTAGAACTAGAACAAATCCACCAAACTCAATACTGATATTTATACAGCAAGGTAGAGCAAAAAAAAATAAGAATACCTTATTCTATACTAATTTTGGCCCTTTGGCCCATCTGGGTATCTCTACTGTTAATATAAACAAACCATAAATAGAGTTACATGCAAAATTAAGATCCAATTGATCTCTGCTAATTGCAGATTGTCACACATCTACTAGCTGTACATTAACTTCAAAACTTTGGACCTTGTGGATCATTCATCAATACCTTACCTTATGAACCTTATGTTGTTTCGTGCGTTGGTCTCTCTTCACACGGAGGTCAAGCTGGTGGCCCTGCCTCTAGACTACTACTTTACTAATTGTAGATATCACATGGTTATCTATACAGCCATATATCTACATAGCTACAACCTGAATAATATAATACAAGCTCTACAATTAAGATAAAAGGAGTAGGTGGGACTGTAAAGACTATATAGAGTATTTGAATGTACACCCATTCAGGGTCTCCCATTTAAAGGTGTCTATGAGGCAAGTGAACATAATGAGTCTTCCATACATCACAGTGCTATGGGGGCACCACTCAGCAGAGAAATCTCTTTAAATGGGGGGTATAAAGACAGAGTATCCCCTAACCCAAGATACTGCCTCCCTACATCCCATCGCTCTGTGTGGGTGATGAGATTTACCCAAATAAAAAATAATATATATATATATATTTTTTTTTTTTTTTAGTTCAGGAAGAACCGATTCGCCTCTATTTAAAGGGCATATCTCAGCGGAAAAACAAAGAAAAAGTGAGAGGAAAGACAGAGGAAAAAGAAAGGGTGGAGGGGACAGTCGAAGTGGAAAAAGACCAAGGATGACAAGGACTGCAGGGTCGAGCCCCATCATCCTTGGGTGCTAGGGCCGGGAGGGCGCACGTGAAACCTCCAGGAACAAGCACGTACAAACGAGCACAAAGAGCACTCAAGAGCACGAGCTTAGAACCCCCTTGCGGGGATATATATATATATATATATATATATATATATATATATATATATATATATATATATATATATGTGTGTGGGAATGGTTCACAAACCTCTTCTCCACACCATTACCAGTAAAACATCATTACCAAATACCTCTTTCAGTCATTAATTTATCTAGTTTAATCTTAAAAGTCTCCCAAGTATGGGAACTCTCAACTTCTTCATCTAAGCTATTCCAGAATTTTACTATTCTATTTGAAAAACTATGTTGTACTAATTGTGATTTACATCCTTGCTGAAAAAGCTTAAGGCTATGGGCTCTTATCCTATCATTGTGATCCTTTGCAAAAAGAGAGTGGAAGTCTATACCTATTATCTAACTCATTTATTATTTTATATACTTCTATCATATCACCTCATAAACTTCTTTGCTTTAGGTAGAGGTAGGGGGTAAAATGGCATGTTGTCAAAAACAAGTGATCATAGCCTCATTTTGTATGAAAATACATGAATATGAAGTTTTGAAAAGGATTTTTGCTGAAAATTGTGTATACAAAAATTGCACCACAATTTACTGATTTTTAGCGTCAAAACAGCGTTAAGGGGGTCAAAATTATGATTTTTGGAAATACTCACTGTGTGCTTGGGAATGATTAGAGTTCTTGATATATATCTTTGGTAGCAAATAGAATTGTCATTTGTATTATATTTTTGATAAATTTATGCTAGAATTTTAGTCATGCTTGAGTGATTTTGGAGAAAAATTGGCCTGTTCAAGCTCAAAATCCAGACATTTTGTAGTTTTCCAATCATTTATTGACAGAAAATGCAAATTAAAAGCACACCATTCTTATGACTGATTTTCTATTTCATTTTTTGCACTGCATGCTTGAAAGCTGTCACAATATCATTAATGTTAGTCAAGGCGAATCGGTTGATACGGGAATCAAACTTCCATTCACCTTCAACAACAACATCAAGAATTTGTTCGTGCTGAACTGTCTGAATGTCTTCTTGTGCTGGGTACTGCCACCACTTGTTCATGCCCTTCTTCTCACGGCATAAGTGGTCCTGTTGGATTACTTAAATACAGCTCATGATTGTACAAATACTTGCAAACAATTTGTACAGCAAGTCAAGAAGTTTCAACTGAAATTCCACACATTGTAGATAGGTTAGCACACGTAGATTTGATTTCATCTGTGCACACTTTAATATTTTTCCTCAGTTTTGGTCGATTCACAAATATGTCATCTGTTTGTGTGGTGGCTGAAACCATTGTCATGGTTGAACGAACTAGCCCGGAGCGATTCAAACTTTGATAAGTTCCAGCTGAAGGTGAGTGATTGTCATCTTGGTCATCCTCATTCGAATGAACATCAGCCATTGCAAAATCAATCTCAGCTGCTACCCTTTGTTCTTGTTCTAATTGTGCCATGTGTAATTGAGCCTTTTACTGTATGTATTCAATGTCAATTTCTTCACTGATTCGTGCTATTCGAGTGGATTTTTGATCTTCATAGAATGCTTTTTCATCGCCAGTAAGTTCTTCAGTTTGTTTTCCAATGTCCAAAAGGCTATCTGGACATATCCCTGCGAAATAGAATGATGGTGTAAGTATGTTTGTATAGAAATAGATAAGCTAGGCTTATTTACTGCACACTGTTAAATTTCTCACCAGATCCTGCTTTAGGTGTGAAACTTCTCCACGCTTTATTTAGTTGTCACAAGGATTTAGGTTCACTTGGACCCAGATTTTTCTTCTTCCCTTTTTTGCGATGGGCTATAAAAACAAATAATAATTAATAATAATATAGTGATGAAGTGATCCTACTTTATTACCAGCGAAACATAAGAAAGGAAAATAGAATGTACCTCGGATGTAGACTTGTGAGTGATAAATCTCAACCAATTTTGTCAGTTTTCTTTTAATAGAATTTATAGTCAGAACATGTTCTTCACCAAATGACTTGATCCAGATTTGTCGTAGAGCTACACTGCATGCATGAATTGTTGCACTCCTACAATAAAAACGACAGTCATGAGCTTTAGTTATTAACATATCAATATTGCACTTACGTTGTAAGACCATATAGACTTCAAAAACTTACATTTTTGAACTTTTTGGTTGTGTCGTCTCTGAAAATATTGCGATTGCTGCATCATACCAAGGAGGTAGCTTGTCACCAAAAATGAACACTAGCTTTTGTGCCATTGCTAGGCATGGTTGCTACTGATCGGCTGATTTTAAAGTGTTGCTTTTCCAAACTTTTATCACATTATTTCACAAAAAGTGCTAAAAGTAAAACAATCACCAATTTCTGTATTCTAAACAAAAAAGATAGAATAAATATGTAAATTATCTGAAATATAGAAATGTACAAAGGTTAATATCTCATGTGAAGAGCAGCAGAACATTCAATAATATATATAAATAAGTTTTTATGTTATAAGACTTAGTTTTTAAGCGGTTTAGCTATAAAATTGCAAACATACTAAAAAATGGTGGTTTTCGAGTAAATTTGAGTGCAATTTTTGTATATAAGCCAAAACCAATTTTTTTTGCTTGAATCATATTATTGGCATGAAAAGCTGTCATTTGAGCCTATGATCACTCAAATCTGAGCACATGACCCTCAGACCCCCCTCTACCCCCTACCTCCACTTTAGGGGAAAACATGTTTAGGTGCTCCAATCTCTCTTTGTAACTAAGGTGTCTAAGGCATGGTATCATCCTTGTGGCTCTCCTTTGTACTTTTTCTAGTCTGTCTTTATCTTGCTCTAAATAAGGACTACTGAACTGAATACCATACTTAAGAAGAGGCCTCATGTATGAAATGTAGAGCCAACTTATACTTTCTGGCAATTTATATTCTATATGTTTCTGCATTAGGTTCAATCTAGCATTAGCCTTATTTCTAATTTCAATACAATGAGTTGTAGGTTTAAGATCATGATTCACAATGACACCCAAATCTCTCTCCTTTTTTTCTTTATTTATCCAACTTCCATCCATGTTATACTCAAATTCTGGATTGTCATGACCAACATACATAACTTTACACTTTTCCACATTAAATTTCATCTCCCATCTATCTGCCCAAGCAACTACTTTATCAATGTCCTTTTGCATTTTCATGGCACCTGTTAAAGATCTTACATTTTGTTCCAATTTTGTATCATCTATAAATATTAAGGTTTTATTATTTAGACCCCTTTCCAAGTCATGTCCTGTGCGTATGTGGTCATGTTATTATCATTAGCCAATCAGTGACTGCCCCATTGTCACATGACCCCCTTACGCATGTCAGGCAGTGAAATTTGAATTCAACAGCTGCTTTAAAATGGCTGTGTGGCGCATGTTCTAAGTCTGAGTGGGATGTTATTAAACAAGTTTTGAGGGACAATAGGGCTGCTGTCACTACATTTCAAGCTCACAGCATGCTCAAGACCTCTCTTACGTGTCCTCAGTGTGGTAATGAACTTAATTACCGTAAAACCTACCATAATTAATGTAAGTGCACTGATAATATTTCCAACTATTTACCTTTCCAGGTCTTAAATTCATTATGGGGTACCCATGCCCAGTTAGGTCAACTATATGCCCTTGACAATTTGTTAGGTTAATTTATTTTTAACTGTACCAGTATGCTCTTAATGATTGGTTAGGTTACTTTTGCCATGAATATTACTGATGAAAATAGGTTTTTCTGGTGTATTTCATGTTGTTTCACTTGATTCTGGCCTTTTTAGCACATAATTTCCCTCTTCTTCAAAGCCCTGGATGGGGGAAGGGGTTATCTCCATAATGGTGCATTTGCACCAAAAATGAAGGTCAGATTCAATTGAAACATCATGAAATACATCAGAAAAACCTATTTTCATCACTAGTTTGGGTGGATATGTTATACCGAATCTTTACCCTAATTATTAATTTATCATGTGTAATCTAGTACTAAAAAAAAACACATTTCTTGGGATTGTTCAGTTCTTATCTCTCACGTATAATATTGGCTTCTTTGTATATTTGACCTTGTAAGGCGTGAGGTGACTGCACATTTAAGATTTATGTGAAAGTAGGCGGAAATATAATTCTCTGTAGGCATATTTTGAAACATTCAAATTTGAAATGAAATGTAATGAAATATAGAGTTTGGTGGGTAGAATCCCCACGCAGTTCAAAGTTTAAAATAGCTTAGGTTAGAGTTACCTTGAAGCGCTTCTGCCTCAAGGGTGCACTGCTCCCACGAAGTCTGGGTAATTATTGAATGTTTCACCAACACTGAAATTAATATCCAAAATACATTTTTCTAATGTATTTTGGTGTGTTTCTTTCTGGGTTAATATGTTTTAAATGACATGGGCTGGACCTGTAAATCAAAATAACTTTTTATGAAGTACTGAGAAGTACAGAGTTGATAATAAATTTTAACAAGTAAGTTTGCCATTTTAGCTATATTTACAAACTTGTTTTATTAGGCTTATTAACAAAAAATTTGCAAAAAAATTACAAATTAAAATATTTTGACAAATATTTACAAAAAAATTATAAATAAACTATATTTACAAATAAAAAAAAAATTTGTAAAACTACCAAAGTAGCCTACATAACTCGCAAATATATATTTACAAAAAATATGTAAAAAATTTGCAAAATAATTACAAAACAATCTTAATAAATAAACAAAAAACTTAAATTTTTGCAAACAATATTTCAATATCTACGAATATCTACAAAAAATAGAGGTAACGGTTCAGAATAGGGGCTGCCACCTCAATTTTTGCGTTTTTTCCACCAAAACATGCTAAAACCATTGGTTTCCTGTTGTTTAGGATGAATGTGACCATTGCCATTACAGTAAATTATTGCTTGAAGTGATTTCACCCGCAAACCCCTCCTACAATCTGGGGGGACCACCATGGGAACCAGGGGTTTTGGGTGGAGGAACACAGCACAAGCAATAATTTACTGTAATAGTGATGGTCAGATTTATCCTAAACAACAGGAAACCAATGGTTTTAGCATGTTTTGGAGGAAAAAACACGGTAATTATTTACATTACTGGATGTATTTACTCCAAACACTTTTTACACATCAAATAGTACTAGAGGATGCATAAAAATATGCAAATAAGTAATTAACCTAACCTAACCTAATTATCAGCCGCAATGTTCACCACACTATCGCAGGATGAACAGACAGAGGTAACTTTTATTAATTTGTGGTCCGCAAGTAATTTAATTAGTTTCGTCCGATCCTCCAACACGGCTGCGAGCTCTACTAGCGTCACCACACAGCCATCACAGACCGAAGCCATTTTCAAACTGAAGTGAATGAACGATAGTAGGGTTGCCAACTCAATTTCCTAGATTCATACCCAAAAAGTACTGAAGTAGCTATATATAATTTTTTGTAATTTTCTAACTTCATTTTTTTTGACTATGCAACATATGCAATCAATGTATTTTAATGAAACAACTTTGTCTCTATAGTATTTTTCGAAATTTTGCTTAATTAAGTGGTGCCCGTATTCTGAACCATTACCAAAATGGACTCAATGGTGACTTGTTCTCCACACTAAAACCAGTGTGCAAGTTAACATGGCAGAGGAAGAAAACAAAAACAGAAACCCATATATAAAATGTGCATTAGACTGCAACCTACATGCATTAAGAGGTGATGAATGCAGACTATGGATACACTACAGTTGTAGTGAACTACCTATTTATTTCCTACTCATCCTTCAAATTCAAAAAGAAAATTCTCATGCTTTAGATGTGCTCATCAAATTTGCAATGACTATGATAGGCAATTTGAAGAGCTTGAAGTAGAACTAGCAGGTGAGTTACAGGAGGAGGAAATTATTATTGCCAATGCAGAGCTTGCTGAAAAAGAGAGAAACCCTCAGGATGAGACCTAAGAGAGAGGGAAGCTGCAAGCAGAAAGGGCACCAAAAGAGAGAAATTAACAAGAACAGGAAATAGACATTAAGACCTTCAACAAAGTGAACAACCCCACTATACACATCACCAAAATGCCAAAAGTGAAAACAAGAAGCCAGTATGCAAGTATTACAGGAGGGGCTTGTGTAAATATGGATTTAAGGGAAGAGAATGTCCATTTGCTCACCCACCACTCTGCAAAAAATTTATACACAATGGGAATGGCATTTCTGGATGTAGATCCAATGCAAGATGTCACTATCTTCATCCTCAAATTTGCCAGAGCTCATGGTTAGAAAGTTGTTGTTTTAAAGAGAACTGCAATCTGGCCCACCTGAAGGGAACAATCCGATTGCAACCACATCAAAATCAATGGAGAGATTACCAGGATAGTGAGCCTGCTATCCATCAGCACTATTTGGCCCAAGGGATGCAAGAAAACCCAAGATCAAATACCATTCCTGCACCCAGATCTTATGCTGATGTAGCGGGTCCAGGTAAGCCCACTGGTGAAAATAGTACAGCAAGCAACCATGAAACCCCATTGGGGTTTTACCACCTCATGAAACAAATACAAAACATTCAAAGCTCACTTGGGCTCCTCATACAAAAGCAAATGAGAAGCCCAGCAGGAACCCTACAAATGCCCTACATGTGGGAGATGAAACAAATGGCTCCACAAATGTATCAATAATTTACTTAAACATTCAGGGCCTTTACCCAAACTCAAACTATACCAAAGTACCTTACCTAAAGAGCCTAGTGGAAAACACAACTAGCACAGTTATAGCCCTCACAGAAACACACCTGAACCCCATGATCATGAGTAGTGAAATTTCAATCAAAGGGTACACCACCCATAGATGTGACAAAGACGACCATCTAAATGGTGGTGTCCTGATGTACATCCCTGAAAACATTTAAAGTGAACTGCTCATGGCATACTCAAATGGAGCCTGTGAACTCCTAATCACCATGCTCAGTATAAATAAAGAAGACATAATACTAGTGAATATCTACAGCCCCCCAAGATAGCTCCCATCTTGAGCTCACTATAGTTGGTAAATGTACAGTATTACACCCGTCTCCCTTTCGAGGTGAAATTTATGTTTTTCCTATGGTTTTTGATGTGTTTTGAATGAATCTGACCTTCAAAACCGTCGGAAATGACTCGTTTTTGAGATAACCCCCCTCCCCCCAGCCGGCAATCGAAAACGAGTCATTTCCGATGGTTTTGAAGGTCAGATTCATTTAAAACACATCAAAAACCATAGGAAAAACATAAATTTCACCTTCAAAATTGACCTAACCTAACCTAAATCACTTATAGTCTTGTAGGCAGCCCAGGAATCACTATAAATCAGAGCCAGGCCTAATGTACTTCTGAATGAGTGTTCCATTCTGGTATGAAAGTAATTCAAATTCGAAATGGATGGAGTGCAGTGATTGGGCAGACATGTAACGAACACACAAATGAACGTACGAACACACAAATGAACGTACGAACGCACAAATGAATGTACGAACACACAAATGAACGTACGAACACACAAATGAACGTACGAACACACAAATGAACGTACGAACACACAAATGAACGTACGAACACACAAATGAACGTACGAACACACACTAGATACACACCAAAAAAATTTTTATATCTCGAAAACGAAGCATTTGCGACGGAAACGCTATAGAAGGAAAGTGTCTTAGAATTAAAAAATCTACTTAAGGAACATATAATAATTGCTGGACGTTAGATGGGTGTAATAGTAGAATAATACCCTGAAGTTCTGAAAATCAGGCAATGCCCAGCTAGGGTTATTATTCGTTTTTTGACCCAGTCACACCCAGCTATAACAGCAATATATATTGAATAACCAATCAAAACTGAATAAGAAAATATATATATTATCTTATGCAAATTTGTAAAAATATACTTTTTTATAAAAAAAAAAATATTTTCTACTTTCTAATATGTATACAGGCAGGCCCCGTTATATGCGAAATTCAATTTAATGCAAGTTGTACATTGGCACCAATTCTTATTTAATGCAAGTATCAAATTCAATTTAGCGCGATTTTTGGCGCCAATATATACAAAACATACATATTCGCATACGTATATATGTACAGTACGCACGTACTTACGTACTGTTCACACAACCTGTACTCAGTATCGCTGTTGTTTCCATGCTGTGCACATTGTTATATTTAGAAGAAATGGACAATGAAACTGTTCAAGAATTGCTACAATCTCATGACATAGAACTCAATGATGAAGACTTAATAAATCTAGACAAGTAGCGTGCATACAAAGAAGAACCTAACCACAATGATGAAAATTTAGTTGAACCTGTAACAAAGGAATTTACAATTAAAGAATTCAACGGATTGTTTCGTGACTTGGAATCTATGAAACAAAAAATAATGGATGCAGATCCTAATCTTAAGCGTGGGATGGAAGTTCGGCGATCATTAGAAAATGCGGTTTGCTGCTATCGAGTCATGTATCAAGAGAAGAAGAAAAGAACATTGAAGTAACAAACACTTTTAAAATATTTTGTAAAGAAATAAAATAACTTTCATGCATTTTTTCCTTGCACATGCTGGTGCACTTTGATAAATTTTTATAACTGAAAACTGTCTCATACGTCTAGTACACATATATTTCGTTCTTTATTTACATTTATTTCAAAATTAAAATGTCAAAACATACAAAAAACATCTTTATCCTTAATTTTTTAAATTGTTGGCAACAATCTCGTATTTTACATAGGTTACTTGTTTCGATATATGCGATGTTTTCCGTGCATGCATTACTCGCATATAACGGGGCCTGCCTGTATATATAAATTTCGGTTAATTTGTTTATTTTGGCTACCTTTTTTGGAGATTTTCATTCAACTATAGGTTACTTTGTTTATTTTTGGCTACTTTTTCTTGATTTTGCCTACTTCTTTCTGTTACTCGTTAGTTTGGTGATTTTCGTTCTAGAACCATGACATGTCAATCTTGTGAACTTGATTTTGAAGACCTAAAACGCCTTGATGGCCTCGATAAAGATAAAAGTTTAGATGTTTTTTCCAATCATGGCATAATTCCGACATCCGTGATTTGCCCTAAATGTAATACTACCTGTATTTTAAGACAAGACTCAAAGATGTTTAGGTGCCATAAAAAAAATCCAAAAAATAAGCACGAGTGTGGATTTACTGTTTCTATCTTTAAGGGCACGTGGCTGGAACATTGCAACTTTTTGGTGAATAAAAACCTCCGCTTCATAAATATTTATTTGCGAAAATATTTTTCACAGTTAGGCCGAGAAAGTTATTGAACTAGGCAGCGAGTCCATTGTTAACTGGAAATCTTTTTGTAAATAAGGTGACTGGTTAAGTTAGGTTGTTAGGTTAGGTTGTTATGGTAGGTTAGGTTAGGTTGTGTTTAGCACAAATGCAAACTTTTCTGGTCGATTTTGAGGTGTTTTGCATGAATCTGCCATCCATTTCCTGTGCAAATGCGTAGTTTCCGAGATGACAATATCTCAAAAACTACGCATTTGCACAGGAAACGGATGGCAGATTTGTGCAGAACACCTCAAAATTGACCAGAAAAGTTTGCTCTCATTATAAAAAGAGACTGGGTCAAAAAACGAATAATTACCCCCAGCCATTGTAGACTCAACAAGAGACTTAATCATTACAGGAGACTTTAATCTCCCAAATTGCACCTGGAACCAATATGGTGGTATGAAATCAGGGACAAAAAGGTCCAAACCAAAACACCTGAACGAGTTTATGGAAAACTACTAGTACAACATGTTCACTGCCCAACTAGAAACATTAATATCCTAGATTTAGTGCTGACAAATAATGCAACTACAATTGACCACATTGTTATAACACCAACTATACACTCCGACCACAATGTCATGCACATATTCACAAACTTCTCTCTCTACAAATGTAAGCAAGACCCATGCCAAACGGACTTGCCATACTCTGACCTAAACCTGCACAAGTCAGACTGGACATCAATAAATAACTGTCTGGGAGGAATAAACTGGGAAGATGAATTAGAAAACCTAGAACCAGAAGAATGCTGGAAGAGAATACCTGCTATCATCAGCATTATACAAGCACACACCAAAGAAAAACGATAGTGCAAAGAAGCACCTGACAAAAGAACACAGATACAGATGGACACTTATGAGAAGAGAACAAAGCTATCTAAAACAACTGACAAAGCAAATAAGTGATACAAGACATAGTAACATCCGGAATCAGATACTGATGTTAGAACTTAAAATAAAGGAGTCAACCATAAGAGAGAATATTGATAATGAACACAAAGCTATTGGCACTATAAAGGAAAATAGCAAATTCTTCTTTAGCTATGCTAAACGCAAAGCAGTTATCAAAACGAGCATTGGCCCATTCCTTGCTAAAGATGGACTAACTCTCACATCTAATCCACAGGAAATGGCAAACATTCTACAATCTCAATATGCTTTAAGCTGGAGTACCCCTGTAGTTGTAATAGCAAAGAAAATAAAAACTACAGCATTTTTTGATAGAGGGTCATTCCATCGTAATGGTTGTACCGTTTGAACATGAACTTTTACATTCCTCGTGCAATAATTCTCAGACTACTTGCAATATATGAACCTTCCTTGTGGCTGCACCATTTATTTTAGTCTTCATATTAAAATCAAACCCAGCGATTGTGAATAAATATATATATATATATATTTTTTTTTTTTTAAGTTCAGGAAGAACCAATTCACCTCTATTTAAAAGGGCATATCTCAGCGGAAAAACAAAGAAAAAGGGAGAGGAAAGACAGAGGAAAAAGAAAGGGTGGAGGGGACAGTCGAAGTGGAAAAAGACCAAGGATGACAAGGACTGCAGGGTCGAGCCCCATCATCCTTGGGTGCTAGGGCCGGGAGGGCGCACGTGAAACCTCCAGGAACAAGCACGTACAAACGAGCACAAAGAGCACTCAAGAGCACGAGATATATATATATATATATTTTTTTTTTTTTTTTTTAGTTCAGGAAGAACCGATTCGCCTCTATTTAAAGGGCATATCTCAGCGGAAAAACAAAGAAAAGTGAGAGGAAAGACAGAGGAAAAAGAAAGGGTGGAGGGGACAGTCGAAGTGGAAAAAGACCAAGGATGACAAGGACTGCAGGGTTGAGCCCCATCATCCTTGGGTGCTAGGGCCGGGAGGGCGCACGTGAAACCTCCAGGAACAAGCACGTACAAACGAGCACAAAGAGCACTCAAGAGCACGAGCTTAGAACCCCCTTGCGGGTATATATATATATATATATATATATGTATATATATATATATATATATATAGTGAAATCACAGAATAACATGACCTTATTAATAAGCAAACAACCACATGGAAAAGGAAACAAGAAACACGAAATCCAGATCTTTTCCGTTTGACTGCCGCCATTAAAACATAAAAGGTGAGTGCCCCCAGCCTTCTTTACTTAGCCTTATAAGGCTAACTAACAAAAATATCATGACCTAACCTAACCAATCGTTAGGTCAACTGTACGACCTTGACAATTGGTTAGGTTAGGTCATGATATTTTTGTTAGTTAGCCTTATAAAGCTAACTAAAGAAGGCTGGAGGCCCTGATCTTCAGGTGATCCCCTTATTTTTCTGAGTACACGATTAAAACTTAAAAATTAAGCATGGATCTTGAGAGTAATTAAAATTGTTTATAAGAAACAAAATTTGGTTAATATTCGTTTTTTGACCCAGTCACACCCAGCTATAACAGCAATATATATTGAATAACCAATCAAAGCTGAATAAGAAATATATATATTATCTTGTGCAAATTTGTATAAAATGTACTCTTTTAAAAAATATATTTTCTACAAGTTTTCTAATATGTATGTATATAAATTTTGGTTGGTTTGTTTATTTGGGCTACCTTTTTTGGAGATTTTTCTTGGCTTTTTTTGGCTACTTTTTCTTGCTTTGGCTACTTCTTTCTGTTTCTGGTTAGTGTGGTAATTTTCGTTCTACTGGTATGACGTGTCAATCTTGTGAACTTGATTTCAAAGACCTAATCCGCCTTGTTGGCCTCGATGAAGATAAAAGTTTAGATTTTTTTTCCAATCACGGCATAATTCCAACATCCATGATTTGCCCTAAATGTAATACTGCCTGTATTTTAAGACAAGACTCGAAGGTGTTTAGGTGCCGTAAAAAAATGGAAGGATGTGAAATCGTGGGTTTTACGTGCTGGGAATAGACGTCCTCATTACCAGAAATATTTTGCACGATACTTGTTCCTGGCAGAACATCCTGACGATTCTACAGTTCTGCATCACTTCCTTACTGCAATTGCAGAACTATATCCGGTAATTATGTGTTTTAAGTAACTCAGTCATTTTACACACCAAAATATATTTTTCTAGTAGTATTTGATGTGATTTGTTCAAATATGACCTCCATTTCCGTCAGAAATGAGATCCAACAAAGCTATAGTACTTTGAAGTTTGGCCCATTTTCAAGGGAAATGGAGGTCAAAATCTAAGCAAAACACCTCAAATATTACTAGGAAAATGTATTTTGGTATTAATTAGCCTAACCTAACCTTACCTAACATGAATATGTTATTACATTATCATTTGTATAATTTAGGTCTCGGGGGTACGGGGGCGGAGCCCCCGTAAAGATCACGCATCACAAATTGATCGATTGAACGACATTTTAGCGTCGGAAATTCAAAAAAAAATATAAAACCCTATACCGATTAATTTGTGATGCAGGATCTTTACGGGGGCTCTGCCCCATACCCCGAGACCTAAGTTATACAAATGATAATGTAATAACATATTCAATATTTCTATTGCTCGGAAGTCATTAGAATGCACTTCGTATATTAAATCCTCAAAATAATATTCGCACCATTCACATGTCATCGCCACAAACATCTATCAAAAACTAACAGAAGTAGACTAGCAACTTAAAAGGCCTAAGAACTTAAAAAGTGTAGCTCATATATCATGTTCTCATGACGTCACCAATCAAATATTGGAAGGGTGGGAAAAAAAATGCAAAAATGTCATAATATTCAAATGTACATTTGTTAAGTACGCATCTGCGAGCATAGTGACTTATATGAAAATGATGAGAAAATTATGCTTTAATATTTTATAATTATATTTGCTTTTGGTATTCTGAGTACGATAAAACTCATATTAACCCTATATCCTCCAAAATAAGGTGACTGGTTAGGTTAGGTGGTTAGGTTAGGTGGTTAAGTTAGGTTAGGTGGTTAAGTTAGGTTAGGTGGTTAAGTTAGGTTAGGTGGTTAAGTTAGGTTAGGTGGTTAAGTTAGGTTAGGTGGTTAAGTTAGGTTAGGTGGTTAAGTTAGGTTAGGTGGTTAAGTTAGGTTGTGTTTAGCACGAATGCAAACTTTTCTGGTCAATTTTGAGGTGTTTTGCAGGAATCTGCCATCCGTTTCCTGTGCAAATGCATAGTTTTCGAGATGACGATATCTCAAAAACTACGCATTTGCACAGGAAACGGATGGCAGATTCGTGCAGAGCACCTCCAAATTGACCAGAAACGTTTGCTCTAAGAACATAAGAAATTTTTATAGTGGGCATACTAGGGGCCACTTCGGCCCATCGAGGTGGCTCCACTATGTAAAAACTGCCTGTACATTGGCAATAACCAATTTTTACAAAACTAATTAAGTACGGTACCAATTTAAAACTAATTAATTATCAATTTAAAACTAAAGATAGAATCTCTGGATCCAGAGGATCAAAGTCATAATAGGCTACTATCCACAAATATGTTACACACTATATCTACTTATAACTGACATGCAAATATATCAGATCCAAAGATCCAGTCAATTTCATTATGGTACCCATCAATACCAGTACCATGCCAACCAAAAATAAGTCATGGTCCATATCAAATGCGGACCAAGTCACAATTTACATCCATATACATTATACAATATATATACTTAAGAGGAAAAGTGTCGGTGTGGCTGTAAAGACTGTACAGTAATGTAGAAATGTGTGTGTGCACCCATTTTGGGTCTCCCATTTAAAGGTGTTTGTGGGGCAAGTGAAGATCATGAGTTTTTCAATACCTCACAGTACTATGGGGGGCACCGCTCAGCAGAGGAATCTCTCTAAATAGGGTGTGTAAAGACAGAGAGTATCCCCTAACCCAAGATGCTGCCTCCCTATATCCCACAACACCTGTGTTGAGCTGTGGGATCTAACACCCAAATGCACATAATATATATGAAATAAACTAGTACCATTCATGCAATAAAAATGGGCTTAAACACCATCACCAGATGTCCCTTGCAGACATCAAACTATCCAACCTTCTTTTGAAAGAATCAAGCGTATCTGGTCACCACTTCTTCTGTCAGACTGTTCCAAAACTTAATTACTCTGTTTGTAAAACTATGTTTTCTTAAATTTGTTCTACATCTTGGCTTAAATAATTTCATACTATGACCTCTAGTCTGATTATTGTGATCTTTAATGAAAAGAGACTCAAAATCTATCTTATCCAACCCTTTTATCATTTTATACACCTCTATCATATCACCCCTTAACCTCCTCCTTTTTAATGAGAACATGCTTAGATACGCCAGTCTTTCCTTATATGTCAATTGTCTTAGAGATGGGATCATTCTTGTTGCTCGTTTCTGTACTTTTTCCAGTTTTTCAATATCTTGTATCAAATAGGGACTATTAAATTGAATGCAGTATTCAAGGAGGGGTCTCACATATGAAATGTATAGTTGCTTTATAATATTGGGTGATTTGTATTCAATGTGTCTCTGCATGAGATTGAGTCTAGCATTTGCTTTATTTCTGATTACCATACAGTGATTTGAGGGTTTAAGTTCATTTGTCACAGTGACACCCAAGTCTTTCTCTTTATCATCATTTTTAATCCAAATTCCATTCATATTGTATTCAAATTCTGGATTTTTTGGCCCAATATGCATAACCTTGCACTTATCAACATTAAATTTCATCTCCCACTTATCTGCCCAGGCTGTTACTCTGTCTAAGTCTTTTTGTATTGTCATTGCTCCTGCTACTGACTTAACATTATGGCCTAATTTTGTATCATCAGCAAATTTTGAGGTTTTACACGATAGGCCCTTCTCTAGATCATTTATATAGACAACAAAAAGCAGAGGTCCCAGAACAGACGTGGGACTCCGCTCAATACAGGTCTCCAAGTAGACTTATTTCCATTTAGATGAACTCTGTTTTCTATTTCTCAGCCATTCTTCTATCCAATCAGCTATATGACCTCTTATACCATGGGCTCTAACTTTTACCAACAATCTTGCATGAGGAACAGTATCAAATGCCTTTGCAAAATCTAAGTATACTATATCTACTGGCTCTTTATTGTCCAAATGCAATAGGACTCCATCATAAAATTCAATCAAGTTGGTTAGACAGGACCTTCCATTTCAAAAGCCATGCTGGCTATCATTTATAAGGTTGCACTCTTCAAGGAACTCAGTAATTTTACCTCTAATGATACTTTCGAGTAATTTGCAAATAATGGAGGTGAGGCTGATGGGTCTGTAGTTTTTTTGCCAAGTTTCTATTTCCTTTTTTAAAGATTGGAGCCACATTTGCTTTCTTCCAGTCCTCTGGAATTTCAGTACATATCAATGATTTATTAAAAATAATTTCTAGTGCCTATGCTATATTCTGTTTGGCAGCTTTTATGACTATTGGATGCATTTCATCTGGCCCTGGAGATTTTTCCACTTTTAATTTATCTATTGCTTTTAAGATATCTAGTTTTGTTACCCTTAATTCATTTATTTCTCTATCTTGTCCTGGTAGTATAAGATCAGGAATATTATTTAAATTTTCATTTGTGAATACTGATGAGAAGTATTTGTTTAGTTCTTCAGTTATTTCAAGATCATCATCTATAGTTTTATCATCTATATGGAGGGGGGGCCAATTTTCTTTTTCACTCTACTTTTCAAATTGAAGTGACTGAAAAACTTCTTAGGATTGTTTTTTGAATTCTTGGCTAGGCTTTTTTCCAGGTCACGTTTGCTGGGTCAAAAAACGAATAATTACCCAAAATTTGAAAGGGAAATTAAGAAAAGCTTTTTTATAAAGTAACTTATTTTGTATCATCAAGACATTTCAGTTAAAATACAAAAAGTTTAATTATGTTTCAATAGCGGCAGTCAAACGGAAAAGATCCCAAAATCCGAGCGCTTTCGTGATATATTCACATCTTTAGGGAAAAACAAATAATTATTTGTTTTTCAATGAAGATGTGAATATATCACGAAAGCACTCAGATTTCGTACTTCATTTTTCCTTTTCCCTGTGGTTGTTTGCTTATATATATATATATATATATATATATATATATATAGGAAAGAAAGGTTTCTGAACTCTGCTATAAATTCCCTACAACTTTTGACACTTGTTAGTTGTTACCCCATCCCAATAAAATTAAAGCATCCTTCCTATTCCTAAAATTTGATCATGTAACAAAACAAAAAAAATCAGTGAAAATAAAAAAAATTAAATTTCCTTCTGCAATAAGATTGTTTTAACAGGTATACTTCCTCGAATTATCCAACGAAGCGATTTCTACAGCAAGGCGACCTATATTAACAATAACCTAGTCTCTTTGCCAACAGGAAGGAGTGCATTTTGCAAATTTTTTGAACAGTTTCTACGGCAGGAGGGACTTGTTCCTCGAAAATGGACTTAACCTTAATGAAGTTGGAGCTGCGCGTTTAGGAAGACTATTTCATAATACTGTCTCTTCTTTTCAGGCTGCCGTAACTCGAACGGTCCCAGCGTAAATTCCACAAATTTCCCCCGCGCTCGCGAAGGTGTCGCAATTACAAACAATTTGAAGGTTCTATCCTTAAATGCTCGTAGCCTACGAAATAAAATAAACGAATTTTTTTCCTTAATTGCTTGTAAAGACTATGATATAATTGCGATAAATGAATCGTGGCTTAGCACTCAAACTCGTGACTTTGTAGGGGAGTATCAAATTAAAGGTTATAGACTTTTTGTTAAAAACAGAATAGGTAGGTGAGGAGGCGGTGTTATGTTGTATATCAAAGATAATATAGCGAACGTTATACAGGGTGGGCCGTAAGTTTCCATACATAGGAAAAATAAAAAAAATTTTATGGACAACCATTTTTATTTATATAATATGCTCTACATGGTTGCCATTGTTTTGAAAACACATTTCAATACGTGTTCCCCACTGTTGATGAACACGCATTAGCACAGTTGACGTTATGCTTGTAATGGCGTTGGTGATACGTTCCTTTAGATGATTTATGTCTCGTATCTTTTCCTGATACACCATGGCCTTCAAGTGCCCCCAAAGATAGAAATCAAGGGGGGTGAGATCTGGGGATCTGGGAGGCCACTCCACAGGACCACGCCGACCAATCCAAGCATCCGGAAACTGCTGATCCAAATACCGACGCACGTGAAGACCATAATTTAAATTTTCCTATGTATGGAAACTTACGGCCCACCCTGTAGAAGTAAAGCACACAATTCCAGAACCGATAGATTCGACTATAGCAGAACTTAAATTGAACGATTTCAAACTTGTTGTTGCGGTTATATATAGGCCCCCTAATCAAACAGTGATACGGACGAAGCGTTATATCGTGAACTAAAGCGAATAATCGGTAGTGAGAAGGCTTTAGTTATGGGTGACTTTAATTGCGCTAACGTAAATTACGATACAATGCAGGGAGACGCGGAAGGTAATCGTTTAGTTAATTTTCTCGAGGATAGCTTTCTTATTCAAAAGGTTGGGGAACCTACGAGGTTGGACAGTATTTTAGATTTAGTAATAACTACGGATGATAGGCTAATTACTGATCTTCAAGTAATAGAACCGTTGAGCAATAGCGATCACAATATGGTAGAGTTTGTCCTCTCAGTAAGTCACTCGAAACCAACTAACTCGACTAAAATTCCTAACTTCCAGCACGCAGACTTTAGTAAATTTCGAAATAAATTTTCACACGTCAATTGGGAAAACGTAATGGGGAACTCCAACGCAAAACTAATGTGGGAATCGTTCGTAACGGTATTTAGGACTATAAATGAGGAATGTGTACTGTACAAAATTAAGCGTGCGAAAGTAAACAACAAGCCCTTGTGGTTTACTTCTAGAGTACGAGACATTATAAAGAGTAGAGATAGGGCTTATAGGCAACATAAGTGCGATAAAGACAATTTGTTGTTACGAAACAACTACATATCTCTGAGGCGTGAAGCGAAAAGTGTAATAAAAAAGTCCAAGCGCGAATTTGAAATCTCCATAGCTCGTGACGGTAAAGAAAACCCAAGCGATTCTTTCAATACGTCAATAATAGAAATCCAGTAAAAAGTGTCTTAGGTCCATTGAAAAATGTAAATGGAGATCTAGTCTCTGAAAACAAGGAAATGGCTACCTTGCTAAACGAATTTTTTACGTCAGTTTTTACTATAGAAGATGTAACGAATATCCCTACGGTCATAGACATAATACCTTTTGATAATGGTAATATTTTGGATAATATTGTCGTTAGTGAAGGGGAAGTAATGCGCTATATTGATAAAATGAAAACGCGTAAATCACCGGGTCCGGATCCCATATATCCCATACAACCAAAAGAATTAAAAGATAGCATTGTTGTGCCGCTAACAAAGATTTTTAATGCGTCTATTTCTCAGGGGTGCGTACCAGATAATTTCAAGTTAGCAAACGTAACACCTATCTTTAAGAAAGGCGATAAAGGTGCGGCGGGAAATTATAGGCCAATCAGTTTAACGTCTGTTGTAGGTAAGCTACTGGAATCAATAATTAGGGATCGTATAGTCGAACACTTAGAAGTGCATAATCTGGTTCGAAATACGCAACACGGTTTTAGGCGAAACAAATCTTGCTTAACTAATCTTTTAGAATTTTTCCAAAGCGTGGTTGACGTTTACGATAGACATCGGGCGGTTGATGTAGTGTATTTAGATTTTCAAAAAGCGTTTGACACCGTGCCGCACAAAAGACTCATTGAAAAAACTAAGCCTCATGGAATCAGGGGTGTAGTAATAAATTGGCTAGAAGAGTGGTTGCGAGGCAGGAAACAGAGGGTGGTCGTTGATGGAGCGGAGTCGTGTTGGGCTAATGTAGCGAGTGGCGTTCCTCAGGGTTCTGTATTGGGCCCCTTGCTTTTTCTTATATATATTAACGATTTAGATGTCGGCCTAGTCAGTACAGTTTCAAAGTTTGCGGATGACACGAAGCTGGGTGGTAGGGCGATTAATGACGAATATAGAGGTAAAATTCAGGAAGATCTGAATAAAATCGTTGATTGGTCAGTCACATGGCAAATGAGATTTAACGTGGATAAGTGCAAAATTTTGCATATAGGTTCGCGTAACGGTAATTTTGCGTATAGTATGTCAGGGAAAGATTTAACAAGCGTAGAGCAGGAAAAAGATTTAGGAGTTATAGTCACTGGTGATTTAAAAGTAGCGAAACAAAGTACAGCAGCGGTCAATAAAGCGAACAAAGTGTTAGGTTTTATAGCTCGGAATTTTGAGTACAAATCGCGCGATATTATAGTTCCTCTTTATAAATCATTAGTTAGACCCCATTTGGAGTACGCGGTCCAATTTTGGAATGCGCATATGCGCAAAGATATAGACAAAATCGAAAGAGTTCAAAGACGAGCAACTAAGATGATTCCGTCTCTTAGGTCAAAGTCGTACGAGGATAGGCTTAAGGAGTTAAAATTGACTACTCTCGAGACTAGGAGGTTAAGAGGTGATCTAATCCAGGTTTTCAAAATTATGAATGGGTTTGATAACGTAGATAGAGATAGCTTTTTCGAAATATCTCAATATAATAGGACTAGAAATAACGGGTGTAAGTTGACAAGTAGAAGGTTCGAGACAGCAATTGCGAAAAACTTTTTTACGCATAGAATAGTAAATAGCTGGAATAGTTTGCCGGTAGAAGTAATTAGTAGCACGTCTATAAACATGTTTAAAAATCGATTAGACGCGCATGTTGATAGAAAGGGTACAGTTTAAGGTAGTAAAATTAAGGCTTTGTGGGGATAGATCCCACAGCTCAACACAAGTGTTGTGGGATATAGGGAGGCAGCGTCTTGGGTTAGGGGATACTCTGTCCTTACACACCCCATTTAAAGAGATTGCTCTGCCGAGCGGTGCCCCCCATAGTACTGTGAGGTATTGAAAAACTCATGATCTTCACTTGCCCCACAAACACCTTTAAATGGGAGACCCATAATGGGTGCACACACATTTCTACATTACTGTACAGTCTTTACAGCCACACCTACACTTTTCCTCGTAAGTGTATATATTGTAATGTATATGGTTGTAAATTGTGACTTGGTCCGCAATCGATATGGACCGTGACTTGATGGATACCGTAATGAAATTGACTGGATTCTTTGGATCTGATATATTTGCATGTCTGTTATAAATAGATATAGAGTGTAACATTTGTGGATAGTAGTCTATTGTGACTTGATCCTCTGGATCCAGAGATTCTATCTTTAGTTTTAAATCGATAATTAATTAGTTTTAAATTGATAATTATTTAGTTTCGTAAAAATTGGTCGTTACCAATTTACCGGCAGTTTTTACATAAATTTCTTATGTTCTTGTGGTTCGGAACCCACGTAAAATTGTAGGTCCCCTCCGCCACCACGGAGGACATACACAATACACGATTACGAACACAGTTAGGTAGACCAGCCATGAGTGGATCCTAGGGTCTTTGTTGGTCTGAAACATTATAACATTATATTAAAAATAAAAAAGTACCGGAACGCCGTTGCGGCGCGTTCCGGCAGAAATAAAAGCCTTGTATAGGGGAGAGGCGGGTTCTCTGACCCTATGGGTTCCATGACCCCCAGCACCTTCTGATATTACCCATAGTAATTTTAATTGGTTGCTGTCTAGTAATTTTTCCGCTAGGTGGTGGCAACACACTGCACAAAATTTCATTTAGCAAACAGCGTGCGTTTGACTTTTGTCAGGGGTGGGTGTGTTACTGGCAGATATTTGGAATGAGTGTAGATCGGAAGTTTTTATTATGATGTTATGGTTCCTATAAAAACTGAACTTATCTAGTGTTTGTGGTAAAGCTTAGGTACTGTAGCGTCATTGTAAGGTGTTAGATAAAACTTTCTTCTAATTGATTAACCGGTGTGTTACAACATATTTATGGTGACAAAATTGGGTTCCATAACCCCCCCTTAGTGTGGGTTCCACGACCACGGGGTCATGGAACCCACTAAAGACCCATCAGAAGACGAAGAAGAGTCAGATATGCCTACAACAGTCACCCCAGAGTCCATACGTCCATTCAAAGAACCAGAGCCAAAAAAGGCAAGACGAGGAGAGGCCACAAACCAGGCAAAACACGAATCCTTACAAACACTCTAGAAAAACTTCAACTGATGCAACGACAAGAAGATGCATCAAAGAAAAAAAAAAGAAATCCTGTGAAAAGACAACTCATTTGCGAGAAATCAGTACCAGCACAAGACAGCTCATCAGATTCAAACGAGTTTATCCCCAGTAGCAGCTCTTCTGGAGACGAACTTGAAATGGATCTCCATCGAGAAACTGAGGAAAAAGGATAACCTGGCAGCAAAAGAGTTCAGCACCAGGACATTCACAGTGCTTCTGGGATAGCCAGAATCCGATCCCTGACTTCGACCAATCGGTCGCAAGACAGGTCGGCTTTGTTTTGTCAAATATACTTACACCCTCCTCGATCTCGCTGATGATCACCACCTTCGACTCTTCAAACAGATTGTTGAGTTGATCATCCCATCGGAAGGGCGTGCCGGGCTTCAAGAGTTGGCGAAAAGGTATTCTCTTTGCCATAGCGAAAGCATACGCTACCTGGTTAATTAGCCCAAACCATGGGCGAATGTCGGTTATGTTCTTTGGTGTAGGAAAGTTACGGATGACCTGCAGATACTTCTCGCAGGGTCGTACTCTGTCGAGTGTGATTTCGAAGCCAGTAAACTCTACAGTGTCTTGTCCATATACAAACTTCTCAGGGTTCAGCGTGATGCCGTGTTTGCCGCAGATGTCAAGCCAGTTGACTGCTTGGAAGAAACTTTGTCTCAGGTCGTCCAACCAGAGCAGCGTATCGTCGATACACTTGGTTTTGTTTAGAACGTCGGATACTATTTCGTCGTAACGTCTCGAATAGCCATCACCAGAGGAGATATAGTCCTGGGGCGCCGTGCGGTACCGGTACCTGCCCCACGGAGTGATGAAGGTAATCAGGTGACGGTCTTCCTCGCGGAGGGGCACGCTGTGGTATCCGTTCCAGGCATCGAACACGGTCTTCTTCTTGCCATGGGGCACCGACCGTGCCTGGTGGAACGGTGACTGAGTATGGTGTGTCTCGCGGGTGGCATGTATGTTCAGGGGCTGGAAGTCGACCGTGCGGCGTGGCTTCCCGATCTTCTTGGTGCATACCACCATCCGGTGACACCATGTGACATGGTGTCACCAGTTCGCCGACCGTCACTGGCTTGATTACACCCAATTTCGTCTTGGTCGAGTCTATGCTTAACGTCATCTTGCCAGTGAAAAGGGACGGGTACCCGGGTGTGATATGCCACCGGGTCAGCTAGAGGGTCCACCATAAGTTTCAATGGAGGGCCCTCCATCATTGGCAACGGCTGATGCGTGTAGGTGTTAAATGTGCTTGACTTGTAGTATTCGACCAAGTACTGCCGCAGTCTGTCGCGGTTTTTCTCAGTCGCCAGGAATGGTAGTTGTGATGGCGGCCGGGGCGGTGTTTGACGTATTGGGCAGTCGCATGTGCTGGTCTGACCGCTCTCGCCGGCACCTCATCGCTCGCGGTGTCGGCTGCCGAGGTTGCCTCGAGTCGATGCGAAGACGTCTCACCGATCATCGGGAAGTTGTCGGTGATCATGCCGAGCGCGATGCATACCTCCTTGCTGAGGAACAGCTTGTTGGAGTTGTCCGTGACATAGGTGAGTTGACGAGTTGTTACCACTTTGCCGGTTTTGTCCTTTCCAGAGAGTCGCAGGATGATGGCGCCGAGTATTTTGATGCATCCGTTGTTGGCGGCGTGCATTCTCATCGTGACGGGGATAAGGTCGGCTTGTTTGAGGCCTATGCGGTGGATGACTTTGATGTCTGCCAGACAGCTCTGGCAGCCGGTGTCAGCCATCGCACCGAGTGTAGCAATCTTGGGCGCGGCCTTTAGCTCGAATCCGAATGCAGCGTAATCTTCATCGACGGCTGTCACTGTGAGGTTTATGAATGGCTGAGGTTTGGAGGCTTGCTTAATCCAGGTGTCGGAAAGGCGATGATAAAGATGATGGTCAAGGGCGATGACTCTCCTGATGCGGCGTCGGCCAGTTGTGGCAATCGAGCAGAAGGCCTCGAATGCAGCACCTTCTTCGCATATTGCATGTGAATTCGCTACTATCTCGACTCTTGATGGTTTGTGCTTGTTCCTACACGCTGCTTCAAAGTGGTTCTCACGATTGCAGTGGCTGCATGTGTGGCCATAGGCTGGGCAGTCTTTCTTTCGGACCCTGCCTGGGGCACTTTTGCCGTGCTTTTTCCTGCCGCAGTATGAGCACACCTCATGGTTGCCGACTGTTATCTCCTTCAGAGCGTCCTTCTTGTTCCGTCTGTAGGCGCTGTTAGCAGCCTTGATGCCCTGAGAGTCGAGGAGACGTGATGCTGAGCGCTTGCCGGATTCTTTGGCCTCGACGAACTGGAAGACCTGCTCTAATGTCATGTTCTGGTTCGTGTTGCCAAGTAGGTCCAGTTGAATCTCGGGGTCCTCAATTCCGCGGGTCAGGACGTCGCGCAAGATGGCCTCCGTGTAGTTTACATCCGCATCCAGCTCGAGCATTTGGTGATGTACTTGCATACCCCTGCCTGGCCACGGAGTCGGGCGCCGAATGAACGCATGGTTTCGTCACGGTCTTGGCGCATGTTGTGCAGCGCCACTCTAGCAACCATGGTGCTCTCTTCTCTGACTACGAGTTTCTTTATGGGTGCGAGCACCTCACTTTCACTTCTCCCCGTCAGACTACCACCGGCTGATCGTGTGAGGTCTTTGCGAAGGGGTTCATCGCAGCACTCCAGTAGCTGCACCACTTTGTCACGACCCGTGATTTTGGTGGCATCCACATAGTCCATCCATCGCGATGTGAAGTATGACCATTCCTCGCTCGTACCGGCTGAAGATATTGTTGGTCTCTTCACCTTCTCCACTTGGGCCGTGGCGCCGGCAGCGGACACGGAATGGACAGTGCAGTGGGTTGTGAGGAGTGCTGCTACAATGGCGTCGCTGTGTGCGGGGGGTCTCATATGCGCACCCCTCAATTGGACATTTCACCACGGGCATGTTGACCTGTTGAAATTCACTATTGTTTTGTATAAAGTTCCATCATAAATAAGATTCCACTTTTTGTTATTACGTTTATTGACCAATATCCATAACGTTAAACAATGATGGAACTCTGAAACATACAAACAAAACATAAACACATACATGAAAAATAAAGGCATCAACATAAAGATACCAATCAATAATAATGAATATTCTCTAACATCAATTTTTTGGTATCTTTCCTCACAGCTTTTACAAAGAGGAAGAACTATTTTAAGTTAGCGGATGAACCTGCAGCATGGATCACCAAAGATGAAATTGAACACCAAGTTACCCCCTCCCTTAACAGCTGGAGAGACTGCAAGAGCACAAAACATGCTGTGTTTTGAGACTGATTTCTCTTGCTTCCTTTAATTTACCTATTTTAAAAAAAAACCAATGGGGTCATAGAACCCACTCAAAGGGTCACGGAACCCGCTAAACAGTGGGTTCCATGACCCCTCTTGAAAAAAAAAATTGCTCCTGCTCATACAAATGACAATATGACCTAAATTCATAGCTATGATAAAAAACAGCCTATTTACTTATACAAAAAATACAAAATCCCTATACTAACTGAAGACAGAGTGTCTAGAGGTCTTTAAAAATTTTGGGGTCATGGAACCCGCCTCTCCCCTGTATATTAAGCGTAAATTGTTGGTTATCGTATATTCATTTTAGTACGACAACTCATGAATAAGATAAGGTGACTCGGTAACATATTAGATTATGTTTTCATGTGAAGAGTGTTTCTGTATAAATAATAATAACAATAAATAAAATGGAATGCCTATAGGGTCGTGCCTTTCGCCCGTTTTATCAAATGTACGAGTACTTCTGGAATTCTTCGAGAGTAAACTCAAATAATTTAGCTATGTTACATAGATAATGTATTTGTGGTTAATGCCAAGAATATATCAATGCTGACGATTTTCTTTCAAAATTAAATTCACTCGTGCTATCCATAACAATTTACGATAGAAGAAGAAGAGGAAAACTGCTTTCCTTTTCTTGACACCATGATCATTAGAGTAGGAAACAATCGTCACGAATTCAAAGTATACAGCAAACCCACAGTACATTTGTTTCCTCATGTTACATGGATGACGCTAAAATAAAGTGTGATCTCAGGTATTTTCTTCTGGGCATACAGAATTTGTAGAACTCAATTTCTCCAAGAAGAAACTCATTATATTTTTTACATCTTTAAAAGGTTAGGTTACACGGAAAAGTTTATTCGATTTACTCATTCTGCAGCCAAAAATAGGAAAGGGAAAACCAGTTTTGCCGATTCCTCACTTCTCGAACGAGAAAACTTACTCTAATTCCAAATTCTTTTGTAAAGTGTTAATTACTTTCCAAGAACCATTAATAGGACTTTATCATGATGTCTCTCGTCCTGGCATACAGATTCCAATGACCAGATTAGTAACCAAAACAAAAGGGTGCTGTAATAGCGTGCGGTCTACAAAGATATCTTTAGTCTACAAAAGAATTTGCGCTGAAGTGACCTGAACTAACTTGAATTTGTGCTGACCTGACTTGAATTTGTGCTGACCTGACTTGAATTTGTGCTGACCTGACCTGAAATGACTTGATTTTATCTTTGGGGACGAATGTGAAGTCAAGGCGAACAATGAAAGGGGGAATCACGAAGACAAATATTAGTTCAATTACATTAAAAAAAAAAAAATTTAAGGACAAATAAAACAAACAATTCATTCTGTGGGATATAATGCCCGGTTAGGTTAACTGAATGCCAGGTTAGGTCAACTGTATGCCCTTGACAATTGGTTAGGTTAAGTTGTGATGTTTTCGTTAGTTTTAACAAAAATATCACAACCTAACCAATCGCCAAGGGCATACAGTTGACCTAACCGGGCATTCAATTAACCTAACCTGGCATTATATCCCATATAATGAATTGTTTGTTTTATTTGTCCTTTAAATTTTTTGTTTTAATGTAGTTGAATTTGTAAATATGTTGTAGACCGCACGCTATAGTGTAAATATCTTTGTAGACCGCACGCTATAGTAGCACCAACAAAAGACTGTAGTATCTACGGTATGAAGTTGTGAAGGGAAACTTAAAAAAAACGGAGTGCTTAAGTAGCCGGGCTACCTGGTCAAATAATAAACAATAAACAATTTACGAAGCCGGCTCATTCACATATACTTTGTTACACTCTTTGTATGGTATCTGGTAAAAGTTGCTTAAAATTAATCGAAACCTACAGGAAAGTTACTGAATGTCGATTAGGTTAATTGAATGCCCGGTTAGGTCAACTGTACACCCTTGACGATTGGTTAGGTTGTTGTGACATTTTTGTTAGTTTTAACGAAAATATCACGACTTAGGTTAATTGAATGCCCGGTTAGGTCAACTGTACGCTCTTGACGATTGGTTAAGTCGTGATATTTTCGTTAAAACTAACAAAAATATGACCCGGCTACGTATATTGTTTATTTGACCGAGTAATGCGGCTGCGTAAGCACTGCGAACACTTATTTATTTGATCAGGTATCCCGATTCCCGGCTGCGCAAGCTCCCCCCCCCCCCCCCCCACACACAAAAAAAATATTTATTTAAATTTCTGGCCCCTGAAACCAGACCACAAATATTTAAATTTATGGGTAACTAAAATAAAGATATGTAAAATTTTACTTATTTTTAATTGTTCTGAAAATATTTCAAATTATAAAAGCAAAAACAAAAGATTTTTATTGCGGATCATTCACAATCCATAACCACTTAACATACACAATTCATGGCAGCAGCGACAACTAACCCACAACACTCTTGCCACTACAATTTAGGGCGGGTCATACTATGCATTTTTTTTAAATCAATGGAGAGGGGTGTTCAAATGACATATTTTGGTGTATAGAACACAATTCTGAAGAAAATATTTAATTCTGATAACCCTAACCTACATCATTTTGCAGTTGATTATTATTAAATTGTTGATTATTTTACTATTGTAGTTACCCCAGAATATGTCTTCTCACGTTTTCTATCATGGCTGCTCACGTTATCTCTCATAGAGCATTGTTCTAACTAATTCATATAAACACATATAATGTAATTCATATAATAATAATAATATTTAAATACTCAAATAAAAAGGTGTGCCATTCCACTTAAATGTAATTATCATACAGTTTGGTATATGAAATATTTTGACGGTTTTCTGGCGCGCATAAGGCCATTTTCTGAGCCACCTTTCTCAGAGGCTAGAATGTAACGTTTCAGAACATTCTAAAACGTTTTGTGAAATATTTGAAGTGACTCATGATTTATGAAGCTATTTTACCACCTCGGCTTGCAGTGAGGGGATAGATTTAGTGATTATCTACTAATACAAGTACAAGTAAAGTAAAGTGATTGATAAGAGCAAGGTCAAGAGAGCACAGGAGAAGCAGTGGTGGGCACGCGCAACGATTTTTGTAGCGCCGCAACCGCAACCGCAACTCTGCTGAAATAGTTGCGCCGCACGCGCAAGCGCAACCCTTTTCAAAAAGTTGCGCCGCAAGCGCAAGCGCAACCAAAAATGTTGCGCCGCAACTTTTTGCGGCGCAACTGCCCACCTTTGCATTTAACGTATATCTGCAGTGGTGGGCACGCGCAACGATTTTTGTAGCGCCGCAACCGCAACCGCAACTCTGCTGAAATAGTTGCGCCGCACGCGCAAGCGCAACCCTTTTCAAAAAGTTGCGCCGCAAGCGCAAGCGCAACCAAAAATGTTGCGCCGCAAGTTGCGCCGCAACTTTTTGCGGCGCAACTGCCCACCTTTGAGGAGAAGTTGATGACAGAGCTGGGGGAACAGTTCGAGAAGAAGTGCAGGGAGGAGGGGGGGATCTCTTGCATCCTCTTTGATGGGTGGATTGACCTGACCAATGTGATGATGGAAGCTGAGGGCAGTGACCAATCTTTTCCCGCAAAGATCAAGGAAGAACACTATAGTGTTGTTAGTGAGCCTGGCAGCTACTATCTGTTCCACTTTACCCCAGAGAAAGCAACTAAAGAGGAGTCACATGCGGAGAAGATTGCTAAGGTCCTGTTTGCCTGGCTGAAAGAGAGGGGTTATGATAAGACCTTGTTGGCCATTGGATGAGACTCAACAAATGTCAACACTGGTGTGAAAGCTGGAGTAATGCGGAAGCTGGAGCTGCACCTGGGGAGAAAGCTGGTCTGGTTGGTGTGCAACCTGCACACTGTTGAACTTCCCCTGCGCCATCTCATTGTTGACCTTGATGGCCCTACTCTGTCAGACAAAAAATTATCCGGGCCAATAGGAAAGCTCCTTGATTCTGCTACAGACTTTGATATCAATCCAAACTTCACCCGAATCTCTGTTGGCCCTCCACTGATCAAGCTTCCTGACAAGGTCATTCAAGATCTCTCAACTGATCAATACTACGGCTATAAAATTGTCTGTGCAGTCAGGGATGGAGTACTTCCTGCAGGGCTGGCTCTGTTAGAGATAGGACCAGTAAACCACAGCTGCTGGCTCACCACAGCGAACAGACTTCTCAGGCTCTGGGTGTCAAAGCACGGACTTAAAGGAAAGAACCTGAAGATTCTGCAATTCATTGTGGAATTCATCATTGGAGTGTATTACCCATGTTGGTTCAACGTGAAGGTCAAGCACTCCTGGATCGAAGGGCCTAGGCACATCCTCTTTCAGCTGGACTGCCTCAAGTCCCAGAGAAAGGAGGTGCTGGATATTGTGATGCCAACTGTGAGAAGATCTGCTTGGTATGCCCACAGTGAAGTCATCCTCCAAACACTACTCTGCTCTGAGGATCAGAGGGAGAGGATTGAAGGGGTGGAGAGAATCCTGGCCATCAGGGGAGAGGGGGACCCGGGGACACTCAGCTGGGGGGACTCCTTGTTATTTTATTTATTTGTCGGGTTCGAAATCCCAGCTGAGCCGTGAACGGCCAAATTCTAAAGGGCAAGTTCTATCTAAAGCCCAAGTTAAGCTATATTAAACTTTACGGATTTGAGATCCTATTAGGTCCTACCTCAGGGTAACCTCAGGGTTGCTGACTCGATGCGGGCCTACCTTAGACCTTAAATTACATGAACTTAAAGGTAAACAAAAGGGTACTATTTGTGGTCTTCTTTATGAACCTTGCAACAACAACGCAACCTGGACTATTGCACGATGCAACAATCATGTATCTAAACAACCAAACTGAATTGCAAGAGAGCTCTCTATCAAACCACACCTTTACGTACGACCTTCCACAAACGAGTAGAAAGACGCGCAGCGTCTCAAAATGATGCCAACAGTGTGACCAAACAATGATGCCACAAGAGCTCAAAAATGCTAGCTCTAAATTAATTTAATTTTTCACTAACCTTACAATTATGAGATGGATATATATACACACCTTAACTTAATATATATACAAGCAATGCTGCATCAATCAGCTTAGTCATCGTATCGCCTTGGGACAACAATGGTTCTTCCTCTTCTAGATTTTCTAACACTCCCCACCGAAGCGGCATTGTTGTCATTACCTTCTGCAAGGTTAGCCAAGCCTTCTTCATGAGGCTGTAACTCAAATGTTTCATCTTGACTATCTGTGTTTTTGCTGATTTCTAAAGCATAGAGTTTTTGTATAGGTCTCTTTAACTTTCCTCCTGAAGTCTTTACCAGTGCAGACCTAACTAAATTGTCTTTGCCAACAAACAACTCTTCAATTATGCCAAGCTTCCAGCATTGCCTTGGTCTTTCATCCCCAATCATTACCACTTCTCCCACCTTGATACAATTTGCATTGGAGCCCTTTACCTTGCCTGATGGGTAATAATTGAGTTCTGGCAAGTATTCCATCTGCCACCTCTTCCATAACTGATCTTGTAGCTCTTCAAGGTACCTGAACCGTCTGGTTAACTCTCCTTGAGTGCTCTGGATGGGCTGCAAGTCTTCTGGCACACTGGGGTTTGATGTTAATCGTTTACCACAAAGAAAATGATTTGGTGTCAATGGCTCTGCATCCTGCCTACTATTGTAAACAAAGTGATAGGCCTACTGTTCACCATTGCTTCTACTTCACATAAAACAGTAGAGAATTCTTCTTTGCTCAAATGAGCATTAGCTAAAAGTTTCTTTAATGGACACTTTACACTTCTCACTAGCCTTTCCCAAAATCCTCCCCACCATGGTGCTCTCTCAACAATAAACTCCCACTGTACCCCTTGGTGTGAAAAGTAGGATTGGAATCCTTCCTCTTTTAGCAAGGACCAAATTTCTTGGAGTTCCTTTGCAGCCTTTTTGAAGGTTTTTGCATTATCCGATATGATTTTATTTGGGAAACCCCTTCTGTTCACAAACCGTTTAAAGGCCAAAAGAAATACATCACTACTTAAGTTGCTTACCAACTCCAAATGGATTGCTCTGGTGGTAGCACAGGTGAAAAGACATATATAACCTTTGTTAGACTCCCCTCGCTCATACACATAGACTGGCCCTGCAAAGTCTACTCCCACTACATCAAATGGGGCAGTATAGACACACCGTTCTCTCGGAAGTGGAGCCACCTTTTCATAATAAGGCTTTGCACTCCAACGCTTGCAAACCACACATTTATGCAAGACCTTTTTCACTACTTGTCTAATTTTGAGAATCCAAAATTGTTGTCTAATCTCTATTATCACTTCTCTAACTCCAGCATGTAACAGCTTATGATGAGTATCCAGGATCAAAAGGTCCACAAAGTGCCCCCCAGAAGGTAGCAAAATTGGATGTCTCTTCTCCTCTGGAAGCCCAGAAAACTGTAGTCTACCTCCTACTCTCAATAAATCCTGATCCAAAAACACATCCAAACCCTTGAGCGCAGAATGTGTTGGTAGAACCTGTAATGGATGGCTGGTGAGCAATTCTCTCTCTTCACCAAATTTTTTCTTCTGCATATATACCACCCAGTATTTCCTGGCTTGCTGAATCTCATTACTGTTCAGAATTCCTTCCCTTCTTGTTTCTCCCTTAATGTTGTTGGTAAATCTATATACCCATGCTGTCACTCTTAACAATCTTTTCAGACTGCTAATGTCCTCAAGCCTCAATATGGGGTCCTGCTGCATAACTTGACAACTGTTCACAGCGCATTTTCTCACCTCACTCACCCATGCTTCTTCAGCCTGGCATTCTCCTACAATAGGCTGATTAGAAGGCCAGTTTTCACTTCCAAGTTTTAGCCACTCTGGCCCATTCCACCACAAACTTGATTGTGAAAGATCTTTCACCGAAATTCCTCGTGTTGGTAAATCAGCGGGGTTTTGGATGCCTGGACAATGCTTCCATTGCTTGGGATCTGTGTGCGCTTGAATTTCCTCCACCCTATTGGCAACAAATGGTTTCCATTTCCTTGCCTGACTTCTTAACCAGTGCCAAACTATAGTGGAGTCTGTCCAATAATAGCTTGGAATTTCATAGAGGGCCAAAGACTTTCGCACTGTAATTGCAAGCCGACTAGCAATAACGGCACCCATCAATTCCAACCTTGGAACAGAAAGCCTTTTCAAAGGTGCTACTCTACTCTTTGCAGCAACCAACCTACAACTTACTTCTTCTTGCAATGCGCCTCTTATATAAATACAAGTTGCATAGGCTTCCTCACTTGCATCACAAAAGATGTGCAGCTCTCAAATTGTCTGGACTATTGTTCAACTCTCCAAAGTACCATCTTGGGATTTCAATGTCTCCAAGATGTGCCAATTCTTTGAACCAATATTTCCACCTTACCACCATATGATCAGGTAACTCTTGGTCCCAACCAAGTCCAATTTCCCAGAGGCTCTGAAACCAAATTTTTGACTTTATCACAAATGGAGCCAGGAATCCAAGAGGATCAAAGACCTTTGAAGCCAAACTAAGAGCTGTACGTTTTGTCCACCTTGTCTCATTCTCAGCCAGCTCTACTAAAGATTTCCCATTGAAGGTAAACAAATCATCATCTTGCTGCCAAACAATGCCTAGCACCTTTGCGTCTATTGCCCACAACTCCTTAATACCAGAATCCTCAATACTTTCTGCTGCATCAGGTACTACACAGGAATGACTCATAAACTCTTGTAATTGCGAATGATTGGTCTGCCATTTTCTAAGCTCCATGCCAGCCTCCCTCATTATAGCTCTAGCCTCCATGAATATCTGTTTAGCCATTTCTGTATTATCCACGGAACACAGCAAATCATCAACATAAAAATTTTTCCTTATGTGTTCAATAGTGTTAGGATAGACTTCAGAATATTTCTTAAAATGGTACTGCATAGTAGCTGCCAACAGAAATGGACTAGAGCTGAGGCCAAACAACACTGACTTCATTCTATATGCTTGAACCTTAGGTTCATTTTCCAACAAGTCTTTCGTATCCACCCACAGATACCTTACTGCATCTCTGTCCTCTGGTTTTAACTTTATCCGCAAAAAGGCTTGCTTCACATCTGCAGTCAATGCTACTCTACCAAACCTGAATCTCAGTAACAAGGAAAATAAATCTGCATTTAAATTTGGCCCAGCATCCAAACAGTCATTCAAGGACACACCACCTTTGTCCTTGGCTGAGCCATCAAAAACTACCCTCAGTTTGGTGGTAGTTTTGTCTCGCCGTACCACTGCATGGTGTGGCAGATAATGTGCCTCCTGGCTCACCAGCTCACCTTGCACCCTTTCAGCATAGCCCTCCCTTACATAACTTAGGATGGCCTCATCGTATTCAATTAACAACTCCTCATTTTTTCTTAGCCTGTACAATGAAGTCTCCAACCTCCGATTAGCTAGCTGAAGGTTTGAACCGGGTTTGCAAGAATCCTTCCATGGTAGGCCAACTTCATAGCAACCATCTCTAAACCCAATCCCTTTTTCAAATTGCTCTAAAACATCATTGTTCACTGTACTTGCCTGGTTGTCCTTTATGCCAATAGATTCAAGTTCCCAAAACGCTTTCAAATGCCTTTCCAGACCATGGCTGTTCTCCTCAATCTTAACAAAAAGAGCCTTAACTTCCATTTCATTGCAATAACTACCATGTAGCATCCAGCCTAGCTTACTTTCAATAGCTACCGGGCCTTGAGATGTACGGACAATATTACCAGTGATGAAGTCCCAATAATAGTCAGCTCCAATCAAAAGACTAATATCTTCTGTTCCCTCAAACTTATTATTGCCCAAATTAATTCCTTTAACTTGCAATTCTTGGACACATGCCATATCTAAACAAGTAGTGACTGGAGCACAAAGTTCCTCAATCTCTACAGCTTGGACCTTGATAGTGGGACTTTGCGGTAACAACCCTTTAACCAGAACTTCTACCTTCTTAAATTTGGTTCGGTTTTGAACGGAACCCCCAAACCCAGAAATTCTTAAATTTTCCCTCTTAAGTTCTTTAAACTTCAATTTTCTGGAAATTCTGGTCTTAATAAAACTACACTGGCTACCACTATCAAACAACACTCTTACAGTAGCTTCTCCCTCATTCCCAATTAATAAGGCTGCAGTTGTTTGCAATAATCCCCCTTTACTTTTACTCCCTTGCATAGCAGTGGCATGTGCCACTGATGTCTCTACTTCTGGGGTAGGCCTACTAAGAGTGTTTTCACACAATAATGGCTGATGCCTACCATGACATTTTTTGCACAAAATTTTAAACTTACAAAACCTTGCTCTATGACCTTTCAAAAAACATTTAAAACATGCTGTGGACTTAGTTACCCTGTCCTTTCTCTCCTCAAAGGGTAAGGCCTCAGCCACCTCACATTTATATGACTTGTGGTTGCCTTCGCAAAATATGCATTCCTTGATTCCCTTTAATTTATTCTCAGAGGAGGCATGTAGAGCTGACACTGTACCTGGGCTATTCCTTTTTGTGGAAACTTTGGTGCTGTGCCTGCCTTTGTCCCCTTGTTTACCATCCCACTGTGCAAACTCAACTCCCTCTCGTCTTGCTAATTCTGTGCCTAAAAGACTTAACATCTGCTGAAGGGGGATGTACACATGTTCTGCAGAGTGTCCCCTACTTAATTCAAGCAAAATTGAGCTAGGCAATTTAGACTCCAGTGTAGGAACCAACATTATACCATACTTTTCCATTCCTACACCCAAGTTGTCCAGGGACCTAGTTCTAATTTCAAATTCATCATATAACTGCCGTAACTCCTTGACACTATTAGGATTATTAACAGGAGGTATAGCTAAAAGTGCACGGAGGTGGCTTTTAATTAAGATCTCTGGCTTACCAAACCGTTTCTTTAATATATCCCAAGCCACATTATAATTAGCCTCTGTTAATGCTAATCCTGCTATAGTCTTTGCTGCCTCCCCTTCCAAGAGGGACCGCAAATAATTAAACTTCTCCACGGCACTTAACACTTGACTAGAATGAACTGCTGATTGAAAACTGTCTGCCCATCCTTGCCATTCCTGAATACTCCCAGAAAATGTTTTGAGTACAAGCCTCGGTAATTGAACTACAGATCTGTTAACCTTAACTTCACAACATCATTTGTTGAGTGTTGTGTTTCATTATTAGACCTGGTCTCTAACTGTACTGAGCTGCTAAACTCTTTTGCTCGGAGGCCTACGTTAATTATATCATCAATAATCTCTTCAAAGTAAATTATGTTATTTTCTATTTCATCCTCTTCTATAAGAGCCTCAATTTTAACATTTACCTCACTTAGAGCAACCTTTTTAGTTTCTAATATGGAAAGCTGCGCAGTCACTAAGCGTAAATCCTCTTGCTCTATGGCAGAATCTATAGTGGCAATGACCTTTGTAATTAGACCTTTGTAGGCGCTTCTCCTTTTTATAAATTTGTTCAATTCAGATGCACTCATCTTCAATGTAAACAACTTGGGCTCAATACCAAATGAGCTGAATTGGCAGAAATACTTAACCAAACTGATCAAACGCAAATTTTACTTTCAAATAAACTGAATTGCTGGTGGGGTACTAACCAACACCAGTATGGAATACCAAATTTTCCACCCCAGGACCTTAATTCAATAATACCCAAAATTAACCAAACCGGAAAAATGTAGGCCAAAAAAACGACAGACAACTGGCCAAGTTTCGCAATTGGGCAACCAAACTTTCTACCCTGGGACCTTAATTCAATAATAACCCAAAATTAACCAAACCGGTAAAATGTAGGCCAAAAAACGACAGACGACTGGCCAAGTTTCGCAATTGGGCGACCAAACTTTTACCCTGGGACCTTAATTCAATAATAACCCAAAATTAACCAAACCGGTAAAATGTAGGCCAAAAAACGACAGACGACTGGCCAAGTTTCGCAATTGGGCGACCAAACTTTTACCCTGGGACCTTAATTCAATAATAACCCAAAATTAACCAAACCGGAAAAATGTAGGCCAAAAAACGACAGACGACTGGCCAAGTTTCGCAATTGGGCGACCAAACTTTTACCCTGGGACCTTAATTCAATAATAACCCAAAATTAACCAAACCGGTAAAATGTAGGCCAAAAAACGACAGACGACTGGCCAAGTTTCGCAATTGGGCGACCAAACTTTTACCCTGGGACCTTAATTCAATAATACTCAACCCGTCTAGGCCTAACTTGGGCTACAATTTGCACAATCAGAACTTTGCCGAAAAATAGTCACTGACTCAGTCTTGGGGTAGAATCCGGTTCTGAAGGACCATGTTATTTTATTTATTTGTCGGGTTCAAAATCCCAGCTGAGCCGTGAACGGCCAAATTCTAAAGGGCCAGTTCTACCTAAGCCCAAGTTAAGCTAAATTAAAACTTACGGATTTGAGATCCTATTAGGTCCTACCTCAGGGTAACCTCAGGGTTGCTGACTCGATGCGGGCCTACCTTAGACCTTATTACATGAATTTAAGTAAACAAAAGGGTACTATTTATGGTCTTCTTTCTCAACCTTGCAACAACAACGCAACCTGGACTATTGCACGATGCAACAATCTTGTATCTAAACAACCAAACTGAATTGCAAGAGAGCTCTCTATCAGACCACACCTGTACGTACGACATCCACAAACGAGTAGAAAGACGCGCAGCGCCCCAAAATGATGCCAACAGTGTGACCAAACAATGATGCCACAAGAGCTCAAAAATGCTAGCTCTAAATTAAGTTAATTTTTCACTAACCTTACAATTATGAGATGGATATATACACACCTTAACTTAATATATATACAAGCAATGCTGCATCAATCAGCTTAGTCATCGTATCGCCTTGGGACAACAATGGTTCTTCCTCTTCTAGATTTTCTAACACTCCTCTGTTTGGAGCAGAATGACACCTGACATCAATTGTGATGCTTCCAGCATCGGTGACTTGATCAGCTGGTCAGAAGGTGTGTCAGAGCCACCTCTCACCTGCTCTCTAAGTACCTCAGAGGTGAAAAACTTCATCAACACCCCCATGGAGGTGCGCAACTGGCCTTGCCACACACAAAGCATTGAGAGGGTTGCTAAAATGGTGAATGAGGCTTCTGCTAAGTACTTCTCACAGGAAAAGAGGGATGGAGGGATCAGGGCTCAGGAGACCAGCAGGAAGCTGATGTCCAAGTCTGAGTCAAAGCAGGATTTGTGCAACCTGGCAAAGTTCAAGATGTCAAGAGAATGATCTTTGTAATTATATCCAGTGATATACATGCAGTTCACCTATTAATAAATATATGTAAAGTTGATTTGGCCTTGTCAATATAAATGATTTACCTTATATCTTTTAATATATTATAAAGGGGTTCAAAAGGGTAAAATTGGCAATTTAGAAATACAAAATGATGTAGGTTAGAGTTATCCTATCCAAAAACGAAGCTCATATTTGAATTCCCCATGTAAAAACATACAATTTAGACACCCCTGATGGTAGGATTTCCTTCAGATTCATGTTGTCACCTGAGTACGACCCGCCCTACCACTACATGTACAATCATGTACCGACACCTCGCACCATTAAGGTAACTGTTAAAAAAAGAAGTTGGGTAGAAATAACCACATATATTTCCAAATAAAATATAAACAAAATAAATATTTACCACAAAATAAATATAGAATAAAAATAATAACCCTCGTTTCTAACCAACTAGTGAAGTTGGGTTTCCCTAATTAACAAAAAGAAGAAAGAAAAAAGTTTCTGAGACAAAGAAAAACGGAGCTCTTTGTTACATCGAAACATTTTGACTGCTGAATCAAGTGGGCTAGTTTTTTCATAAAAAATTCTCGTAGTTCCCCAACTAACCGGGCAACTTAAAGTCAACCTTTGAACCTCAATATTAACCACTGCAATTAAACTAAAACCCTGTTTAACTAAATAGTGCCCTACCAGAACTAGGTGTAAGTAACTTAATTAAAATACATAACTAAGGTAAGAGATTAAAACTAGGTACCTAGAAGAAACTCGAACCGGGCTACAACAGCCCTAACTAAAAATTAAATGGCTGTTATAGCCCCTATTAAAACTTAAGGGCAATATAGCCCTAACTTAACTTGAGTAAAAACCTTCAAAACCTTAAACCTTTAAAAACAAAAACTTAAGGGCAATACAGCCCTAGCCTAACTTAAACTGCAAAACCTAGGTCTGGGAAATAGTCCCTATAAATAAATAACTTAGCAGTGTGCCAAATAGTAACTTAACAAATAAAATTCAAAATCTGGAAACTAAATGAAACTTATGGATTAGTTAGAAACAGAAAGGGTAACGTTCAACTGGCAACTTCATTTTTGGTAAGTCTAAATTAATTTTAATGAATTTAGCTTGACCATAGTTAGTAATCTGGCTGCCGACTAAATTTTAACCTTAAAACCACTGCAGCCTACCGTGAAAAAGTCTGTAGCTATGTTGACAGTGTCTAAATGGGCCATTATTATTTCTATAATTACTGTGTCTATTTAGAGTAAACTTAGCCTTAATATTGCACCTAAATAAAAATAATCTCTCTCAAAAAATAAAATAATTTTTCAATAAATTTTTCAATAGTAACACCAGAGAGACATAACCAAATACTCCATTCCATACCACGCCCCACAGACATCATACAGTACAGAAAACACATACACACACACACCTAACTCACAAAGCACTGACACGACTTGGTCCAAATGCGGTCCTAGGTGCGAAGCCGCCACCCATTAACAGGTCAGAGATCAGCCTGAGCAGATCGGATCGAGTTAACTTAGCACGATTCCGATGTGAACATCACCCCAACTTACAGACATATAAACACAGACTAGACAACTCCACAGACGACACGTGCCACCTGTGCCAGGACACACCACAAACAATTGAACACATTATAACAGACTGTACCGCTCTAGCACAACAACGAACACAACACAACATCACTAGTGCGATGAACCTCTGGTCCACTCCGCAGAGGCCGATCGGTTACCTGCGTGCCGCCGGCTTGCTCGATCAGGCTAAACAACAGGCTAAACAACAACAACAACTTAACGTACAAGTACAACCTTATTATACACTGAACTCAGGGACGTAGCAAAGGGGGGGGGGGGCGACGGAGGTGGTCGCCCCCCCCCCCTGGAAAATTCAGGGGGAAAATCTGTGGTAATTACAACCAACGGTCACCGCCAAACTATAACATTTAACAATTTGGTATCTATATATAATGGAAGGAGTGTGCATATATATATATATATATATATATATATAGTTGTTAACCCCTTCGTTTATGGCCTGGGTTGGTTCGAAGTCGACGGGGGTTCTAGTTAGGTGGCAGCAACGGATGTGTTACTTGCAGTAGTTTTCTTTTATATTACTTTCCGAGTTCTTCTATAGTGGCTCGGAGGATTCAGGGAGGCTTACTAAATTCTCCGAAGATTCCCGGATTCTTCTTATAACGTATCGGGGAAGTTTAATGACTAAATTCTCTGAAGAGAGCAAAGCTCGAAGAAGATAAAGACTATCTCTTACTGTAATTTACTGCTAAAATGTACAGGTAGTGCTCAGCCTTTGAATTGACTTCTGAATTTATAGGGGTAGAGGTTCGACCTCTTTCGACCATGGCTCAGGCCGGAATCTAAAAAATTAAGGAGGCAAGGGGCCTCTGCCCCTTCCTCTGGGAGTGAAGTTTAAGAAGAAGAAGAAGCAGTCGAAGTCGAAGTAATCGAAGAAGTGAAGTTATTTTACAATTACATGCTTTATATATAATCTAAATTTTGGTGGAGTGCAGTTTGAAGGTTAAGTTTCCCCCTTTCAACACGTGATCAGAATTATGAAAGATTCCAAATAAAATTTTTTTAAAATAATAAAAAATAATCGTTAAACAGATAAACAGGATATAGGAAGAGGAAGTCATATTTTTAGCTTAAACCGCATATTTTTAGATCTGCTGTTTTCCTGATCCGTCGAGTTAATTAGAAACGGAAATTGAACTATGCACCTTTATGATTAAGAAATTTTTAAAAGAACAAGTCACCAATTATTTGGCAAAATAGGAAGCAGATCCAAAATTTATCCCAACGAACAAAAAATTTAGTATAATCTAAGTACAGGGTGGGCCGTAAGTTTCCATACATAGGAAAAATAAACATTTTTTTATGGACAACCATTTTTATTTATATAATATGCTCTACATGGTTGCCATTGTTTTGAAAACACATTTCAATACGTGTTCCCCACTGTTGATGAACACGCATTAGCACAGTTGACGTTATGCTTGTAATGGCGTTGGTGATACGTTCCTTTAGATGATTTATGTCTCGTATCTTTTCCTGATACACCATGGCCTTCAAGTGCCCCCAAAGATAGAAATCAAGGGGGGTGAGATCTGGGGATCTGGGAGGCCACTCCACAGGACCACGCCGACCAATCCAAGCATCCGGAAACTGCTGCTGATCCAAATACCGACGCACGTGAAGACCATAATGAGGTGGAGCTCCATCTTGCTGGAAGTAAACTGGGAAGTTACCTTCCTCGTTTAGCAGGGATGGGAAAATCTCTTCTTGCAACATGTTAAGATACCTTTCGGCATTAAGATTTCCACTGACAAAAATTGGTCCAATAATTCTGTCACCCCATATCCCGGCCCACACCATCACTTTACCGGCACCTTGCATCTTCGTCGGACTCAGCCAGTTAGGGTTAGCATTACTCCAATAACGTATGTTTTGCCGATTAACCTCTCCATTGACGTAAAAATTTGCTTCATCAGTAAACAAGATCTTACGTCAAACGCATATTCTTAGGGTATCTGAAACATAAAAACAAACGTTTAATTTTTCCTATGTATGGAAACTTACGGCCCACCCTATATATATTATATATATATATATATATATATATATATATATATATATATAAAACCTTACAACCTTACAAAGGTTCCACGTGATGATTTCTCATTTCGCGAAGGTCAAGCGTGTCGCCCCTCCTCTCGAGTTGGCCTGGTGAAGTAGTGAGTTGGATTCTTGCGCTCTCCACCTCACATAGCCAGGTACGCCCGGCTCATCGGGGATTGTTCTGAGTCAGGCGTCGTCTTCTTTTGAAGATTTCCACTGCAACTCCCTTCGTGTTTCTTAGGTCTTTGGGCAACTGATTAAATAGTTTTGGTCCTCACACTACAAAACTATTTTCTTTCAGGGTTAAGGATGTTCCCTGTCTCGCCTTCAATTTGGGAATACGACACAGTCTACCGCTTCTACTTTCCACCGTTGTTTGGGGAGTTATGGGATTCAGAGTAAGATTAGGGACTAGTTTCTCCATTATTTTCCAAGTGTAAATAATGGTGTATCTCTCTCTTCTCCTTTCCAGTGAATATAGGTCTAGTTCTCGTAACCTTTCCCAGAAATTTAGTTCTTTGCACCCATTGATCTTGGCTGTGAAACTTCTTTGAATCCCCTCCAGCTGTCTAATGTCTTCTTTTTTATATGGGGATGTTAGGACCGAGCAGTATTCCAGTTTGGGTATTATCAGGGTTTTCAGTAGAGGGATCATTACATTCCTATCCCTTCGTTTAAAAGTTCTCAATATCTGACCCGTTATTCTCTTTGCTCTGTTTACTGCTATCTTATTTTGTGTTTCAAATTTCGCATCATCTGTCATTACAACCCCTAAATCTTTTGCTCTGGAATTTCTCTGGACTTCCTGTCCATTTGGTGTATAATATTCCATGGACTTTAGGTCTTCTCTTTTTCCGTACCGTAATAGCTGAAATTTCTCGGTGTTAAACTTCATATTGTTGTCTTCCGTCCACTTGTAAATTTTGTTTATGTCGGTTTGTAGAGATCCTATGTCTTCTGGTTTTCGTATTTTTCTACTGATCTTTGTGTCATCTGCAAAGGATGTTACTGTGCTGTCTCTGGTAACGTCCTCATCTATGTCAGTTAGCATGATTATGAAGAGTAGTGGAGCTAATACCGTTCCTTGTGGTACTGAGCTGAGGACCTCTGATTCTGATGAAGATACTCCTTATACTGTAACGACTTGCCTCCGCTCACTAAGGAAATTAGTGAGCATAACGCATGATAAACGCATGATAATGTTTTATAAATTTTGCATCAGAGCGAGAGGAAATTTTTATCTTAGAAGCGCTTGCTTTCGCTGTGGTTAGCAGAATTCGAACACTTCCGTCTTGCGAGGAATAAATAAAAGAAAAAGTAAACGGAATACATGTGGACGTATTTACATGTACGTAACTATGTACGTAATCATGATCATCAGGGGACATGTATGGAAAACTGATGAGTGGGTAGTTGGGAGGTAACGAAAATGGTTCACTGAGTAGGTAGGTAGTTAATCTAACAATTATTAAATTCCTTTTATGTCAATAACTGGGTGGATGAAACCAATTGGTTGCTCACCAGAGTTATTCTCCACACTAGTATTTATATACTGTGTGACAAGAGCGTGCTCGGTAATAGATATACATTACCGATCAACCAACCGAAGAAAAAACTAAGAGGACGCTGGTGGAAAAAGCCCCGCGAAAAGGGGAACAAAGGAGAACGAAAACGAGGAACGGGGCGAGAGGACGGAACGAGAGAAGGGAGAAGAACAGACAACGAAAAAAGATCCCCACCAGCAAGTACGCTCTCAACAATTAAACGAAAAAGGGGAAAAGGGACTCTAATAACTAGCAGTAAGTGACTAATTGTGTTTTTGACCCAGTTAGAAGTAAACGCATTAAATTAAGCTCGGTCAGACAAATTAGGCCTACATTGTGGCCTAAGACCTAGCATCAACTCATAGCTTAACAAAGGTGAAGGTAGATTGCCCTAACCTAACTTGGTGAGGAATCCTACTGTGGACCTCAATTTATCTGCCCGCTCTGGACCATTTCCGGAATCTCTAGGCTGACCCCTACAAGGCTAGACTTAATCTACTCTATAGTTAGACTGGAGATATAAGGGGTGGGTTAATTGTGGACCAATTCATACAGAGCATTTTTCACAATGGTGGTCCGTGTGTGGGGAATTTACAAACCTTAACCTTACTTAACAAAAATTGCAGAATTAGGCTAAATGGTCTAGCCTAAGCCTAACCTAATCAAGCCTAATTAGGTCTACAACCTAGGGCCTAACTAGGAAACATTTACATTTAAGGAGTCTCATTCTCTTATAAGCTTAGACCTGAGTGACACATAAGTACTTGGGGGGGGGGATTAAACCAAATTTAAAACTTGACTGTTAGGTCTGTGATCTCTCTTCTCTGGTAATTTCTTCTTGTCCTCTATTTCATTACGATCCCCAGTTAAACAATTTTGACTTAAACATGGACAGTGAGGAATTGAAAAAGTTAAAAAGAAAAGGGGGGAAAGTTGGGTGCTGTTACAAAGGCCGTGAACACTTTTAACAATATTACACAACCAGGTAAGGAAGATTTAGAGTGTGTAATTCTTAAATTGGAAACTAAAAAGAAGGAAATAATAGCCATTGATGAGAGTATTTCAGAGTTAGTTGAATCCGAAATGGCTGAAGAACAATTGATAGACCTTTACGCTGATAATGATGTTCAGGTAATCTCAATTGAACAGCAAATAAGGAGACTACAGTCTCGTTTGACTGACTTAACACCAAATAAACCTACTTCTGATTTTAATCAAAGTAGAGCTAACTTTCAACCAAATTTAAGTGGCATGCCAAATCCTGAGTCACAAGAATTTAGGGCTACTTTACCCACTTTGCTAGTACCAACATTTGAAGGGGACACGGTACAATTCCCATCTTTCATTGAAAAATCTGAGAGTTTAATAGGTAATAAACCTTATATTTCAACTGTTGATAAGTTTAGCTACTTAACTAGTTTCCTTAAAGGCCCAGCCTATAACCTGATAGCCTATTTCCAGCCGTAGGGAATTCATATGAAGTAGCTATTGATCTCTTAAAACGTAATTACATTAATAAAGATGAGATTGTATTTGAATTATCTCAACAAATTATTGATTTTGCACCCATAAAAGATAACCATAGTGATATGGAAAAATTTTATTCAAAATTAGAAGCTATTATAGGACAACTGGTTAGCAATGAGATAGATGTTAAAGCTTCATCTTGGATTATACAAGGCATAATTCTTAGGTGCCTTCCTTTGAGGGTTAAAGATGTTTTAGTTCTAAAGACGGAGAAAATTATCCTACTCTTGAAAATATCAGAAAACACTTTCCAACTCTCCTAACTAATTACAAACTGAGAAATATTGCAACACAAAATAAGACCCAGACTATGGATAAACCAAAGACTGTCCCCAGAGACCAACTAGCTACAGCCAAACAGACAAAACTTGATACTGTAGAATCAAATGTGACCAACTGGAATACACGAACACCTACATTACAGAACTTTAATGTAACTGCTGCCTCAACTTACACACTATATTGCAAATTTTGTGCAAGTGATGAACACAGTAGTACTGGGTGTGACAAATATTCAGACTTTAACTCAAGAGCTAAAAGATGTGAACAGTTGAACCTATGTAAAAAGTGTACTGGCCAGGGACATTATAAGAAAGACTGTAAATCTAGGTTAAGATTCAAGTGTAAGTTTTGTAAAAGTTTACGACATGTTGTCTCATCAATGTGTGATTCACCAAAGTGTCCAAACAATAGTACTCAAACTCAAAAGATACCTCCACCAAACAAAGGTAATCAAGAAAATGCCACTTTCATGGGACATTCTGTTTGTTCAAACAACGTAACAAGAAACACTGAGATTCTTTTACCAGCTATCACTTTGGACTTAGTGAATAGTGAGGGTAGCACCACTCCAATGAGATGTCTTATAGACTGTTGTTCTCAACAAACATTTGTTTCAAAAAATGTAGTTAATAAATTGGGTTTGACACCAAACCCGAATGAACAAAAACTCAATATTGCATCCTTTGTTAAGGATAACTCGGACAAAAATAGCTATAAGACAATTGACCTGGAACTACATTTAGAAAATAAATTAGAGAAAATTGAAGCAGTTATTATTTCTAAAGTAGGACAAAACAAACTGGTTATACCCAAACTAGAACAAACCATAAATCATTTGGGAAAACACTACAAAATAGCTGATAGACATATCACAAACAACACAGTAGCTAACATTGAAATGTTAATAGGGGCAGATTATATTAATCTTATTCATAAGGGCATAGTAAAGATAGGTAATGGTATAGCTTATCAGACTATATCAGGGATAGCCCCTTTGGGTGACCTATCCAAATACAACCTAGACCTAAACCAAAATAGTTCATGACTAACAAATACTATGTGCCTCAACTCAGTCCTACATAACACCTGTAAGAATAGCAACACTTTGAATAATATTATATCAACTGAGAACATTAATTCATCACTATCAAATGAAACTCTGGATGAGGCAATTCAAACTTTATGGTTGCTAGAATCTGTGGGTATACATGACACAAATCAAACTTCAGAAGATCAGTTAATGGTAGAAAGATTTGAAGACACCATTCAGTGCAAAGACAATAGTTATTTTGTTGAGTTACCTTGGAAAATAAATTGTCCAACTTTAAGAGATAATCTCAAAGTAGCTAAAGGACATTTATATAATGTAATGAAAAAACTCAAACAAGATAATAATATTCAAATGTATAATGATGTCTTCAAAGAACAGCTACAGAAAGGCTTCATTGAAGAAGTAACAAATAACCCTTTTAAAAAAGATGGTTGTCATTATTTAACCCACAGGGGGTTTATCGACAAGATGCCCCAACAACAAAACTCATAGTAGTATATAACTGTAGCCTCAAAGAGAGTGATAAACACAGTTTGAATGATTGCCTGATTGAGGGTCCTAATCTCATTTCTGACCTTGTGAAGATCTTACTGAGGTTCAGGTTAGATAAATATGCCGTACAAAGTGACATTTCAAAGGCATTTTTGAGAATAAATCTTAAAAATGAATATGATAAGAACCAACTTAGGTTCTTATGGTTCAAGGATCCATTTGATTTGAATAAAGGGTTCATAACCTATAGATTTAATGTTGTGTTGTTTGGAGCCAATTGCTCACCTAGCCTATTAGCATTGACAATTAGACATCATTTGAACCAGTTTAATAACTTTCTAACATTGAACTTCCTCAAGGAACATTTTTACGTAGCCAATCTAATAGGCTCAACAACAACAAAATCTGAATTATCTAAGTCTATGAACACTCTCAGAACATTATGCAACAAGGTAACTTTGAACTTAGAGAGTGGATTTCAAATGATGAGGATTTAAACAAAAGGATTTTAAAGGATAATTATGGTCTTACTGAGCCATCAGACAGAGTTAAAACTTTAGGTATGAACTGGTATTTGGATGCAACTTCTAACAGTCATGATTCAATCTGTACTAAAGGTTTTAAACTTGATGAGGAAGCAAATACTAAAAGACAAATATTATCAGAGGCTTCCAAAATTTTTGATCCCATGGGTCTATTCCTGCCTTCAACAATAAAATCAAAGATTCTCCTCTAAGAAATTTGGAGGACAAATGTTGAGTGGGATGATCCAATAACAAATGAAGATAAAAAATCTTGGAAGAAGTTAGCTGCTGATTTAACAAAAGTGCAGAACATTAAAATTCAAAGGTGCTGTGGGTTTAGGGATAAGCCCCAGAGACTCCATGTGTTTGCTGATGCAAGCACACAAGCTTATGGGTGCTGTGCGTATCTTGTAAGTCCTACAGAAAGTCATCTAATTTATGCAAAGGGGAAAGTTGCACCTCTCAAACCTACCCGAACCATACCTCAACTGGAACTATTGGCTGCTGCATTAGCCATTAAAACCATTTCATTGCTTAAGGATGCTTACCATGCTGTGAACATAACTGATATCCACATCTGGCTTGACAGTCAGATTTGTCTTGCCTGGATACGGAATGATAGCATTAATAGTAAGAATATCTTTGTAAGAAATAGGCTAAAAGAAATAGCTGAAGCTAATGAAAGCCTACAAGTAAACTTTCACTATGTTCCAACTAAACAAAATCCAGCAGACTTTCTGACCAGAGGTTTATCCTACAAGTTGTTGAAGTCAAACAAAACTTGGTTCATGGGACCTAAGTGGCTCTGTAATACAGACCAATGGCCTGTGGAACAAGTTAACTTGACATTAAATTTAATCTTTTCAAATGAAAAGGTTGAACCAATCACTAATTATGAACAGTATTCTGATTCAGCAAACTTGTCAGGGTCGCAGCCTACTGTTTGAGGTTTGCTCACAACTGTTTAACTACAATAAAAAACAGCTAAATAAAAACAATCATAATTATACAGAAGTTGCAACCAAGTACTGGATAGGGCATGCACAACAAAAGGAGTACAATAAAGAGTTAGAATTCTTGACTAATGGGAAACAAACAAAAGAACCTGTACCATCAGTAGTTGTGGATCTAAATTTGTTCAGAGATGAGGAAGGCCTTCTAAGGTGTAAAGGGAGATTAGACAAATCAAAACTGTCATACAAAAGCAAACATCCAATCCTTTTACCTAGATTTAGCTGTTTGACCACATTAATCATCAGACAAACACACAATGATGTACATCATATGGGGGTACCACAGACACTAACTACATTAAGAAAAACTTATTGGATACCCAAGGGAAGGATCACTGTTAAAACAGTCCTGAGTGAGTGTGTCACATGTAGGCGTATTCATGCTAGGCCCTATAGGAAACCAAATCCTCCTGCTTTGCCAGAGGAGTTACTCTCAACAGACCCTTTGAGACTGTAGGCATTGACTATACAGGAGCATTGACTGTAGGGGTGGGTGACACTGAACAAAAAATGTACATTGTACTGTTTACATGTGCTGGCTCACGAGCTGTTTATCTGGATGTTGTGGAGGACCTTACAGCAGAATCTTTTGTTGCTGTCTTTAAGAGATTCTGTGCACGACATTCAGTACCCAAGACAGTTTGGACTGACAATGCTACATATTTCAAGGCTGGTGAACAAGTCATCAACGACTTGTTAAGCAACGAACTCACACAATTATATATACAAAATTCAAACATAAAGTGGAAGTATATTCCAGTTGCCTCTCCTTGGTATGGTTCTATCTGGGAGAGGAATATACAAACAGTAAAGAATTGCTTGAAGAAAGCAATTGGTAAAAAACAGATACACTTATTTGAGTTGCTCACTCTCCTGGCTGAGATTGAGAACATCATCAACAATAGACCACTCACTTATGTGAGTGACAACATTAATGACCCGGAACCATTAACTCCAAATCATTTGATTCGGGGAGAACAAGTTAGTCTCCTGCCGGACTACAATATAGACTCTTCAGAAGACCCAAACTGGACTCAACGACACGATGAACTCCAGACTAAGTTACAACACTTAACTAGAGTTAAAGCTCATTTTATTAAACAGTGGAAAACTGAGTACTTGATGGGTCTAAGGGAGAGACATAAACAAATGACTAAGAAGGATTGGTCTGACAAAATTAAGGTAGGGGACCTTGTTCTCATACATGACAGTACTCCAAGACAATACTGGCCTCTGGCTAGAGTTTTAGAACTCAGACCAGGGGCAGACGGGGTGACAAGAGTGGTCAAATTAAGGACTTCAACGGGTGACACAACAAGAGACATTTCTTTTGTACCCTTTAGAGTCTGGACCCAAAACAATGGACTTTGGAGAACCTTCTCCACTGACAGTAACAACTGGAGACACTGAACTTCCAGTAACTATTCCTTTGACAGTAGGAGTGGTAACGCATCCTACTACAACATTGACAGACACAAGACCTCAGCGACAAACAGCATTAAAGGCGCGACTAGTTTTACAACAAAAAATAGATGCTGGGGAATTGTAATTTTATCTTCTAACTTTCACTTTTTCTTTCTTATGGTAAAGACCATAGACAGTTTCATCCTATGGATGTATATTTCTCTTCTAATTAAATGCTACACCTTCTCCATGAGAAGGTGAGGATAGTCACTGTTAATCAGATTAACAGGCATTTACAGTCAAATAGTTAGCTAGTCTACACTCAGACATAAAAATTGGTGACAATGACACCAAAATTTTTATCTCCCGGGGCCCCCAGTATATGGAAAACTGATGAGTGGGTAGTTGGGAGGTAACGAAAATGGTTCACTGAGTAGGTAGGTAGTTAATCTAACAATTATTAAATTCCTTTTATGTCAATAACTGGGTGGATGAAACCAATTGGTTGCTCACCAGAGTTATTCTCCACACTAGTATTTATATACTGTGTGACAAGAGCGTGCTCGGTAATAGATATACATTACCGATCAACCAACCGAAGAAAAAACTAAGAGGACGCTGGTGGAAAAAGCCCCGCGAAAAGGGGAACAAAGGAGAACGAAAACGAGGAACGGGTCGAGAGGACGGAACGAGAGAAAGGAGAAGAACAGACAACGAAAAAGATCCCCACCAGCAAGTACGCTCTCAACAATTAAACGAAAAAGGGGAAAAGGGACTCTAATAACTAGCAGTAAGTGACTAATTGTGTTTTTAACCCAGTTAGAAGTAAACGCATTAAATTAAGCTCGGTCAGACAAATTAGGCCTACATTGTGGCCTAAGACCTAGCATCAACTCATAGCTTAACAAAGGTGAAGGTAGATTGCCCTAACCTAACTTGGTGAGGAATCCTACTGTGGACCTCAATTTATCTGCCCGCTCTGGACCATTTCCGGAATCTCTAGGCTGACCCCTACAAGGCTAGACTTAATCTACTCTATAGTTAGACTGGAGATATAAGGGGTGGGTTAATTGTGGACCAATTCATACAGAGCATTTTTCACCCATGTACGAATGCACACAGTATTGTACACATATCGGTACGTAACACAATAGGTTGTGTGTGTAATATAGACACGAGTAAACATGGACTGATAGGTTGATAGGGCATCAGTAGACAATAGGTAGGAGAATGAATGAGTAATAAAATTAATAAAGGATAACGGTCAAGATAAGATATGGACGTATGGATGAATATGGTCGAATAATAATATAACACCAGACAGGACACAACATATAAATAATGACTTATAGAGAATGAAGTTTTTATTATTATTATTAAAGAATTTACCATACATTGAATATGAACGATATCCACATACTAAATACGTGATTCAGTATTCAGGGTATGGAAAATGTGAAGGAAATTAAGTTACTTTATTACGTCATAGTTATTCAAATTATGCCATACGATACGTCAATTCATAATTAATACGCCATAGTTATTTAATTCATACATTATCATACAGTACAAGTCATTATTTGGAGGATTTAAAAGAAACGAATTAGAAACAAAGGGTAGGTATTAAGGACTAAGAAGTACAACTACGGGTTCCAATCCTGCTATATGCAATGTGTATGCATAATCTAATAAAAAATAGGGACGAGGGTTAGCTGCAAGACAATCAAAATAGAATAGCATAATAGAAAGCACAAATCGAAATTCTATCCACACTCGCTCAGGCGATTTTGGTTTCTCATGTAAAAGTGAACATTAAAACATGAAAACCATACAACATAAGTACTGCATGAAGACAATGAATATAAAGATCCATATAATGATTATATAATGATTATGTAGAATTATTCATTGTTTATTTTTTCATATATATGTTATTTAAGAGATATTTTGCTTCGTTTTTTTAAACACGTATCGTACTGAACTACTGAAATATAAAGCGCGGAGAAACTGAACACAGCTCGGCGCCTTAGTTTTGCATCCACTGCAGCCTAGTACAGTGTGACGAGTGCAGTGGCGGTCCTGGCATTTTTGGCGCCCTAGGCGAGATCATGCAAAGGTGCCCTTCCTCTGTCAACAGCACATTCCCCTCCCGCCTGGTGCATAACCTCTGCCGCAATAAAACACATTGAACACATTGTCTTTAAAACACAAAGCACCCCCTTCATTTATTGTTCTTAGCTTCAAGTAAGAACAAGTTGTCTTGAAACAAAAACTACAAAGAAATCTTGTATGAATAATAATTGAACACTCAATAAAGATCCCCAAATATATTGCAAACAAAATAAATATTCCAATGTATACTGCACACAAAATAGATAAATAAAAAACACTAATAAATCACACAATGTAACTTAATAAAGGAATAAGAATGCCAGCTAGCAAATAATTGAATTTTAAATTTGGTTTGAAGGTTTTAGGTCTCGTTGTTTTCCTATTAAAACCTGATCCTCCTGGTCTTCCTTGATGCAAATTCATCACTCATCATGCAAATTCATCAATTAGATATAAAAATGAAACTTAAATAAAATGTTCATGACATACCTCTACTTTTCGATCGCATCTCCTCTTCCTCTTTTCTTCTCTTTCTTCCCTGTGCACCTGATGGCTTTGTCCTCTTCAACATGATGCTCGGCCAGGCACGACTCACTGTAAACTAAAACACATACGAAATTGTGGAATGGAGAAAAACCCGTCGCTAGCTACACTCTAATTTACTCTGCTTAATTTTAATAATTATAAACAGTTTTAACTTATACCTATTTCATTGCTTGTTTATTTTAATGAAATAACTTTTAATTTAGTTTTATAAATTGATTTTTACAAGCAAAATCGATACCTATCACCAAGGATAAATATATATCTCCAACCGGGGTTGGTGAGACCGTGAGTTGGTAAATTTCTCAAGCCCTGGATTGGAGCCTGTTTGAGAAAAAACAAAAAACGGGCGTGCTATGTCGCCCCCGCCACCAATTGGCGCCCTAGGCGGCCGCCTATATCGCCTATGCCCAGGACCGCCGTTGGACGAGTGGGGCGTCTTGCATCATTGCATGTTGATCAAGCTTCGTTAATTCGTTATACAATATCGCGATGGATATACAAAAATATTTCAAAAGAAAATCAGTTGAGTCGGTTGAAGAACACAATGAAAGTGATACAGCAGAACCCTCCCGTAAAGTTATTAGACAAGCGGAAGACGATGTACATCAACCAGAACTAAGCGATGAAAATGCAAGTGTCAGCAATCAAGTACAGGTTGAGGTGCCGTCTGAAACGAAGGCTTCACAGGACCAACCGACCACTGGTAAGTTGATCTGGTATAAACGTGTATACACTCAGAGCTGGGCAGTATTTAAATACATTTGTATTTAAATACGTATTTAAATACATTTGTGTATTTAGAACTGTATTTATAAATACATTGTTTTTCATGTATTTAAATATAGTATTTAAATACTTTAATGAGTATTTAAATACAATGTATTTAAATACTCAAAATATAAAAATGTAAATACTTTTACTGGTTTAATACACGTTCTGTACTAGCACAGTACGACGCGTCGACAGTGTAGTACAGCATGGTTCATGTTTCAACGTGTCAGTTCAATCAGTTGTGTGCCACTCTTAGTCGAAAGCGGTTGATTTCTTTATCGTGTGCGTGTCATGGCTTCAACAAGCAAATCCGGTGAATCAAACAGTGATATATCTGCAGATAACAATTTAAAATGTATTTACAAATGTATTTAAATACAAGTGATGTATTTTGTATTTAGTATCTAAATACATTCGTAAAATGTATTTAGTATTTAGTATTTAAATACATTTCTCCCATGTATTTAGTATTTAGTATTTAAATACATTCAATGTATTTATTGCCCAGCTCTGTATACACTAAATAATTGTATGCATGAAATCAATAAATGTGAATAAAATAGCTACTTTTTTTGGTAAATATGAAAACTATAGGATCAATACCTGATTTCAAATTTCAGAAAATATAAGTAATTACATCATAATATGGCTTAGATTCCACCACTGTGACTCTCCTCTCCAAACTTTTGTTGGAAAGGATACATATTTCATGTGGATGGTTGTATAGTGGCTGTTCAAAAATGGCAGTTGCACTGACATTTTCAGATAGTTTTTACACAAAATAAGCTTAAAATGCGTTGGCTTACGAGGCTCCGTCCCGGACCCCGCTTGGGGGAGCTTCCAGCTCTCCCCCAGAGCCCCTAACTGTATGGGCTCGCCCGATTCACCACGGAACCTGACGAACGTAGCTCAAATTCGCACCCCCCCTCTTGGGGCATTTCTGGCTACGTCCCTGACTGAACTTAATAAAAAAAATAGGATAACCCGAAGATCAGGGCCCCCAGCCTTCTTTAGTTAGCCTTATAAGGCTAACTAACGAAAAAATATCACGACTTATCACGAAAATATCACGGCGTACAGTTGACCTAACGATTGGTTAGGTTAAGTCGTGATCAGGGCCGACGAGAGCTGCTACGGGCCCCAGAGAAGGATTGATATATGGGCCCCCCTGTTTACTCAGTATTTTATTATGAGTGTTTTTTGTATAAATAACAAGCAAACTGATTATATGTCCAAGTCACTATTCAAAACATACAGTATGAATAAACAACTCAGGAGAAAATGACCATTTTATTTTTCGAATCAATTATATTAATTCTATCACCATACAATTTACATATGCAGTACCAGTACATGCAGGCAAGACAATTGTTTACTGCAAGATTTTCATAATCAGAAGTGTACTTTCTTTGCCTTTTCTCTAGCAAAGTGGTAAATGATTTTGATGAAATTTAAAGTACGGGCTAACTGGCTTTCAATTACAATGGTTCCCAGATCTGTCAGTCGGTCTTGGGTGTTGGTGGACCGCAGACAATATTTTATGTTTCAGTTTGACTGATAATAATTTTTATAAAATGTATGTTCATTAATTATATTTCCTCTCTGTTATTTAATCAATTGCTTTATTAATATTTTTAGATTTCATCCCCTCTTTCCGGGCCCATGGGAATTTATTCCGGCTTCTCCGCCCTCTCGGCGGCCCTGGTCGTGATATTTTCGTCAGTTAGCTTTATAAGGCTAACTAACGAAGGCTGGGGGACCTGATCTTCAGGTGATCCCAAAAATAAAGCCAACATAGTCACTTTACCTAACTTGCAAGTAAAAAAATAAGGCCAGCATAGCCACTTAGCCTGACATACAAGTACAAAAATAAGGCCAGCATAGCCATTTAATCTAACATTCAAATACAATCTTATCATAGCACTTAACTTAATATGCAAATACAATCTTTGCTACCTTACAAAAATAAGGTATTGTATAATAATACTACTACTTGAAAATGTTTCAATTTACAATGACATGAATAATTTTGAAACTCGACTATTTATTTACATATTTATTTACATATGTTAATGAGAACTAATATTGAAATTACTAATTCTAAAGAATATTACAATTAAAATTACATAAGTTAAAATTACAAGGCATATATATATATATATATATATATATATATATATATAATATATATATAATATTTAGGAGAAATCCAATGACAAGGAGGAATGTAAATGCCATGAAAAGTCTTCTTTAATGCGCAACGTTTCGAGCAATACGCTAATCATCAGGCTAGATAATAACAATATGAAATTAGAATCAATAAATAAATGTGAACAAGACAAAATAATTTCCATAAAACCTATTCAGTAAAAGCAAATTTTAAAAAGACTAAAAGAAGAGGGTTAAATTCAAAGTTATAAAAATTTACATATAAAATTAACCAGAAATTTAAAAAGCTATTTTTAAATTACATATAGTAAATTTGAAATTAGTACACTGGAATAATTAACACTAATACAATGGAATAATTAACACTACGAACCTTTCAATGCTGGTTCCGAGGCACGAGTAATTTAAAACAAAACAAAACAGGAAACAAGCTATGGGTTGGGCGGTTGGAGTTATAAGTTAGGGGAGGGGGGATTATAAAAAATTGGGGAGGGGGAGGAAGTCGGGGAGGGGGGTTTATAAAAAATTTAGAGGGACAGCTGAGGAATCCACGTTTAGAGAAGGGGTCAATGTTTTAATATAAAGAGATTCCAAAATTCTAAGTGAGTTAGGACAAGAATTACAACCGAGAATTTTAAAATGATCTAAAGTGACATCAGTTTTACATTTTATACTGTGTTCCCGAATACTGGAGGCTTCCTTTTTATTTAAAATTTTACCTGTTCGGCAACTTATTCCCATATGCGAATAAAATCTAGTCCTGAGGGAGCGCACGGTGCTGCCAATGTAAGTACCAAGGAGACACCTTGGGCAGGTAAATAAATATACAACACCGCTACGCAACGAATCAGGAGTTCGATCCTTCGCTGAGAAAAGCTACCTAAAGACATTTTGTTATAAATATAATGCGAAAATCAGTATGATAAAAATTTTTTCTTAACAACTTTGTAAATTTAAGTTTAAATTCTTTATTCATGGGACCCATTTCAGGTACCAGGAATATTTTTATATCTTTAGGCACTGAAATACAGGAAAGTTGAGGGCTATAAACATTATTTAAGAAAGATCTTATTAGTTTATCTACATATTGAACAGGAAAACTATTATTGGTAAAATATGATCTTAAATTATTAAATTCATCGTTTAGTAAGGTAAAACTAGAGGTCAAATTATATCCTCTGAACAAGAGAGTTTTAATACACGACATCTTATAGTTAAAATCAGTAAACTAAAGAAATTCATGCCCAAACCAGTAAAAGTGGGTTTCCTGTAAACTGATGTAGTAATAGAATCACCTTTTTCCGAAATTAAAAGATCTAAAAAGGGAAGGGAGCCATTTTTCTCAGTTTCCATTGTATAAGTTATATTGGGGTGCAGAGAATTTAAGAAGTTAAAAAATTGTTGCGCTTGTACAGCATTATCAAAAACAGCTAACGAGTCATCAACGAAGCGTCGATAGAAAATTGGTTTACAATGGGTGGGAGATTGTCTAAAAATTACACTCCCCGACTCCCCTCCCCCCTCCCCAATTTTTATAATCCCCTCCCCTAACTTATAACTCCAACCGCCCAACCCATAGCTTGTTTCCTGTTTTGTTTTGTTTTAAATTACTCGTGCCTCGGAACCAGCATTGAAAGGTTCGTAGTGTTAATTATTCCATTGTATTAGTGTTAATTATTCCAGTGTACTAATTTCAAATTTACTATATGTAATTTAAAAATAGCTTTTTAAATTTCTGGTTAATTTTATATGTAAATTTTTATAACTTTGAATTTAACCCTCTTCTTTTAGTCTTTTTAAAATTTGCTTTTACTGATAGGTTTTATGGAAATTATTTTGTCTTGTTCACATTTATTTATTGATTCTAATTTCATATTGTTATTATCTAGCCTGATGATGAGCGTATTGCTCGAAACGTTGCGCATTAAAGAAGACTTTTCATGGCATTTACATTCCTCCTTGTCATTGGATTTCTCCTAAATATTAAATTGAAGCTTTGTAGAAGCAAACCGCATGACTATATATATATATATATATATATATATATATATATATATATATATATATATATATATATATATATACAGGGTGTCCCATAAGTCTGGCATCATAGAAAAAATAATAAAAAAAGGCAAAACAAAAGCTTTTATTTACAGAACGTGCTCAATATGTCCACCATTGTTTTCAATACACAAATTCAGACGTGATACCCAGTCAGCAAGCACACGGTGAATGATGTCAGGAGTAATGGTGTTACATGCCCCAATAATGCGCTGCCGCAAATGTTCAACACTCCTAATTTTCTCTGCGTATACCAGCGCTTTCGAGTGGCCCCAGAGATAAAAATCTAGTGGCGTGAGATCCGGGCTTCTAGCTGGCCATTCCACAGGCCCTCGACGTCCTATCCAATGACCAGGGAATTGTTGGTACAGGTATTCCCTTACTTGGGTGCTGTAATGTGCAGGAGCGCCGTCTTGCTAGAACCATGTTGGGAAATTTCCTTCTTCGTTCAAGACACTGGGAAATGCTTCTTCCTTGAGCATACGTCGGTAGGTGCCTCCAGTGACACGTTCATCGAAAAAGAGGGGGCCTATAATGCGATCCTTCCAAATGCCACACCATACCATCACCCTAGATGCACCTTGTTCCTTTGAAGAGGTATACCAGTGAGGGTTGTTTTGAGACCAGTAGCGGGTGTTCTGCCGATTTACCTCACCATTTCCATAAAAAACAGCCTCGTCACTGAACAGAATGGTGGACGGGAAATTGGCATCCCGAGCATAAGAAAAATATGAATTATGGTTTGTAGAAATAGAAAAATATGAATTTCTCCTATGATGCCGGACTTATGGGACATCCTGTATAATATAATAAGTCAATAAGTGGACCTGCTATAATGTGCGGTATTATAATGCGTGTTCGGAGTTAAGCGATTTATTTTTTAACACCATGAAAATATTATTACACGCATAATTTGAAGTTACGCGATTTTTAAATAATAAAAAAAACAAAAATATGGTACGTAAACTGTCGTAAACACATGCACATATTCACGTGTGTTTCTGGACACCAGGAGGAATCGAAGCACGTGTGTTTGGGTTCGTGTGAACTCCGCCATGTTGCTGACAGTGATCCCAACATGGAACGGAGCAGCACATTTAATAGAAAATTAGAGGATCTTCTCCGATGCTACAAGGAAATTTATCGGGAGAAAAAGGTGGCACGACAGTCAACGTTAGATGCATATTTCAAGAAGCCAGCTGCTGCTACAACCCAAAATGACGAAGAAAACGCTCTCGATGTACTTTAAAGTTTTTTTGATTATGAATTTTACATTTACGTTATTAAATACATTTTTTGCTTGTAATATTTGTTTTTCATTCATTTCGTACTAATATATTTTGGTAAAAGGGATTAAACAATTAATAATACATTGACTTTAAGGCCCCGCAAGGGGGTTCTAAGCTCGTGCTCTTGAGTGCTCTTTGTGCTCGTTTGTACGTGCTTGTTCCTGGAGGTTTCACGTGCGCCCTCCCGGCCCTAGCACCCAAGGATGATGGGGCTCGACCCTGCAGTCCTTGTCATCCTTGGTCTTTTTCTACTTCGGCTGTACCCTCCACCCTTTCTTTTTTCTCTGTCTTTCCTCTCACTTTTTTGTTTGTTTTTCCGCCGAGATATGCCCTTTTAAATAGAGGCGAATCGGTTCTTCCCGAACTTAAAAAAAAAAAAAAAATTGACTTCAAGGAAAAAATAAACTTATAACATTGTCCATATGGTAAAACGCGCATGTCATTTGCGCGTGTTTGCATAACGCGCCATTTTTCAGGAACGCATCCCGCGCGTTATTTATATATACTGTGTATATATAGTTACAGGGAATCTGCGTAACTAAGGATTTCATGTCAGGTTAAATCGTGATATTTTCCTTAGTTTTAACGAAAATATGACAACTTAACCTTACATGAAATCCCTGAACATTTTAGAAATTTCATGAAATCCCTAGTTACACAGATTCCCTGTAACATACTGTATATACTGTAAAGAAAAATCCACCAAGTAAAAGGATAAAAACTAAATCTTAAAATCTAAAATTAAGCTGAAAACATGAATAAAGCTTTTCGAAGGAAGACACCACTTTTTAGTCAGGTCCACAGAAAGACAAAGTGAAAGAAGATATTGCAAAACTGTGACTAATTTTGCACATGCGCCAAGGAACATCTGGTAGAATCAAAGTATATATATATATATATATATATATATATATATATATATATATATATATTAGGTGTCCCAATTTTTTTTCTTAACACGACCTGACCACTCGTGTCATGCCCGGATGTGGTTTGGGCTAAAGCATTGGCTGTGTGATTTTCAACTCGATCAGATGATATTTAGAGGTCCCGACGTTTGATGACTTTTTTTTGGTTTTCAGAATTGATCATTATGGCGTTGACAAGATCAAACATCAAGCTGTGGCTTCTTGAGAGGTCTCCGATAGCAGAGCTGGCTAAATCTCGATTACCAAGTAATATGGACGTGTTGCTCCTTTTCTTCTACCATCACCGCGACCAAAAGAAGACAGATTCCAATAGTGTCAAGGCTGTAATATCGGCTGTATTAGAAATCTGGGCTAGAGCCAACTCGAATCTGGCAACAACCTCCGTTCATGCCTCGACTAAACTGAAAGCTTTGGTTCAGAGGTATCGAAATTTGCATAAAAACAAGAACAAGACTGGAATGACTTACAATATGCAGCGGGATGTATTCTTGGCTGATATGGAGGATATTTTTGATGTCGCCCGCTCAGACGTTCTGGATCGGGGAGATATCCCTCTTGAAGACAAGGAATTCCTTATTTCCCAAAGGGCAGATCGACATACGAGTTACATGGGAGGTGAAGATAGAAAATATAATGCAGCCACAATGAAAAGACAGGAAAGGGAAAGGGCTCTTGAGCGGGCACACCGGCGTCAAACGGAGGAGGCTCTAGCTGTAGGAGTCACAGAAGAGGCTACCGACAGCAGTTCTAGCACATCGTCAGATGACAGTGGAAACGAAGCCGTCACTTGTGGACTTAAACCTTCGAAAGCTCCCAAACATGACAGACTAAAAGAAAGTCTGAGTGATCTTGACCTGGCAGCAACCTGGGATCGCGAGGGCCTTTCTGTTCGACAGGCAACATCAGCGTTTGCTGCGACTGCAAAATCCCTAGCTCTCGGTCCTGACAGTGTTCCATCAAAGAGCACGGTTCACCGCTTCCGACAAAAGGCCCGTACAATGATAGGGACCAATGTTATTGGCCACCTCGAGCAGCTTCCACCTCGACTGCAGATCCACTGGGACACAAAGATACTCACTGACATCGAACAGGAGGGTAAGTCAGTCGATCGGATTGCTGTTGTGGTGACTGGGGATGGTGTGGAAGGGCTATTAGGAGCACCGAAAATAATAGACGGCACAGGACAGCAAATGGCAAGCGCAGTCCATCAAGCGCTCACCCTAGTCGGAATTGAGGACAAGATCATAGGCATGGTGTTTGACACGACGGCATCAAACACAGGGATAGTGCAAGGTGCGTGTGCGCGTTTGGAAGCGGCATTGGGAAGCTCTCTTTTATGGTTTGCTTGCCGTCATCACGTTCACGAAGTGATTCTCAAGGATGTCTTCGTTGTGTGCCTAGGAACACCACCAAGTCCTCAAATCCCACTTTTCAGGAGATTCAAGGAGGCCTGGCCATCAATGAACCACTGTCAGTTGGATGCATTTGACAAGGACGAGGTGGCTAAAGCCTTCATAAATGACAATGCTTGCCTTTCACAAATGCGACGAGGTAATAGACTATCTCCGCGATGCCCTAAGAAGTGGTAATCATCCTCGAGAGGATTATGAAGAACTTCTTCGACTGAGCCTCTTGTACCTCGGAGACGACGTAGGACGTTACAAGCTTCGGCCTCCAGGGGCTTACCATCAGGCCAGATGGATGGCCAAAGCTATTTACTGCCTGAAAATAGCATTACTGCAGTCCCAGTTCTCCGAACTTCGTCTCCAAGAACTGCAAGGGGTTCGCCGTATGGCTCTCTTCGTGAGCCTTGTATACGTGCGTCGTGCGTCACTGGCACGAGGCTCCCATCGCCATCAAATCTCCCAAAAATGACGTTAGGCTGTGCAATCTTCTTGTAGGTTACCCTGACAAGGACGTTGGAAACACAGCTTACCGGGCTGTGCTCCGTCATCTGTGGTATATCTCGGAGGACTTAATCTGTCTTGCACTGTTTGATGACAGAGTTGACGACAATGAAAAGCGTAACATGACGGCTAACCTGAAAAAGGACTCAAACGGGTCCAAGGCAAGGGACTGCAAGTGGATGGCCGTTTAAGTCCGTGGGTGACGAGTCGATCCACCACACTCTTCCAGTTTCTCCAAGTTGAGCCCACGTTCCTCACCAAAGACCCTGAAACATGGCCTACTGACGAAAACTACCGTCTGGCAAAGAGCCGAGCTGCAGAACTGATGGTGGTCAATGAGGCAGCAAAGCGAGGCATCGCCCTCATTGAGAAATACACAAGCAAACCTCTGTGCCGTGATGAAGAAGACCTCCAGTTCCTCCTTCGAACTGTCCACTCACACCGATGGAATGTGAGCTGGAAGGGAACAAAAACGGATCTCATGAAACACGTGTTTAGTTAAAATGCATAAATGTGATGCTTTGAAATTGTTGCTTGTGTGTTAAGATTAAAATACATGTTTATTTTGTATAATCATCTTTGTGATGGAACTTTTGAGAGAAATATTTCAGTTAATTTGCCTTTCAGTTAAGAGGAGAAATAAAGTTTTCAAAGTTCGGGACCTTTAAATTTCCTTCGATCTCTCTGAAATTTTACCGGAAGACTTCTAATGGGAAACATCAAAAGAGCGCAACACGAGCGGATTTGTATCCCGAAAAAAATTTGACCCCCTATGAGTGCCCTTTTTGTCCATTTGTCAGAGTTAGCCCACTGTATTGATTGGAATAATGCTTCAGTTTTATTCCATTCAAGCAACATTGTTAATAGAAATATTCTTGAGTCTGCCATTATCCAACTTTCAAATAACTTCAACATAAGCAAAGGTCTTTTTCAACTCGATCCTGTTATGTTGAATTCCTTTAAAACAGATTTAAATAAGAAGGGTAAAACATTAAATCTTTGGTAAACTTGTCTTCTACTTTATTAACTTTTAATTTGCATTTTATTTTTTTATATATATCAAAACCTGACCATAGGCAGCAGTGTGTTAAAACCCGGACAGAGTTCCAGTATAAATTTGTATTTTTATAATCCATGTGATCTTGTGCTAAAAATCGATTAACTTTTAATTTGCATTTTATTTTTTTTATATATATCGAAACCTGACCATAGGCAGCATTGTGTTAAAACCCGGCAGAGTTCCAGTATAATTTTGTATTTTTATAATCCATTTGATCTTGTGCTAAAAATCGATATTTTTCCTTACAAATCTGTACGCCTCACTGGTAATCCTTTAAGGTTTTAATTTTTAATTTTTTATTATTTTTACTTCTCTGTTTATTGTATATATATGTATGTATGTATGTATTTGTATATATAGATATGTATATATGTTATATTATATATATATATATATATATATATATATGTGTGTGTGTGTGTGTATGTATGTTATTTATTTATTTTTTTTTTTTCTGTAACCTATATATAGGCTTAACCTTTTTATGTACTTCAGTGTTCCTGAGGATGTCATTAGACGAAAGCGCTTGAGCACCATTTTGTGTTTCCTTTCCTTCGTGGTTTTATTCATCATAAATATTTTTCACGTGTTACCTTCGTGAAATAATTTTCATATATATATATATATATATATATATATATATATCTGCAATGACCACGTTCCTTAATATTATGTCGTTTCTATTTATATATATATATATATATATATATATATATATATATATATATATATATTGTGTGTGGTGTGTGTGTATATTTCAATAAAAGCAATGAACTGTACTGAGAAATGGGCATCAGTTCACAAGAAACTAAAGTTTCAGTACACACCATCATCATCACAACTTTTAGAAGGAGTAATGGTATGTACAACGACATACTCCTCGTTGCTGCCAAAATGTTCCTTATACTCCAAATATGGGCATCACCAAATTCAGTTTAAATGGAGTGGATTTTACTTCCATTAGCTGCGTTTATGTCGTCTGTTCACGTACAGCAGCGTTTCTTAACCTGGGGTGCTAGCACCCCCAGGGGGTCCTGAAATCGATTTTAGGGGATGCTGGAAAAGGGCTTCTGTCATGTGCAGTATGGATACGTTAGGTTCGTTAACCAAACTCCTTCACAAACTCCTAATCTTTTCTATTTTATTAACAGATATTATTGTATGAGAATTTGAATATATATTTAATTACGAAAGATTTATTGCACGTTTACATTATCACCATTAATATTAAGAAGGAAGACGTTGACTCTGTGTCACGAGAAATTTACTTTTTTTTGCATGATTTTGACCCCCAAGATTAGGGGGTAAGTAATTCTCCTTGATTGTTATTCTTAACATTTCTTTTGGCCGCTTGATCTATTGTTATATTCAAGAACAAGTATTTTATTATATTGTTATATTCAAGAACAAGTATTTTATTATATTGTTATGTTCAAGAAAGTATTTAGGTTTGAATTTGTAAATATAATTCTTTGTGTCTCTCGTCTTAATATCGTTTTAAAATTTTCCTCGTTTATTTTTTACTCTAAATGTGCTGCTTTTAAATGTATGTTCACTTTGCTTTAACTTGATATTTTTTATTCAAAATATTATTGGTCAACTATAAACTGTATTCATATTCTTGTTTTTGTATTTGCGTGGTGCTTTTTGCTACTAACCAGGTGAAGGGGGTGCTGGACTGCCTAGATTAGCCCCCCGCCCATGGCCTAAACCATTAGAGGTACAGTAAAACTAAACATACCTTACAAAAGAGAATTTAATCCTGCATTTAATGAGAAACAATTAAAACTGGGTGTTCCCGCCATTGGCTTCCAAGACAGCCTGAATTCGCTTTGGGTAGCTTGCCAAAAGTGACGTGAATAGATCTTGATCGTTACGCAAATTTGCTAAAACAGTTTCAATGTGTTGCGTGATTGTATCCTTCGAAAATCGATTTGCTGCAGGTTCTTGAAACAAGAGACATTCAACCTTGTCCTTTATAACTGATCCAATGTGTTCACAGACGTTCAGATCGGGAGAATTTCCTGGCCATTCTTCATTTCCAAAGAAATCGATCTCATGGTTCCGCAACAACTGTTGAGTGGCTAATGTCTTAAAGCAGGGGGCCTTATCGTGCAGAAGTGTGACCTGATCGACATCCATAACATTGTTTGGGTTTCTTAGAAAAGGAATGACATGCTGGGATAGAATAATATCATGAAAATACTGTCCGTCCCAACTCTGACCATTTGGCTTCAGCACCCACATGAACTTCTTTGCGGTGAACAAAACAAACACACCAACACAGTCTGGACTTTTGAATAATTCGCAATAATGTTCATTGTCATCGATTTCATCTGGTGTTGTGGCCCACACTCGATCATTTTGGTAGTTAGGCCGACGTGTTACGTAAACAAAAAATTCATCGGAGACAGCTAAATGCATGAAATCATCCACATCCCAATCTTCAAGATAATGGGCAAACCATATTCTGTTATCGATGTTAAGTTGAGTTTTTCTTGGCTTTGGAAGTTCATGCCAAGGCTTTAAACCTTGCCTATGACGGTACAGTCGAATGGGTGCTACTATAGCGTGATTCCTACCTCGATTCGGCGGTCTACCTTTCAATTATAGCTTCTTACCTTGTTTACTAATTGCTTGTTTACATTCCAATGTCCATCGCCCTTGACGATTGGTTAGGTTTAGTCATGATATTTTCGTTAGTTTTAACGAAAATATCGTGACTAAACCTAACCAATCGTAGGTAGACCACATACTATAGTAGCACCGAAACTATTTTTTAAATAAATAAAATTGAATAATAAATAGCATTTTATATTTATTATATTTTCATTTATACCTTGGATAGGAATCACACTCTACAGTACTGTAGTTTCGAACCAAAACGGGTAGGAATCACCCTATAGTATCGAAGTCACCGGTTGGAATCACGCTATAGTAGCACCGTCGAATGATCTCACCATTAATGATCTTTCCTCTCAACACTTCGATCTCTCTAGAAAGTTTGGCACAGCTGTTTTTCCGCTTACGCGTACCGCTTTCAATGATGTCCTTTGTTTCCTGAGAGAGTGGCAAATTTGGGCGCCCAGATTTGGTTGTATCCATTTCACATTCATCCAAAGTTTTATTCCAATTTCTTTTGACGAAGTCCTCACTTCTTGGCAACCCATGAACGTGTTATAAAGGTGGCTCCAGCATCACGAGCTTCCCGAAATGTTATTGCTCGTATGCGATCTATCACACGTTGCCTCTCCGAATCACCAATTAATTGAGAAGCCATTATATTATCACTTTATCAGCTAGAGTAATTTTAATACCTGCAATAAATAAAGAATTTTATATATTTTTATAATCACTAAAAACTATTTCGATATAAGTAAACATGTAAGCTGCAAATGGGGGGCTAAGGTTTTTTGGAACCCCTTACAGGGGGTGCTGATGTCGAAAAAGGTTAATAAACGCTGACATACAGTATACTTTCCTTTGCAACTCGTGTCTTTTAAATAAGGTATTTCCAGAGGTTGAAATCAAAGGGATAAAGCAGGGCCGTTTTCAGCCATTAGGGGGCCCTAAGCAGTATACCCATTTGAGGCCCCACCCCTCCATCCACCAACTCACGCCTTACTACATCATCACAGCACACACATACAAAAAATGGCTGTGTTAATAAAAAACAATTATGAAACAATTTGAATGAAACATTTATGTCCAAAACAACAAATATGTACTTCCAGAAGACAAACAGAAAAAATATCTTCATGAAATTCCTGAAAATTAGCTTTACATTATTTAGAATAAATGAGACAGAACTATATAAAAAAAATAATGGAATTATCAACTACCAAACAATTACTAACTCTACGATACAATCGTGTAATAGCTAACAGTTATACAGAACAGTTTGCATCTTCAAAATTTTTGCCTCCTAGATTTTTTTGGGCGAAATCATCAATAAACATCATCATATGAAATCTCCCTGCCAACGTCCTGGTCCTGGTGAATAATAATAATAATATTAATAATATTAATAATAACCAGCTATATTCTATTCTTGCCCACTGAGCTATGACCTGGGAGCCTGTCTAGGGGTCCCCTAGTTGCAGCGGGCCCTAAGCGGCCGTTTAGTCTGCTTATGCAGGAAACGGCCCTGGGATTAAGGCAACGCTTCCCAAACTTTTTTTTTATCTACTTCCGACTGACGTGAACCCTTCTCCCCCTTGGGCCCCTTCCTAGGGCATCTGCTGTCACTTTTTTAGGGGGTTAGTAGGCCTCGGGGTTCGGATCCCCAAACCTACGAAAGAGCTCGCTTTTAACACCTACGTGGGCCTGGTTGAACCCGGGCATCTGTTTTCTTCTACTCACGTTTCGTTTCTCTTCCACCCTTTTTCTACTTCTTTCCCATCTCTTCATCTGTTTAAGTTTCTCTTCTTCACTGCCCTCTTTCTTGGTCACATCGACTATCGACTACTCCATGTTATTTCATCTGGAAATGATCCACAATTTCATTTTCCTTTGTTAACCTCCTCACACCCATTTTCAATAGGATTTGCGGCCTCACAGTTTGGAAAAACGCTGGATTGAGGTGTCATTAGTCATCATTACCCATTGAGTTGCAGACACTGGTTCGAGGTTTGAATAAACTGAACTTAAAAATCATTAATGCCATTATAATCGTTCTGAAATACAATATTTAAATTCATGTTTGTATCTTAATAGCTGTAACAGGTTTGGAAAGTCGTTCAAATAAGTATCATACCTGTTTTACATTTGAAACAGGAAAAGGAGGTGACAAACCTAAAAGAAAATACAAAAAATTGAAGAAAAACTTAAAAGTAAAAATAATTTGGGCCGGTTTTACCAAATTAAGCTTAAGGAATTTTTTCTGTTTAAATGAGAATAATTAATTATTGTAAAGTCTTACAATTAATTAATAAGATTAATAAAATAAATAATAGGGATGGACTGGAACCGGAACTTTAAGTGTTGCTTAAACAACGAAAAAAAAAAATCTGTTTCATAGGACACCCAGAAATGCTAATATGATATTATAGGCCTTTCTCTCGGTTTTTAAACTAATTTCTAAAACTAAAGCCGTGAAATGAAGAGTTCAAGTAGGTCACTTTGTTTTATATGTTTTACCACTTTTTAAAACTGTTTTTTTTTTTTTTATAGGAATACAACAATGCTTCAAAGTAAGATTCACCTTGTATAGTATTTTTCCAAAACTGTATGTCATATCACCTAAAATATATTAAGTTTAGCATTTAAGTTGTTTTATAAGTACATGGAAAAATAATAACTCGTAAAAAAAAATCGATCTATGGGAAGCCACGAGTCTTTGACAGGTATGTTTCACGACAACCAGTCAGTCAGTCACACAGAGCCATCGGGATGACGCGTCCAGTACTTTAGTTTAACACTCATATCAAGTCAGCTCACCCAGCTGCCTCACACATGACTCAGTGTCTCCCTGAATAGCAGCTGGGGTGCACGTAAGGAGGTATGTGTACTGTACAGTTAGTAAAATAAGTAGTTACAACCAGGGCCGTAACTAGGGTTTAGAAATTAGTGAGGTCCAGATTTTTTTCGAGCGCGGCGGGACGAGCAAAATTCAGACCAAAATGACATCTACAAACACAACCCAAGCTATACACTAAACACAAAACCCATAAAATGCCTTTATAAGCTACATTATGTGAAAGAAAAAATAAGAAGCATTAAGAATTGCTTTTGTGTTACATCATGGATTGGAGAAAGAATAAGAACATTAATAAGACCATGTTTTAATTCATGAAACAGTAACCAATATCACAATAAAAAGTTCCGGTTCCGGCCGGAACATGAACTTCATAAAAAATGTGGTTCCGATCGGAAGTAACCGGCCGAAACTAAGTTCCGGTGCATCCCTAATAAATAATTACCCCAAAAGACATTTACAGAAAATAAAATTGTTACTCCCTTAAATTATAAATATTATGCCAACATGAAAATGAAATAGAAAATAAGAAAAATCATTGATGTTTTTTTAAAAAATTTTAAAAGTTAAAAATGATATTTACATTTACATTTTCTTCCTTTTATTTACATTTTCTTCCTTTCGCAACTCGTCTGAATATACGTTTTGACCTTAAACAGAAAAAAACAAACAAACGTTTTGACAAATTCCACACATAATTTTGTTAATTTTGCAACTTTCCTTGGGAGGTCAAAAAAAAAACAGAAAAAACAAACAACGTTTCGATAACAGATTCAAATTCTACGACCAAAATTTTAATTTTGTAATGGTATTTCCCATCGATTTTCCACATATTGCAATTAAGTATTTTTGACATTTAAATAGCACGAAGATTGGTTAAAAAAAATTAGGAGTTATATTGATTGTGATTGTGGTGGTAGGCTGTCATTACTTGATAGGGTATCGAAACCCGTGACCAAATGGAATACAAATCAGCTGATTTACGATTACATTTGTTTACAAATGCAGTATTGAAAAGTGCCAGTGCGGGTGGGAATGTTAATTATGAAGAACTAACTGTAATATATATATATATATATATATATGGGAATGAACTCAGAATGGTTCCCTGAGGTTTTTTATGATACACACAGACCGTGCATTAGGGCGGCTCGTTTTTACACTTTTTTCGATATTTGATTGGGGGTAGTGCGGAAAAGTTGCGATTTGGAGAGAAAATAAAGTGTGTAAAATTTGTTTGATCTACGTCAATACCTTCCGGTGGCGGCGAGTCCTTAAAAATCGAAAAATAGGCCTAACGGGGTAGATTGGAAAATGGTTTTAAAGACTTACAAAATAAACAATAAAAATTTCAGCACAATCTGTTAATAACTTCCGGTGGCGTCTTAGCCGTTAAAATATCCAAAATATTGATTTAAAGCAAGTTTTAACAAGATGTTATACAAATGTTAATTCCGGTATATTTCTGTGCAAACAACCCTGAGAACACTATTATAGGCTTGAATAAATTAATAGCAGTCATTGAACAATGAACATTATATAAAAATTATATAAAATTATATAAAATTTATGTGTTTTTAGGCCTATTTTTCGATTTTTAAGGACTCGCCGCCACCGGAAGGTATTGACGTAGTTCAAAAAAATTTTACACACTTTATTTTCTCTCCAAATCGCAACTTTTCCGCACTACCCCCAATCAAATATCGAAAAATGTGTAAAAACGAGCCGCCCTACCGTGCATGGAACAAGGAACTCTTCTAGGAAAATTAAATCCACTATAGTCCGAATAAGTAATGTAAATGACAAATACTATAGTTTTTTTCTTTTCATGATGCTAGCCCGACGTGGGCCCTAGATCCTGTCCCAAAGCTGGATCCTATCTGCTTTGCAGATAGCTGGTGAGGGAAGCTATTTTTGGGACCTCTTTGCGAGTGACCCGTTGCCCACGTCGGTTAGCATCATGAAAAAGAAAAAAACTATAGTATTTGTCATTTACCATTACTTAGTCGGACTATAGTGGATTTAATTTTCCTAGAAGAGTTCCTTGTTCCATGCACGGTCTGTGTGTATCACATATATATATATATACTGTGTATATATATATATATATATATATTAACCTCGTTAAGTTCCATGTATTGATCTCTCTTCACACGAAGGTCAAGCTGGTGGCCCCGCCTCTAGGTCTGGCTTGGTAGAGGAGCGAGTTGCTCTCTTGCGCTCTCCACCCATATAGCCAGATACACCCGGCTCATCTGGTACCGTCCTGAGCCAGGCATCTAGTCTTTTCTTGAAGACTTCAACTTTGACCCCTGTAACGTTTCTGAGGTCCTTTGGAAGCTGCTTAAAAAGTCTTGGCCCCCTGACAACCAAGCTAGTTTCCTTCGGTGTTGAGGAGGTGCTTGTCGGGCCTTTAATTTGGGAACACTACACATTCTGCCTTTCCTCTTTTCCAGCGTTGTTTGGATGGTAATTGGGTGTAGTTTGAGGTTTGGTACCATTTTTTCGATCATTTTCCATATGTAGACTATGGTGTACCTCTCTCTTCTCCCTTCCAGGGAGTACAGTCTGTACAGATTTAGTTTACATAGTCTTTCCAGTAGTTGAGTTCTTTGCAGCCATCAGTCTTGGCTGTGAAATGTCTCTGCGTTTCTTCTAGTTTTTTTAATTGCTTCCTTTTTATACGGGGACGTCAAAACTGAGCAGTATTCAAGTATTGAAGCAAAATATATCCAGTCAATAGGCTTTCATTAGTCATTTGCTTTTCTTTACTTTCAGCGTCAACTTTCTTAGTACATGCCCTATCACTAGCGGGCCAGTGATCAACCTTGTTTAAAATTTTCGTACCTTAGTGTTATCCCCCCAAGTTGCATAAAGGGGGGTGATGGGGTTTTGGGGGTGGGGTAATGGGGGAGGGATGGGTAATGGGGAGGGGTGGGGGTGAAACTTAGGTCCCCAGGTTGTGCACCTGGGTGTTAATAAATTACTGGGCCCGAAGGCCCCAGCACCGCGATTAAACTACAGAAAAGAACGCAGCCGTGAAAATTTTGAGCTCAGCTATCTGGGTGTTAATAAATTACTGGGCCCGAAGGCCCGATCACCGCGATTAAACTACAGAAAAGAACGCAACCGTGAAAATTTTGAGCTTCACATTGTCAAGATTTCTGAATCTATTTGGTCAATAAAATCCCGGGCAACGCCGGGTACCTCAGCTATCTGGGTGTTAATAAATTACTGGGCCCGAAGGCCCCAGCACCGCGATTAAACTACAGAAAAGAACGCAGCCGTGAAAATTTGAGCTCAGCTATCTCGGTGTTAATAAATTACTGGGCCCGAAGGCCCCAGCACCGCGATTTGTTATTTTATTTATTTGTCGGGTTCGAAATCCCAGCTGAGCCGTGAACGGCCAAATTCTAAAGGGCAAGTTCTACCTAAAGCCCAAGTTAAGCTAAATTAAAACTTACGGCTTTGAGATCCTATTAGGTCCTACCTCAGGGTAACCTCAGGGTTGCTGACTCGATGCGGGCCTACCTTAGACCTTAATTACATGAACTTAAAGTAAAGGGTACTATTTGTGGTCTTCTTTCTGAACCTTGCAACAACAACGCAACCTGGACTATTGCACGATGCAACAATCATGTATCTAAACAACCAAACTGAATTGCAAGAGAGCTCTCTATCAGACCACACCTACGTACGACCTTCCACAAACGAGTAGAAAGACGCGCAGCGCCCAAAATGATGCCAACAGTGTGACCAAACAATGATGCCACAAGAGCTCAAAAATGCTAGCTCTAAATTAAGTGAATTTTTCACTAACCTTACAATTATGAGATGGATATATATACACCTTAACTTAATATATACAAGCAATGCTGCATCAATCAGCTTAGTCATCATATCGCCTTGGGACAACAATGGTTCTTCCTCTTCTAGATTTTCTAACACTCCCCACCGAAGAGGCATTGTTGTCATTACCTTCTGCAAGGTTAGCCAAGCCTTCTCCATGAGGCTGTAACTCAAATGTTTCATCTTGACTATCTGTGTTTTTGCTGATTTCTAAAGCATAGAGTTTTTGTATAGGTCTCTTTAACTTTCCTCCTGAAGTCTTTACCAGTGCAGACCTAACTAAATTGTCTTTGCCAACAAACAACTCTTCAATTATGCCAAGCTTCCAGCATTGCCTTGGTCTTTCATCCCCAATCATTACCACTTCTCCCACCTTGATACAATTTGCATTGGAGCCCTTTACCTTGCCTGATGGGTAATAATTGAGTTCTGGCAAGTATTCCATCTGCCACCTCTTCCATAACTGATCTTGTAGCTCTTCAAGGTACCTGAACCGTCTGGTTAACTCTCCTTGAGTGCTCTGGATAGGCTGCAAGTCTTCTGGCACACTGGGGTTGATGTTAATCGTTTACCACAAAGAAAATGATTTGGTGTCAATGGCTCTGCATCCTGCATACTGTTAAACAAAAGTGATAGGCCTACTGTTCACCATTGCTTCTACTTCACATAAAACAGTAGAGAATTCTTCTTTGCTCAAATGAGCATTAGCTAAAAGTTTCTTTAATGGACACTTTACACTTCTCACTAGCCTTTCCCAAAATCCTCCCCACCATGGTGCTCTCTCAACAATAAACTCCCACTGTACCCCTTGGTGTGAAAAGTAGGATTGGAATCCTTCCTCTTTTAGCAAGGACCAAATTTCTTGGAGTTCCTTTGCAGCCTTTTTGAAGGTTTTTGCATTATCCGATATGATTTTATTTGGGAAACCCCTTCTGTTCACAAACCTTTTAAAGGCCAAAAGAAATACATCACTACTTAAGTTGCTTACCAACTCCAAATGGATTGCTCTGGTGGTAGCACAGTGAAAAGACATATATAACCTTTGTTAGACTCCCCTCGCTCATACACATAGACTGGCCCTGCAAAGTCTACTCCCACTACATCAAATGGGGCAGTATAGACACACCGTTCTCTTGGAAGTGGAGCCACCTTTTCATAATAAGGCTTTGCACTCCAACGCTTGCAAACCACACATTTATGCAAGACCTTTTTCTACTTGTCTAATTTTGGGAATCCAAAACTGTTGTCTGATCTCTATTATCACTTCTCTAACTCCAGCATGTAACAGCTTATGATGAGTATCCAGGATCAAAAGGTCCACAAAGTGCCCCCAGAAGGTAGCAAAATTGGATGTCTTTTCTCCTCTGGAAGCCCAGAAAACTGTAGTCTACCTCCTACTCTCAATAAATCCTGATCCAAAAACACATCCAAACCCTTGAGCAGAATGTGTTGGTAGAACCTGTAATGGATGGCTGGTGAGCAATTCCTCTCTTCACCAAATTTTTCCTTCTGCATATATACCACCCAGTATTTCCTGGCTTGCTGAATCTCATTACTGTTCAGAATTCCTTCCCTTCTTGTTTCTCCCTTAATGTTGTTGGTAAATCTATATACCCATGCTGTCACTCTTAACAATCTTTTCAGACTGCTAATGTCCTCAAGCCTCAATATGGGGTCCTGCTGCATAACTTGACAACTGTTCACAGCGCATTTTCTCACCTCACTCACCCATGCTTCTTCAGCCTGGCATTCTCCTACAATAGGCTGATTAGAAGGCCAGTTTTCACTTCCAAGTTTTAGCCACTCTGGCCCATTCCACCACAAACTTGACTGTGAAGATCTTTCACTGAAATTCCTCGTGTTGGTAAATCAGCGGGGTTTTGGGTGCCTGGACAATGCTTCCATTGCTTGGGATCTGTGTGCGCTTGAATTTCCTCCACCCTATTGGCAACAAATGGTTTCCATTTCCTTGCCTGACTTCTTAACCAGTGCCAAACTATAGTGGAGTCTGTCCAATAATAGCTTGGAATTTCATAGAGGGCCAAAGACTTTTGCACTGTAATGCAAGCCGACTAGCAATAACGGCACCCATCAATTCCAACCTTGGAACAGAAAGCCTTTTCAAAGGTGCTACTCTGCTCTTTGCAGCAACCAACCTGCAACTTACTTCCTCTTGCAATGCGCCTCTTATATAAATACAAGTTGCATAGGCTTCCTCACTTGCATCACAAAAGATGCAAAGTACCATCTTGGGATTTCAATGTCTCCAAGATGTGCCAATTCTTTGAACCAATATTTCCACCTTACCACCATATGATCAGGTAACTCTTGGTCCCAACCAAGTCCAATTTCCCAGAGGCTCTGAAACCAAATTTTTGACTTTATCACAAATGGAGCCAGGAATCCAAGAGGATCAAAGACCTTTGAAGCCAAACTAAGAGCTGTACGTTTTGTCCACCTTGTCTCATTCTCAGCCAGCTCTACTAAAGATTTCCCATTGAAGGTAAACAAATCATCATCTTGCTGCCAAACAATGCCTAGCACCTTTGCGTCTATTGCCCACAACTCCTTAATACCAGAATCCTCAATACTTTCTGCTGCATCAGGTACTACACAGGAATGACTCATAAACTCTTGTAATTGCGAATGATTGGTCTGCCATTTTCTAAGCTCCATGCCAGCCTCCCTCATTATAGCTCTAGCCTCCATGAATATCTGTTTAGCCATTTCTGTATTATCCACGGAACAGCAAATCATCAACATAAAAATTTTTCCTTATGTGTTCAATAGTGTTAGGATAGACTTCAGAATATTTCTTAAAATGGTACTGCATAGTAGCTGCCAACAGAAATGGACTAGAGCTGAGGCCAAACAACACTGACTTCATTCTATATGCTTGAACCTTAGGTTCATTTTCCAACAAGTCTTTCGTATCCACCCACAGATACCTTACTGCATCTCTGTCCTCTGGTTTTAACTTTATCCGCAAAAAGGCTTGCTTCACATCTGCAGTCAATGCTACTCTACCAAACCTGAATCTCAGTAACAAGGAAAATAAATCTGCATTTAAATTTGGCCCAGCATCCAAACAGTCATTCAAGGACACACCACCTTTGTCCTTGGCTGAGCCATCAAAAACTACCCTCAGTTTGGTGGTAGTTTTGTCTCGCCGTACCACTGCATGGTGTGGCAGATAATGTGCCTCCTGGCTCACCAGCTCACCTTGCACCCTTTCAGCATAGCCCTCCCTTACATAACTTAGGATGGCCTCATTGTATTCAATTAACAACTCCTCATTTTTTCTTAGCCTGTACAATGAAGTCTCCAACCTCCGATTAGCTAGCTGAAGGTTTGAACCGGGTTTGCAAGAATCCTTCCATGGTAGGCCAACTTCATAGCAACCATCTCTAAACCCAATCCCTTTTTCAAATTGCTCTAAAACATCATTGTTCACTGTACTTGCCTGTTGTCCTTTATGCCAATAGATTCAAGTTCCCAAAACGCTTTCAAATGCCTTTCCAGACCATGGCTGTTCTCCTCAATCTTAACAAAAAGAGCCTTAACTTCCATTTCATTGCAATAACTACCATGTAGCATCCAGCCTAGCTTACTTTCAATAGCTACCGGGCCTTGAGATGTACGGACAATATTACCAGTGATGAAGTCCCAATAATAGTCAGCTCCAATCAAAAGACTAATATCTTCTGTTCCTCAAACTTATTATTGCCCAAATTAATTCCTTTAACTTGCAATTCTTGGACACATGCCATATCTAAACAAGTAGTGACTGGAGCACAAAGTTCCTCAATCTCTACAGCTTGGACCTTGATAGTGGGACTTTGCGGTAACAACCCTTTAACCAGAACTTCTACCTTCTTAAATTTGGTTCGGTTTTGAACGGAACCCCCAAACCCAGAAATTCTTAAATTTTCCCTCTTAAGTTCTTTAAACTTCAATTTTCTGGAAATTCTGGTCTTAATAAAACTACACTGGCTACCACTATCAAACAACACTCTTACAGTAGCTTCTCCCTCATTCCCAATTAATAAGGCTGCAGTTGTTTGCAATAATCCCCCTTTACTTTTACTCCCTTGCATAGCAGTGGCATGTGCCACTGATGTCTCTACTTCTGGGGTAGGCCTACTAAGTGTTTTCACACAATAATGGCTGATGCCTACCATGACATTTTTTGCACAAAATTTTAAACTTACAAAACCTTGCTCTATGACCTTTCAAAAAACATTTAAAACATGCTGTGGACTTAGTTACCCTGTCCTTTCTCTCCTCAAAGGGTAAGCCTCAGCCACCTCACATTTATATGACTTGTGGTTGCCTTCGCAAAATATGCATTCCTTGATTCCCTTTAATTTATTCTCAGAGGAGGCATGTAGAGCTGACACTGTACCTGGGCTATTCCTTTTTGTGGAAACTTTGGTGCTGTGCCTGCCTTTGTCCCCTTGTTTACCATCCCACTGTGCAAACTCAACTCCCTCTCGTCTTGCTAATTCTGCCTAAAAGACTTAACATCTGCTGAAGGGGGATGTACACATGTTCTGCAGAGTGTCCCCTACTTAATTCAAGCAAAATTGAGCTAGGCAATTTAGACTCCAGTGTAGGAACCAACATTATACCATACTTTCCATTCCTACACCCAAGTTGTCCAGGGACCTAGTTCTAATTTCAAATTCATCATATAACTGCCGTAACTCCTTGACACTATTAGGATTATTAACAGGAGGTATAGCTAAAAGTGCACGGAGGTGGCTTTTAATTAAGATCTCTGGCTTACCAAACCGTTTCTTTAATATATCCCAAGCCACATTATAATTAGCCTCTGTTAATGCTAATCCTGCTATAGTCTTTGCTGCCTCCCCTTCCAAGAGGGACCGCAAATAATTAAACTTCTCCACGGCACTTAACACTTGACTAGAATGAACTGCTGATTGAAAACTGTCTGCCCATCCTTGCCATTCCTGAATACTCCCAGAAAATGTTTTGAGTACAAGCCTCGGTAATTGAACTACAGATCTGTTAACCTTAACTTCACAAACATCATTTGTTGAGTGTTGTGTTTCATTATTAGACCTGGTCTCTAACTGTACTGAGCTGCTAAACTCTTTTGCTCGGAGGCCTACGTTAATTATATCATCAATAATCTCTTCAAAGTAAATTATGTTATTTTCTATTTCATCCTCTTCTATAAGAGCCTCAATTTTAACATTTACCTCACTTAGAGCAACCTTTTTAGTTTCTAATATGGAAAGCTGCGCAGTCACTAAGCGTAAATCCTCTTGCTCTATGGCAGAATCTATAGTGGCAATGACCTTTGTAATTAGACCTTTGTAGGCGCTTCTCCTTTTTATAAATTTGTTCAATTCAGATGCACTCATCTTCAATGCAAACAACAATTGGGCTCAATAAAATGAGCTGAATTGGCAGAAATACTTAACCAAACTGATCAAACGCAAATTTTACTTTCAAATAAACTGAATTGCTGGGTGGGGTACTAACCAAACACCAGTATGGAATACCAAATTTTCCACCCCAGGACCTTAATTCAATAATACCCAAAATTAACCAAACCGGAAAATGTAGGCCAAAAACGACAGACGACTGGCCAAGTTTCGCAATTGGGCACCAAACTTTACCCTGGGACCTTAATTCAATAATAACCCAAAATTAACCAAACCGGTAAAATGTAGGCCAAAAACGACAGACGACTGGCCAAGTTTCGCAATTGGGCGACCAAACTTTACCCTGGGACCTTAATTCAATAATAACCCAAAATTAACCAAACCGGAAAATGTAGGCCAAAAACGACAGACGACTGGCCAAGTTTCGCAATTGGGCGACCAAACTTTCTACCCTGGGACCTTAATTCAATAATAACCCAAAATTAACCAAACCTAAAATGTAGGCCAAAAACGACAGACGACTGGCCAAGTTTCGCAATTGGGCGACCAAACTTTACCCTGGGACCTTAATTCAATAATAACCCAAAATTAACCAAACCGGAAAATGTAGGCCAAAAACGACAGACGACTGGCCAAGTTTCGCAATTGGGCGACCAAACTTTTACCCTGGGACCTTAACTCAATAATACTCAACCCGTCTAGGCCTAACTTGGGATACAATTTGCACAATCAGAACTTTGCCGAAAAATAGTCACTGACTCAGTCTTGGGGTAGAATCCGGTTCTGAAGGACCATGTTATTTTATTTATTTGTCGGGTTCAAATCCCAGCTGAGCCGTGAACGGCCAAATTCTAAAGGGCAGTTCTACCTAAGCCCAAGTTAAGCTAAATTAAAACTTACGGATTTGAGATCCTATTAGGTCCTACTCAGGGTAACCTCAGGGTTGCTGACTCGATGCGGGCCTACCTTAGACCTTAATTACATGAACTTAAAGTAAACAAAAGGGTACTATTTGGTCTTCTTTCTGAACCTTGCAACAACAACGCAACCTGGACTATTGCACGATGCAACAATCATGTATCTAAACAACCAAACTGAATTGCAAGAGAGCTCTCTATCAGACCACACCTTTACGTACGACCTTCCACAAACGAGTAGAAAAGACGCGCAGCGTCCCAAAATGATGCCAACAGTGTGACCAAACAATGATGCCACAAGAGCTCAAAAATGCTAGCTCTAAATTAAGTTAATTTTTCACTAACCTTACAATTATGAGATGGATATATATACACACCTTAACTTAATATATATACAAGCAATGCTGCATCAATCAGCTTAGTCATCGTATCGCCTTGGGACAACAATGGTTCTTCCTCTTCTAGATTTTCTAACACGATTAAACTACAGAAAAGAACGCAGCCGTGAAAATTTTGAGCTTCACATTGTCAAGATTTCTGAATCTATTTGGTCAATAAAATCCCGGGCAACGCCGGGTACCTCAGCTATCTGGGTGTTAATAAATTACTGGGCCCGAAGGCCCCAGCACCGCGATTAAACTACAGAAAAGAACGCAGCCGTGAAAATTTTGAGCTCAGCTATCTCGGTGTTAATAAATTACTGGGCCCGAAGGCCCCAGCACCGCGATTAAACTACAGAAAAGAACGCAGCCGTGAAAATTTTGAGCTTCACATTGTGTCAAGATTTCTGAATCTATTTGGTCAATAAAATCGCACCGCGATTAAACTACAGAAAAGAACGCAGCCGTGAAAATTTTGAGCTTCACATTGTGTCAAGATTGAGCTTCACATAAAGAAGCCCGGAAGCAGGAAAGCTCACAAGAAAGACAATCACGCCTTGAAGTTGACCGTGAACAACATGCAACAGCCAGAGCAATCCATTGGAGTGGAAAAAAGAATTCTGCCTTTAACTACAAGCCTTCCAGCAGCTATGAAAAAGAGCCACCTTGGATCTTGGCCAAATGAGCAATCCATGTCATCATTGTGGAGCATTAAAGTGGAAGAAAGAAGCTCCAGGAATGTGCTGCAGTCAAGGAAAAGTCAAGCTTCCTCCTCTTATATTGCCTCCTGATCCTCTAAAATCACTCATGTCAGGAGACACTCAAGAATCAAAGAAATTCCTTGAGAGGATCCGTAAGTACAATAGTTGCTTCCAGATGACGTTTTTTGGGGCTGGCAATGTGTGCCAAATCCTAAGGATTGGATGCCAACCTTCAGAGTTCAAGGCCAAATTTATCACCAACATGGATCCCTTCTCCCCTTTCAAAATGAAGAACCCAAGTTCCTCCAGATTTATTTCATGGGTGATGAAGAATCCCAAGTAAATAGAAGATGTGAAGTTGTACCCTCAATTGACAGTGCAATTGTTTGAAAACTCCAAGAATTTCTCCATGAAAACAACGTGTACATTTCTCTTTTCAAAACTGCTTTAGATGAAATGCCTACTGACAACTACAAAGCACTCATCAGGCTTGACAAGAAACCTGCTGGTAGACACGAACGACTGTACAATGCTCCAACTTCAAATGAGGTGGCAGTCATTATTCTTGGAGGGGAGGATTTTTAGAAGGGAAGAGACATTGTCCTCATAAAATGAGCACCGGTCTTTCACGAATCTCAGAAACTCACCGATCCTATGACGCTCTTCAGTACCCTTTGATGTTCTGGCAGGGAGAGGATGGCTATGCAATTGACCTGAAACAAGTCAATCCAGTCACTGGCGAACCTGGGAATAAAAAAAAGTTTCAGCAATGGAGTTCTATGCCTACAGGATAATGGTTCGTCGAAATCAGTCTCAACATATTCACAAATGTCGAAACCTCCTCAGTCAATTTCTCACTGATATGTATGCCAAGATTGAAACTGAAAGGCTCAATTTCCAATATCCTGAAGATATTGGACAGATGATCATCTTGCCCTCCTCTTTCACTGGAAGTTCAAGATATATGCACGAGTACACCCAGGATGCCATGACCTACGTTCGAAATTATGGGAGGCCTGACCTCTTCATAACTTTCACGTGTAATCCAAATTGGCCTGAAATCCAAAGAGAGCTCATTGATGGGCAGCCTGCTCACTCCCGACATGACATAATTGCCAGGGTGTTCCACTTGAAAGTCAAGGCACTTTGGGACCTACTGACCAAAGGACAAATCTTTGGTGCCGTCTGTTGCATCCTGTATTCCATAGAATAGCAAAAACGGGGACTCCCACATGTTCATCTCCTTCTGTGGCTTCAAGAAAAAATCAGGTAAATCAAGTGGATTCCATCATCTTTGCAGAAATTCCTGACAAAACCGAAGATCTCAAACTTTTTGAAATTGTCACCAAACACATGATTCACGGACCTTGCGTCAACCTCAACAGATCTTCTGTTTGTATGAAGGATGGCAAATGCACCAAGGGTTACCCTAAACAACTGCTTCAAGAAACTCAATCAGGAGAAGATGGTTATCCCTCTACCGACGAAGAAAGCCTGGAGATGGAGGCTTCACTGTGAAGAAAACCTTACAAGGCCAAGAAGTGAAGCTGGACAACAAGTGGGTTGTTCCCTACAATCCTGTTCTCTCCCGAACCTTCAACGCACACATCAACGTTGAATACTGCAACTCTATCAAGTCCATCAAATATGTTTGCAAGTATGTCCATAAAGGAAGCGATCAAGCTGTATTCTGTGTACAGGAGGTAAACACCACGGACAACCAACCCCAAGCTCAGAATCCAAATGATGAAATCCAAAACTTCCAATCTGGACGATATATCTCATCGAATGAGGCAGTTTGGAGGATCCTTAATTTTCCAGTCCATCAGCGATATCCATCTGTTAATCATTTGAGCGTTCATCTGGAAAATGGACAAAGGGTTTACTTTACTTCAGACAATATTCAACAAAGTGCGCAAGAGTCTCCAAGAACCACCCTCACTGAGTTTTTCCAGCTCTGTCAAAAAGATGAGTTTGCCAAAACTTTGCATTACCATCAGATTCCTAAATATTACACGTGGACTGACAAAAAAATTTGGAAACGAAGAACTGTTGGGGCAGCTGTTGGAAGGCTTCCCTGGAATCAAGGCTTCAGATGCTCTTGGACGAGTGTACACGGTCCACCCAAGCAACTCTGAGTGCTTCCACTTACGACTTCTGTTGCATGTTGTCAAAGGGCCGACTTCATTTCAAGATTTACGGACTGTTGATGGTAGGGTTGCCAACGCCATGAAGTTTGAAAAAAAGGACAAGAACATCAATTCCAATATACTGTCTACAAGGTTAGGGAAAGAAGTAAAATTTTATTTATAATTTATTACAATTTATACTGCATGCTTTTTATTGCATATTTTCTTAAAGTAAATATTTTTATTGATATACAGATATTGACCCATTGAGTCATGCATCGAAAAAATTTATGGTAACAATATTTATTTTTAAATTTATACTTTTCCGCTACACAGAACGTTAACATTTAAGTGAAGAAATGAATTTATAAAATGTTACTCGACTTAAGACTTTATAATTATTTCCTTTTAAACAAAAGTTTTGTTATAAAACTGTTGTTTGGAACAAGATTGTTATCAGAAAAGGACAAATGGCGTCCTTTCCGAACTCAAGAAAGGACAAGGACAAAAATCTACAAAAAAGGACTGTCCTTTTCAAAAAAGGACGGTTGGCAACCCTAGTTGATGGTGAGGTCTGTGCCACCTTTCAAGAAGTTTGCTTGAAGAGAGGGCTCTTAGAAGATGACAAACACTGGCAAGATACTCTGGAGGAAGCTGCTCTCTCAGATTCGCCTTCCAGACTGAGAAACCTCTTCGCAATCATCATTTCTACAAGTCATCCTTCAAGCTCTGCACAACTTTGGGATGACCATAAGGAGAGCCTTGCTGAAGATATCCTTCACTATGCAAGAAGAGAAAATCCAACTCTTCAAATTGAATTCAGCTCTGACATTTTCAACTAAACTCTGATCATCATTAAAGACAAAGTGACTACAATGGTTGGCAAAACCACTAACCAGTTAGGTCTTCCCACCCCACAACGAAACGATACTCGCTCTATCAATCGTGAGATGCTTCGAGAAACCAATTATGACATCGAGCAGTTAGAATCATTTATCAATCAGCAAGAACCCATGCTCACGCCTGATCAGCGCCTAGCCTATGACACCATTGTTGAGAAAGTTGGAAACAATTCCGGGGAGATACTTTTCCTTAATGCTCCAGGTAGCACTGGGAAGACTTTCCTCATCAATCTCCTCCTGGCAAAGGTTCGGTCCAAAAAGTGTATTGCGCTTGCTGTTGCTTCCGCTGGCATCGCTGCCACTCTTCTTACCGGTGGGAGGACTGCCCACTCACCTTCAAGTTGCCACTTGATTTAGCGCGATCAGAGACCTGCAACATCACCAAAAATTCAAACCTCGCTGAAGTCCTCAAACACTGCCAACTGATTGTATGGGATGAATGCACCATGTCACACAAGGGTGTTTGAAGCCCTGGACAGAACCCTGAAAAACATCAGAGGAAATGACGACCTAATGGGTGGAGTCACGATGCTCCTAGCAGGAGACTTTCGACAAACTCTTCCAGTTGTTCCAAGAGGAACCCGAGCAGATGAAATGAAAGCCTGTCTGAAATCTTCTTCCATTTGGCGCCAAGTCAAAAGTTTTACCCTATCCACCAACATGCGTGTTCACCTCCATGGTGACATTTCAGCTGGAAACTTTGCCGATAGGCTGCTTGAATTTGGAAATGGAACAATTCCATGTAATAAAGATGGAAACATCTCATTTTTAACTATTTCAATATTGTCAAAGGCATTGACGAACTGAAGGTCAAAGTTTATCCTAACTTGGAACACTAACTTCAGGGATCAGAAATGGCTTTGTGAAAGAGCCATTTTGGCACTAAGAAATGATTCGGTCAATGCCATCAACGCCCAGCTCCTACAGCAAATTCCTTCAGAACAAAAATCATACAAAAGCATTGACACTGTGGTTGATCAAGATCAAGCAGTCTAGTACCCTGTGGAATTACTCCTTGGAGCCTCCTGGGATTCCACTTCACAACCTCACCTTAAAAGTAGGAGCTCCAATCATTTTACTCAGAAACTTAGCCCCCCCCCAAGCTCTGCAATGGAACTCGACTGGTTATCAAATCATTGATGACCAATGTAATTGAGGCTACCATCATCACTGGATGTGCAAAAGATGAACATGTTTTTATCCCACGGATTCCTTTGATTCCAACGGAAATACCATTCCAATTTAAAAGAATTCAATTCCCCATCCGTCTTTCCTTCACTATGTCAATTAATAAATCTCAAGGACAATCTTTAAAAGCTGCCGGAATCCATCTCGGAACTCTCTGCTTTTCCCACGGTCAGCTTTACGTTGCCATGTCAAGAGTTGGCACACCAAAACGCCTCTTCATCTATGCTTCCACTGGAAAAACTGCAAACATAGTGTATCCAGAAGCTTTAAGATAAATCATTTTTGTTAATAAACAATTAATCAAATTCAGCCTTTTGTCTTAAACTTTATTTTATTTAAACTGGGAATCTAATGTGAAATTTATCCCGGGCAACGCCGGGTACCTCAGTTAGTATATATATATATATATATATATAATATATATATATATGCGCCTCGGTGGTGTAGTGGTTAGTGTCGCTCACTACGAGTCCATCGGCCCCTTGATCAAGGCCCGGTGACGGAGGCGGCGCGCAGCAAAACTCAGCTCTTCATCCTTCCACACAATAAAGTGGTTGGTAGATAAATGGGTACCCTGGGTGGCCTAGTGATTAAGACGCTGGGCAGCTGGTGGGACAAAGATAAAAACTATGATTTTAAATGAGTCAACTCTCTAACCCATTTATATACGCGTAACTAATAAGTCTGCACGATTTTAAGTTAATATTTATGGAATTATGAGACTATCATGAATTACGGTCAGTTAAAAAAGTCTCAACCAGCTTACTTGATGGATACCGTAATGAAATTGACTGGATTCTTTGGATCCGATATATTTGCATGTCAGTTATAAATAGATATAGAGTGTAACACATTTGTGGATAGTAGACTATTATGACTTGATCCTCTGGATCCAGAGATTCTATCTTTAGTTTTAAATTGATAATTATTTAGTTTTGTAAAAACTGGTTGTTGCCAATGTACAGGCAGTTTTTACATAGTGGAGCCGCCTCGATGGGCCGACGTGGCCCCTAGTGTGCCCACTATAAATATTTCTTATATTCTTATGTTCCTTGTGGTTCGGAACCCACGTAAAATTGTAGGTCCACTTCCCCATCACGGAGGATATGCACAATACACAATTACGAACACAGTTAGGTAGACCAGCCATGAGTGGATCCTAGGGTCTTTGTTGGTCTGAAACATTATAACAATCTTATCCGACGTTTTTGCATTTGCCATCATCGCTGGCAAATGTGTAGCCATCGGAATCTTGTCTTAATCATATTTTTTGTATAAAAACCACTTGCAATAGATAGGATTAATTATTAAAATAGAAGTGGTTTTAGGCAGATACAGGAGATACAAGGCATCCTGGCCCCTAGACTGAAGGGGTTTATATATACTATATATATGATACACACAGACCGTGCATGGAAGAAGGAACTATATATATATATATATATATTATATATACTGTATATATATATATATATATATATATATATATATATAATGCAAACCCACAAGGAAAAAGAAAAATGATTCAAAGGCCTTTCTGTCCCGTTGTATATATTTTTGTCATCTCGCCTTCTCCCTTCATTCTCTGACGAGGTGTACTTCTGAATACACGAAAGGCCTTGGAATCATTTTTCTTTTTCCTTGTGGGTTTGCATCATTCATTCATTTCACGTGTTTAATTGTGAAATTCATCCCATATATAAGCCGGGTCGAAAATGGGAATTTTTTTTATTTCTTAAAAAGTACACTATGTGAGAAGTTTCATTTTATCATCTTAACAAAATATTAAAATAATCAAGCGTGTGCTACCCCTGCTACCCTCATATTTGCATATACAGTATTTAAATTGGAAAAAATGTTATTTCTTAAACAGTACACTATGTGAGGTTTTTTTTTATCACTAACAAAATATTAAAAAATCAAGCATGTTCTACCCTACTACCCCTATTCATTGGCGGACCTACATTTTTGGGACCCTGAAGCTTGAACTGTTATGGGGCCCCTTCGTCATCAGAGGGGGCTCGTTAGGATAAAGAGGTGAAAATCTGATTTTTGGTGTTAAAATGCACAAGCGAGACGAGTGCAGCCTGAATTGAGAATTCAGATGTCTTTTTATGGTTCCGATTGGCTCTAGCCTAAGGGCTGAGCTATAGAACTATTAAGCCGTGCACCAACGAAGGATTCGAGGATCCAGCTGCCAAAATGTAGACTATGAATAGATTCTGGCGAGCTCAGCGAGCCCATACAGCTGGGGGTTCGGGCGCTGCAAGCCCCCGAGAAAATTTTGAAATTTGACCAATTACAGGGCATTTTGAGGCCATATGAAATGGGTATTAGAGCATATTCTAAGGTCAATATTAAGTACTTCAACCCATTGGCTTATGATTCTATCACTAAAATAGCCTTATTTTAATAACAAACACATTAAAAAACTCCATCGATTTTGTTGAAAAATTCACTCATTTAAAAAAAAGTTGCTTCAGGGCCCCTCCTGGATTAGGGGCCCTGAAGCTTAAGCTTCATTAGTTTCATAGTAGATCCGCCACTGCCCCTATATTAAGAAATTAAAAACTAGAGAAACGCAGACATTTCACAGCCAAGATTGATGGCCGCAAAGAACTCAACTACTGGGAAAGACTACGTAAACTAAATCTGTACAGACTGTACTCCCTGGAAAGAAGAAGAGAGAGGTACATCATAATCTACATATGGAAAATGATCGAAAAAATGGTACCAAACCTCAAACTAAACTCAATTACCATCCAAACAACGCTGGAAAATAGGAAAGGCAGATTGTGTAGTGTTCTCAAATTAAAGGCCCAACAAGCACCTCCTCAACACCGAAGGAAAATAGCTTGATTGTCAGGGGGCCAAGACTTTTTAAGCAGCTTCCAAAGGACCTCAGAAACGTTACAGGGGTCAAAGTTGAAGTCTTCAAGGAAAGACTAGATGCATGGCTCAGGACGGTACCAGATGAGCCGGTGTATCTGGCTATATGCGGTGGAGAGCGCAAGAGAGCAACTCGTTCCTCTACCAAGCCAGACCTAGAGGCGGGGCCACCAGCTTGACCTTCGTGTGAAGAGAGACCAATACATGGAACTTAAACGAGGTTAACATATATATATATATATATATATATATATATATATATATATATATTACAGTTAGTTCTTCATAATTAACATTCTCACCCGCACTTTTCAATACTGCATTTGTAAACAAAAGTAATCGTAAATCAGCTGATTTGCATTCCATTTGGTCACGGGTTTCGATACCCTATCAAAGTAATGACAGGCTTGACAGCATACCTGGCCCTACCACCACAATCAATATAGCTCCTAATTTTTTTTTTAACCAATCTTCATGCTACTTAAATGTCAAAAATACTTAATTGCAATATGTGGAAAATCTTTCAGGAATACCCCTACAAAATGAAAATTTTGATCGTAGGATTTGAATCTGTGGAGACGTAACAATAGCACGTTTGTTTTTTCTGTTTAAGGTGCTTCAACCCTGCTGGATTATTGACACCATATTATTATTATTTTTTTTTTTGTCTCCCCGAAGGAAAATTGCAAAATTATAAAGATAAATCTACTCATAGGTTGTAACAATAGTATTTTTTTTTTTTTTTCTGTTTAAGGTGCTTCAACCCTGCTGGATTATCGACACTTTTTTGACTCCCCGAAGGAAGGTTGCAAAATTAACATTTTAATTGTATATAACTTGTATTTGTGTAACAATATTTAGACAAGATGCGAAAGGAAGAAAATGTAAATAAAAGGAAGAAAATGTAAATGTAAATATAATTTTTAACTTTTAAAAAATCAAAAAAAAAATCAATGATTTTTCTTATTATCTATTTAATTTTTATGTTGGCATAATATTTATAATTTAAGGGAGTAACAATTTTATTTTCTGTGAATGTCTTTCGAGGTAATTATTTTTTATTAATCTTATTAATTAATTGTAAGACTTTACAATAATTAATTATTCTTATTTAAACAGAAAAAATTCCTTAAGCTTAATTTGGTAAAACCGGCCCAAATTATTTTTACTTTTAAGGTTTTCTTCAATTTTTTGTATTTTCTTTTAGGTTTGTCACCTCCTTTTCCTGTTTCAAATGTAAAACAGGTATGATACTTATTTGAACGACTTTCCAAACCTGTTACAGCTATTAAGATACAAACATGAATTTAAATATTGTATTTCAGAACGATTATAATGGCATTAATGATTTTTAAGTTCAGTTTATTCAAACCTCGAACCAGTGTCTGCAAATGAATGGGTCAGGGACTTTTTTAAGGAATTTTTACGTGGGCCACTTTAAAAAAAAAAAAAAAAAAGGGCACATATATCTAAAAAGGGCAGACACCAAGTACCTGGCATTTATATTAAAAGATTGTTATATAATTATCTGCTATCTAACTAACTATCAAAGGAATTTAAGGAAACACATTACAGTAGATGCAAAACTTGTAATTTCTATTAAATAGTAGTAGTACCAGACAATAGCATAGCAACTTCACCACGCAGATCCACATGGTAAATTGACTGCCTACTTCTTCAATACTAATACTAATATACTAATAAAATACTAATCACTAAATAAAATACTAATCACTACCTTATCTTCGGTATCCACAGATATTTACTATGTATATAAGCAGTAACAGTAAAGTGAAAAACCAACACTAAACATCGAAAAAAGAGAAAACGTTACCTCCAGTTCCTCTAAATGCACATAAACAATCCCTCTAAACGCCACAGTCAGTCACTCAGCTGATCGCTCCTATTTTCTTCTCAAGTGCATGGGAGACCTTGCTAGAATCAATATTTTTACTCCAAAGCTTAAAATTGACTAGTGGGCCAAATACAAGGGCAAGTGGGCCATTTGGCCCACTAGTATACATGTTAAAAAGTTCCTGGAATGGGTAATGACTAATGACACCTCAATCCAGCGTTTTTCCAAACTGTGAGGCCGCAAATCCTATTGAAAATGGGTGCGAGGAGGTTAACAAAGGAAAATTAAAATGAAATTTTAGGTCATTTCCAGATGAAATAACATGGAGTAGTCGATGGTCGATGTGACCAACAAAGAGAGCATTCTCGTAGGTTTGGGGATCCGAACCCCGAGGTCTACTAACCCCCTAAAAAAGTGATAACAGATGCCAGTGGCAGAACCACCGACACCTTCTTGGAGGATGGAAGAGAAAAGATCTCTACCTCCGGCGAGGCCACGTGACCATCGACCAAGTCTCTCCTAGGAAGGGGCCTATGGAAAACTGATGAGTGGGTAGTTGGGAGGTAACGAAAATGGTTCACTGAGTAGGTAGGTAGTTAATCTAACAATTATTAAATTCCTTTTATGTCAATAACTGGGTGGAAGAAACCAATTGGTTGCTCACCAGAGTTATTCTCCACACTAGTATTTATATACTGTGTGGGAGGAGCGTGCTCGGTAATGGAGATACATTACCGCTCAACCAACCGAGGAATAAACCAAGACAACGCTGGTACAAGAAGCCCGCGAAGAGGAGAACAAAGGGAGAACGAAAACGAAGAACGGGGCGAGAGGACGTACCAGCAAAGTGCGCTCTCGAAAACATAACCGGAGAAGGGAGACACTCCGATAACAAAAAGTAAGTGACTAATTGAGTTTTTACACCAAAGTTAATCTCATTAAATTAAGCTGGGTCAGACAAGTTAGGCCTACATTGTGGCCTAAGACCCAGCATCAACTCATAGCTTAACAAAGGTGAAGGTAGATTGCCCTAACCTAATTCTTGTGAGGAATCCTACTGTGGACCTCAATTTATCTGCCCGCTCTGGACCATTTCCGGAATCTCTAGGCTGACCCCTCTAGGCTAGACTTGATCTACTCTATAGTATAGACTGGAGATATAAGGGGTGGGTTAATTGTGGACCAATTCATACAGAGCATTTTTCGCATTGGTGGCCCGTGTGGGGAATTTACAAACCTTAAGCTTACTTAACAAAAATTGCAGAATTAGGCTAAATGGTCTAGCCTAAGCCTAACCTGAGCAAGCCTAATTAGGTCTACAACCTAGGCCTAACTAGGAAACATTTACATTAAAGGAGTCTCATTCTCTTATAAGCTTAGACCTGAGTGACACACAAGTACTATGTGCCTCAACTCAGTCCTACATAACACCTGTAAGAATAGCAACACTTTGAATAATATTATCTCAACTGAGAACATTAATTCATCATTATCAAATGAAACTTTGGATGAGGCAATTCAAACTTTATGGTTGCTAGAATCTGTGGGTATACATGACACACATCAAACTTCAGAAGATCAGTTAATGGTAGAAGATTTGAAGACACCATTCAGTGTAAAGACAATAGTTATTTCATTGAGTTACCTTGGAAAATAAATTGTCCAACTTTAAGAGATAATCTCAAAGTAGCTAAAGGACATTTATATAAAGTAATGAAAAAACTCAAACAAGAAATAATGTAAAAATATATAATGATGTCTTCAAAGAACAGCTACAGAAAGGCTTCATCGAAGAAGTAACAGATAACCCTTTTAAAAAAGATGGTTGTCATTATTTAACCCACAGGGGGGTTTATCGACAAGATGCCCCAACAAAAACTCAGAGTAGTATATAATTGTAGCCTCAAAGACAGTGATAAACACAGTTTGAATGATTGCTTGATTGAGGGTCCTAATCTCATTTCTGACCTTGTGAAGATCTTACTGAGGTTCAGGTTAAACAAATATGCTGTACAAAGTGACATTTCAAAGGCATTTTTGAGAATAAATCTTAAAAATGAATATGATAAGAACCAACTTAGGTTCTTATGGTTCAAGGATCCATTTGATTTGAATAAAGGGTTCATGACCTATAGATTTAATGTTGTGTTGTTTGGAGCCAATTGCTCACCTAGCCTATTAGCATTGACAATTAAACATCATTTAAACCAGTTTAATAACTCTCTAACATTGAACTTCCTTAAGGAACATTTTTACGTAGACAATCTAATAGGCTCAACGACAACAAAATCTGAATTATCTGAAGTCTATGAACACTCTCAAAACATTATGCAACAAGGTAACTTTGAACTTAGAGAGTGGATTTCAAATAATGAGGATTTAAACAAAAAGATTTTGAAAGATAATAATGGTCTTACTGAGCCATCAGACAGAGTTAAAACTTTAGGTATGAACTGGTATTTGGATGCAACTTCTAACAGTCATGATTCAATCTGTACTAAAGGTTTTAAACTTGATGAGGAAGCAAATACTAAAAGACAAATATTATCAGAGGCTTCCAAAATTTTTGATCCTATGGGTCTATTCCTGCCTTCAACAATAAAATCAAAGATTCTCCTCCAAGAAATTTGGAGGACAAATGTTGGGTGGGATGATCCAATAACAAATGAAAATCAAAATCTTGGAAGAAGTTAGCTACTGATTTAACAAAAGTGCAGAACATTAAAATTCAAAGGTGCTGTGGGTTTAGGGATAAGCCCCAGAGGCTTCATGTGTTTGCTGATGCAAGCACACAATCTTATGGGTGCTGTGCGTATCTTGTAAGCCCTACAGAAAGTCATCTAATTTATGCAAAAGGGAAAGTTGCACCTCTCAAACCTACCCGAACCATACATCAATTGGAACTATTGGCTGCTACATTAGCCATTAAAACCATTTCATTGCTTAAGGATGCTTACTATGATGTGTTCATAACTAATATCCACGTCTGGCTTGACAGTCAGATTTGTCTTGCCTGGATACGGAATGATAGCATTAATAGTAAGAATATCTTTGTAAGAAATAGGCTAAAAGAAATAGCTGACGCTAATGAAAGCCTACAAGTAAACTTTCACTATGTTCCAACTAAACAGAATCCCGCAGACTTTCTGACCAGAGGTTTATCCTACAAGTTGTTGAAGTCAAACAAAACTTGGTTTATGGGACCTAAGTGGCTCTGTGATACAGACCAATGGCCTGTGGAACAAGTTAACTTGACATTAAATTTAATCTTTTCAAATGAAAAGGTTGAACCAATCACTAATTATGAAAAGTATTCTGATTTCAACAAACTTGTCAGGGTGACAGCCTACTGTTTGAGGTTTGCTCACAACTGTTTAGCTACAATTAACAAACAGCTAAATAAAAATAATCATAATTATACAGAAGTTGCAACCCAATACTGGATAGGCCAAGCCCAACAAAAAGAGTACAATAAAGAGTTAGAATTCTTAACAAATGGGAAACAAACAAAAGAACCTGTACCATCAGTAGTTGTGGATCTAAACTTGTTCAGAGATGAGGAAGGCCTTCTAAGGTGTAAAGGGAGATTAGACAAATCAAAACTGTCATACAAAAGCAAAAATCCAATCCTTTTACCTAGATTTAGCTATTTGACAACATTAATAAATCAAAAAAACACACAATGATGTATATCATATGGGGTACCACAGACACTAACTACATTAAGAAAAACTTATTGGATACCCACGGGAAGGATCACTGTTAAAACAGTCCTGAGTGAGTGTGTCACATGTAGGCGTATTCATGCTAGGCCCTATAGGAAACCAAATCCTCCTGCTTTGCCAGAGGAGAGAGTTACTCTCAACAGACCCTTTGAGACTGTAGGCATTGACTATACAGGAGCATTGACTGTAGGGGTGGGTGACACTGAACAAAAAATGTACATTGTACTGTTTACATGTGCTGCCTCACGAGCTGTTTATTTGGATGTTGTGGAGGACCTTACAGCAGAATCTTTTGTTGCTGTCTTTAAGAGATTCTGTGCACGACATTCAGTACCAAAGACAGTTTGGACTGACAATGCTACATATTTCAAAGCTGGTGAACAAGTCATCCATGACTTGTTAAGCAATGAAATCACACAATTATATATACAAAATACAAACATAAAGTGGAAGTATATTCCGGTTGCCTCTCCTTGGTATGGTTCTATCTGGGAGAGGAATATACAAACAGTAAAGAATTGCTTGAAGAAAGCAATTGGCAAAAAACAGATACACTTATTTGGGTTACTCACTCTCCTGGCTGAGATTGAGAACATCATTAACAATAGACCACTCACTTATGTGAGTGACAACATTAATGACCCAGAACCATTAACTCCAAATCATTTGATTCGGGGAGAACAAGTTAGTCTCCTGCCGGACTACAATATAGACTCTTCAGAAGACCCAAACTGGACTCAACGACATGATGAGCTCCAGACTAAGTTACAACATTTAACTAGAGTTAAAGCTCATTTCATTAAACAGTGGAAAACTGAGTACTTGATGGGTCTAAGGGAGAGACATAAACAAATGACTAAGAAGGATTGGTCTGACACAATTAAGGTAGGGGACCTTGTTCTCATACATGACAGTACTCCAAGACAATACTGGCCTCTGGCTAGAGTTTCAGAACTCAGACCAGGGGCAGAGGGGTAACAAGAGTGGTCAAATTAAGGACTTCAACGGGTGACACAACAAGAGACATTTCTCTTTTGTACCCTTTAGAGTCTGGACCCAAAACAATGGACTTTGGAGAACCTTCTCCACTGACAGTAACAACTGGAGACACTGAACTTCCAGTAACTATTCCTTTGACAGTAGGAGTGGTGACGCATCCTACTACAACATTGATAGACAAAGACCTCAGCGACAAACAGCATTAAAGGCGCGACTATTTTTACAACAAAAAATAGATGCTGGGGAATTGTAATTTTATCTTCTAACTTTCATTTTTCTTTTCTTATGGTAAAGACCATAGACAGTTTCATCCTATGGATGTATATTTTATCTTCTAATTAAATGCTACACCTTCTCCATGAGAAGGTGAGGATAGGCACTGTTAATCAGATTAACAGGCATTTACAGTTAAATAGTTAGCTAGTCTACACTCAGACAAAAATTGGTGACAATGACACCAAAATTTTTATCTCCCGGGGCCCCCAGTATATGGAAAACTGATGAGTGGGTAGTTGGGAGGTAACGAAAATGGTTCACTGAGTAGGTAGGTAGTTAATCTAACAATTATTAAATTCCTTTTATGTCAATAACTGGGTGGAAGAAACCAATTGGTTGCTCACCAGAGTTATTCTCCACACTAGTATTTATATACTGTGTGGGAGGAGCGTGCTCGGTAATGGAGATACATTACCGCTCAACCAACCGAGGAATAAACCAAGACAACGCTGGTACAAGAAGCCCCGCGAAGAGGAGAACAAAGGGAGAACGAAAACGAAGAACGGGGCGAGAGGACGTACCAGCAAAGTGCGCTCTCGAAAACATAACCGGAGAAGGGAGACACTCCGATAACAAAAAGTAAGTGACTAATTGAGTTTTTACACCAAAGTTAATCTCATTAAATTAAGCTGGGTCAGACAAGTTAGGCCTACATTGTGGCCTAAGACCCAGCATCAACTCATAGCTTAACAAAGGTGAAGGTAGATTGCCCTAACCTAATTCTTGTGAGGAATCCTACTGTGGACCTCAATTTATCTGCCCGCTCTGGACCATTTCCGGAATCTCTAGGCTGACCCCTCTAGGCTAGACTTGATCTACTCTATAGTATAGACTGGAGATATAAGGGGTGGGTTAATTGTGGACCAATTCATACAGAGCATTTTTCGCAGGGCCCAAGGGGTGGGGGGGGGTTCACGTCAGTCGGAAGTAGATAAAAAAAAAGTTTGGGAAGCGTTGCCTTAATCCCTTTGATTTCAACCTCCAGAAATACCTTATTTAAAAGACACGAGTTGCAAAGGAAAGTATACTGTACGTGAACAGACTACATAAACGCAGCTAATGAAAGTAAAATCCACTCCATTTAAACTGAATTTGGTGATGCCCATATTTGGAGTATAAGGAACATTTTGGCAGCAACGAGGAGTATGTCGTTGTACATACCATTACCCCTTCTAAAAGTCGTGATAATGATGGCGTGTATCGAAGCTTTAATTCCTTGTGAACTGATGCCCATTTCTCAGTACAGTACATTGCTTTTATTGAAATATATATACACACTCGTGTACACACGTGTAAATAAATAAATAAATAAATAAATAATAAATAAAAATAAATAATATAGTCCATAAATTTATACAAATTTCATTGAATCTGTAAAATAGGCTGACCATATTTCCTCGAGACAAAAACGGGACATTGGGATGGCAAAAAAGGGACGGGGGTTATGTAATATTCTGTATTCATGAAAAGTAAGTACATAAACATATTGAGCTTACAATTATTCTTCAGTGACAGAACCCATAAAAAAAACGGTACTGTCCCGTTCAAAACGGTACGTATGGTCAGCCTATATATACAATTTTTACGTATTTTACATTCAATAGAGCACTTCCCACAACATGAATCACTCAAAGTTTTTAAACTGTAAATAGGCGAGTCTTCCAATAGTTTATAGAAGCAATTTAATGTTGAGACAAACATCACACGGTTCACACCTACACCTACACCTACAGTGTCAAATTATATCTGTTTCAGCATACAGAATATAGGAATACCCTAATATGTAATTGAATGATATGTAACACAGCTTTTGTAGTTGGAACAAATTTCTATGACGTTATTACATTAATAATGAGTGGGCGAAACATCACCGACTCCCTGAACTGCTTCTGGATAGTAAAGTTTTGCCAAAAATATCTATATTTTTATGTATTTTACACCTAGTGACAGTGGCGGATTTAAGGGGCGCGGGGCCCTAGGCCGGTTGGAGTGCGGGGCCCCAAACTACGCAAAGCTAGCTTAATTAACTGAAATGAAGATTTACACCCCCATCCCCCAGTGGTGACCTTACGGGGCCCTCAAATCAATGGGCGAGCGAAGCGTTAAAATAAATTTACTTTTTAAACAATATTCAATTTATTGATAATTAATTAGCCAAATGACCATTTCATAGTTGAACATTACACATTTTTTTTTTTAAGCTTAACAATAAAAAATAACTATAATAATACACCATTAACAAAAAATAACTATAATAATACACCATTAACTAAAGAGAATACCACTTGACTGACATGCAAATGATGCAATGAGTGGGTTTTGTTTATTGCAGGCAATTTGTACGGTACACTTAACTATTTCTCAGTCAAAAAATATTTTTTTCTAGCCTTCTTACTTGCAACTGTTTGATGACATCAGTAAAATCAAGCACCCTTAATTTCTCATGCTCAATGCTCAACAGGGTGAGTGAAGACAAACGGTCCTGCCCCATGGTGTTTCTTAGATAATTCTTGACTAGTTTCATCTTGGAGAATGATCGCTCCCCAGTGCAGTTTGTGACAAACATGCAGAGATAGAGTCGTAATACAATTTCAACATTAGCAAATGTTTCTACCATGTCATGTCTGTGAATTATCTCATACATTTCTAGTTCAGGACTTTTTGCAGCCTTTGCACCACCTGATGAAGGAGCACTTTCAGGTGAATCTCTTGGAATGGATTTCATAAGGTGTGCAAACTGCAAAAGCTCCGACTCCAATCCAGCCTCCAAGTCCTTAGGATATGAAGACACAAGCTTTTCAGCAGATGCTTTAAGCTCAGTGTTCGTTTTGTTTGAGATTTCTGATAAAAACCCAAATTTCTCTCGAAGGTCGCTGTAAGCAGCAATGCGTTGTTGTAGGGCAGCACATAGCTTGTCAATGATGGGCAAGAATGCAGTCACTCTAAACTTGTCTCTCCCTGTCAGCATAACATCCTCCGCGGAGTCTAGTTCATCGTGGTGACGCTTGCGCTTCCTAATACGCTGCGTGTCGGCGTAGTATGCATCATTACTCGTCACATCACAGGGATCACACTTAGCCATAGCTTTTGCTTCAAAGTCATCGAACTGGGATCTCAGGTCTTTAGCAAATTGTAAAAGAGACTCTAGCAGTGTGACAGCTGTGTTGAGGGAGAGCCCAGATTTTTGCAGCTGGATACTGCTACTCTGAAACCTTTCCAATACTGTATCCCAAACTTCAAGAAGAATCACTGTTTCAAGTTTTTTCAAACCTTTGAGAAGACCACTTGCTTCAGCTCTTGTTTCAGCTGGCTGATTCTGATCTGAGAATAACTCTTCCAGAACAATGATGTTTTCTTTGTGTGCTCTACTGAGAGCAGCTACAGCATCTGCTCGTGCTGACCAACGAGTGTCTGAAAGTATTTTATCAACTTTCAACTTCTTATCTTTATTAGTCTCTAGTACCTCACGGTGTCTCCTCCAACGATAAGTAGATGCAACAAGAAAGGAGTACATATTTTGTACCAGAGCAAACAATGACACTGCAGCAGGACAGCTTTCTGCAGCACACTTAGCCACCAAGTTTAAGGAATGAGCCATACATGGTATGTACTCAGCTTCACTACACTCATTCTTGATTATCTGTTGGGTCCCCAGATATTTACCAGACATGTTGCTGGCATTGTCATAGGACTGTCCTCGGCAGTCGATAACTGGAATGTTCTTCTCTTTAAGAAAATCAAGAACAGTTGTAGCAATATCTCTGCCAGTGTGGCTTAGCATGGGAATAAACTGCAAAAACCTTTCAACTGGACCTGTAGTAGGCAGTACATAGCGGATTGTAAAAGTAAGTTGATCCATGTGTGAAATATCAGGTGTGGAGTCAACAGAAATTGAGAAGTACTTTGCTGTTTTTACTTCATCTGTTATTGAGGACATAACCTTTTCTGCCATTATTCCAATGACTTCCTCAGAAATGACATGGGACAAGTAGGAAGTATGACCACTACCTTTGCTTGCGTGTTTCTTGATATGTGCTGCCAAGAAACTGTCGTATGTGCTCAGCAGCTCTAGAATCCCAAGATAGTTTCCATTGTGTACTGATCCAATTACTTCATCTTTACCTCGAATGGCTAGCCCGCGTTCGCAAAGTAGCTTTAAAACATCTACACACCTCCTCAATACTGCTTGCCAGTACTCGCATTCACTTTCATATTGTTGTACTAGATTAGAGTCAATACGGGCACCCGCAGTCTTTCGATATATCATTTCGACCATACTTTTCCTGTGCTGATCTGACCTACTGTGAGATTCTATGACATACCTAGCGTTCTTCCAACCATTGAAACCAGTTGTGAATGAGCTTTCCACCTTTGACATAAGCTTGCAAGCAAAACAATACACTTTACCAGTTGTTTTAGAGTAACAGAGCCATTTAAGATTAATTTCTTGGCCAGATAATGAATGAGTTCGAGTGAATAATGTCTTTGTACAATGACGGGTTCTGTTTAGCTCTTTCACAGCTGACTCTTTGAAGTCACCATCACAGTGTCGACATTCTGCGCTTCCCTTTTCAACCAATAGTCACACACATTTTCAGTAATTATTTTAGGCCATAATCCAAGATCCGTTTCAAATCCTTGTTCAGTACCGGTATTCATAACTTTCACTTCCTCTTGTGTCTCCTCACTGTCACTGTGTTCAGGTTCAATTGCGCTAACTACACTAGGTTCAGTACTAGTTGTGGCTTCTCCAGTTGTTTCAGGCGTAATTGGTGTCTCTACTGATTCAAATTCAGTTTGACCGGATTCAGTTTGAGTTTGTGATTTTGCAGATTCAGATACTGTTGGATATGTCAACCATTGAGTTATTTTTGGTATTTTTTTTACTCTTTGGTTTACGTCTGCCTTTTCTTGTCGTTTAACAGAGCCAGCTTTATACTTCCTCCCTTGATCACGATCACGACTTGTTGATTTCTCCATTGTGCCTCAGTGCAGCCTCACTGCCTTATCCTGAAACATAAAAACATAAAAAACAAACTATATACACTTGACCCTCGGTTTAGTGTTAATTAATACAGTTTAATTAATTAATTAAATACAGACACTAAACAGTTGTTCGGGTGAAAAAGTCGCTTTATGGGAAAAGTCGCCAGCCCCCACCAGTGGCGACTTTTTCCTTAAATATGTATAAAATGTATTTATTATGAAATCTAAGCTAAACTGACCTAACCTAGCCTAAGTACGTTTCATATAAAAAAATTAATTACATTAATTTAACATTTTTCAACTTATTTATGTTATTATAAAGCTGACTAAAACTCCCCCATCCCCATTTATTGACTGGCGACTTTTCGAGATACGACTTTTACCATTACTTACCACGAAACACACTCACATGTGCACTCCACAGCGGCCTGAATAGAACTAAACTCCCGCCAGCAAAGAGAGTGATACCATAATTATCACTAATCATTAATCAATTGTATTATTTATAGTGGAATCCAACATTATAATTATATGTGACGGCGCGGGGCCCTCACAGGCGCGGGGCCGTAGGCCATGGCCTACTCGGCCCCCCCTAAATCCGCCACTGCCTAGTGAAGCACTTCTCAAGTTAATTCATTCATTTACTTTAAAACATTTTTACTTGCCAGCATAACGTATTTGGTCCGTTTCATACTATCATTTCTGCAACAGGTTTTTTTTTAAGGAATTTTTAGAACTGCACATTTGTATAGGCCACAGACAGATGAAAAATAACTTATCCTGCACTATCCAGTATCCTACTCACTCATCAATGCTATTTACTCATCAATCCTCACTTACAGTGGCGGTTCCTCATATGGGCAGCCGCACAGGGCGGCATTTGTGGAGGGGCGGCATGAGCGCCTGCAAAAAAAATAAAAATAAAAATAAGAATAAGTAAATAAAGAAATAAATAAAAATAAATAAAATAAAATAAACAATAAAAGATCAATGACTTTGCATCAAGGAAGGTAAGAAGAGTCAGGCTTTAGATGGCAGTTGTGCTGTGGTGCAATTTATTTTGTTTCTTGTTCAAAGTGTAGCATAATAATTACCCTCTCTTAAGTGTCTTATTCTATTTATGTGATAGAGCATTTGTACAATTTAGAAATTTGATTCTCTAGTTTATTTATGGCAGTTGTGCAATTTAATTTGTATTTTTCCTGTTCATAGTATCATAATTACATTCTCTTAAGTGAGTTATTCTATTTACGTGATGAAGGATTTGTAAAATTCAGAAATTTGAGTCTTTGTTTTGGTTCTGAAGTTCCAACAATTAGTCCAATAAAAAGTTATTTTGTGAAAGAGTTATGTCTGTCCTTTATTTTGGGGGTTCGAATGTGTGTGTGTTGGCGAACAGGGGGGGGGGGGCGCTGAAGGTGAGGTTCGCCCAGGGCGTCATGTAAGCTAGGACCGCCACTGCTCACTTACATGTTTTCATAAAAAAAATTTGTGAACATGAATTTTAAACTTTTATTCTTTAGTTTATAAGTATTTTATGGGCTAACATACATACCTTAAATTAAACTTTACAGCAGGTGGCAATATGTCTCAGAGATTCTTTTCATATGCACGGCGGGGACTATATGATACGTTATTGCTGGAATAATATTCTACATAACAACTGGCAAGAGCTGATTTAACTTTATAATAACTGCTCTATTTGTGATTTAGTAAAGCATACAAAATACATCTTCGAACTGCACACATTTGCCCACAGAACGCACATTTTTTTAAGAACTGCACGTTAAAAAAAACCTTGTCTTACAAGTAATAAAACAAACTTAACACGAGGAAAATGGACCATGGAAATCACTGTGATTTCTATATTATCCTCATAAGAATATACGTCGCGTAAAGAGAAATAACAATGCTATTAAAACGTTTTCAGTGTCAATAAAACCATCCGTTCGCGTTATTTAATACGGCTAAGATGTCTTAGCCATTGCAAAAATGCACATTACACCGTTCGTAGGAGTATCGATTACTGCATTCATTTAAAATCAACAGTCAAACAGTTTTAACACATGATTTCAAAAATATAAACAATAGTCCTTAAAAATTAAATAAGTTTGTACTAGTTACACTAAAAATATTAGTAAATATTTGATAAAATACAATATTAAAGTAATATTAGGGGTAACTAATTTAAAATAAATGACACTCAATAATTATGTACTCTAGAGTCTAGAGTCTAGAAGATACATGAGCTGTTGTTATACTTTTCATAGGGAACCATTCTTCAAATGGATAATTAGGTTTGCCAACTTTTTATAAAGCTATTCCTGTCACCCAGTTCAGAGACTAGGTTCATCAGATTGAAGACTAGACTTCCATTGAATGGGTTCCTGGTTCTTAAGTTAATACCAAGATAAACTAAGCTTAAAATTTAGAAATTAAGCCATTTATATTTCAGAAGACACAATAAATTAAAATCTACAGAATTTATACTATAAGTTGATAATCACTCAAAAAATTATGGAGCTCAACAAATGCCGGATTTCTTCCTCTACAAAGAACGTGATTAATTTTGACGCGGAACCAAGGAAAATAAAAAATAAACACCGAACTCAGCCCAGATCAGGCTGGATAACCGACTAACCTGTGACCAAATATTTGCCAAAGAATTTGGGGGAAATTGTGTTTATTTCGCAAAGTGGTTTAATTCCTGGATACAAGGCGCAGGGTCAGGGGTTCAACTGCACTCTGAACAATGAGTTAAGTGACAAACTTTTTGTTGACGTACGTGAAATAGTGCCGAAAACACGTTCTTTTTGTTTAGAAAAAAATGGGAGTATAGCAGGGCCGGATTAAGACCTTTAGAGGCCCTAAGCACTTAAAAGATTTTGGTGCCCCATATATATGTAATTCAAAATATAAACAAAAATAAACCATAAAATAAAATTTTATTTTTTAAAATGAAACAAAACTTACAGTAAGATGGAAAATAATGTTTATTTTTGTATACTTCCACTTCATTTATATTTGAAAAGTTTTCTCCTACTTTTTTTAATTGCAAAGTCTTTGATCAGATCCTCAAAACTAATCTTACGTAACACATCTGCTTCTATACTTAGTAGAGATAAGGCATCCAGCCTGCCTTGTTGCATAGTTGTTCTGTTGGTATTTTTAATATACTTCAACTGAGAAAATGAACGCTCAGCTGAGCAATTTGTGACCATTAATGTTAAAAATATACGAAAGGCAATTTCTACATTTGGGAAGGCACACTCAATATTGTCTTCTACAATTATTTTATAAAGTTCAGCATGACTGAATCTTGTTTTTAAATTTTTTTTTGCACTGAACTTATGGCACACATATGAGTGAAACTGCTGAAGCTCAGCAGAGAAATTAGTGTTCAAGTCCTCTGGGTAAGCATCAATCATCTTTTTACAACCCTGAGAATACCTTTCAATTTCAGTAGATGATGAAGTGGTGACATTATGTGGCACATCACTTAGAAAAGAAAATCTCTGCTATTTCTTTGTATATCTCTCCTCTTCTTCTCATCTCAGTTTCAAGTTTGTCAACAATTGTGTAAAAGGTGGTGATAAGAAATTTATCTCTGGCATTCAGATATACTTCTGGTGCATCTCCGTCATTGGGTACCTTCTTTCTGATACGTTTGCGAGTTTGAGCTGCCTTGTAATCAACATCTGGTAGCATTTCCTTTGTAGCTGCTTCATATCTTTCAAATTCATCTCGTGAAGTGCACAGTTGGTCAGCTAATGATCCATACAGATCTGCACATGTTTTTAAGTTCACATCCTTATTCTGTAGAACTTTGCTTACTCTATGAAAATTTTGCAAAATCTCATCCCAAAAATTCAACATAAAAACGAATTCTAGCTCTTGCATCTTATTTGCAATATTATTTGCTTATCTTCTAGTGTCTCCCTTTGTGACTGGTCTTCAGCTATACATTCTAACGCTTCTAAAATTTTAAGGAAAGATTTCAAAATTGCTGCTGTTGCCATAGCATGTGCCTCCCATCTGGTATCAGAGAGGGATTTTAAGACACTTTCATTTCCAATACAACCTTTAAGAATTTCCCACCTGCTGTTGAGGCTAAAAAAAAAGGTATAGAGCAACTGCACTGTAGAGAAGAAATTAACCGCCTCTTGACAGCAGTCAACAGCACTTCGGCCTACCAGATTTAGTGAATGGGCTGCACAGGGCACGTATATAGCAAACTTGTTTGTTTCTAAAATTTTTTGCTGCATCCCCTTATAACGCCCAGACATGTTGGCAGCGTTGTCGTAAGATTGACCCTACATTTTGAAAAGTTTAGCTTACAAACTTCACGTAAGTACTGCAACACCTGATTTGCCATTTCCTCACCAGTATGGTTTTTCATTTTCAGAAAGGTTAAAAAGCGTTCAATAGGCTGTCCATCTTTTTAAGTACAACACTTAACTGATCGATATGTGATAGATCTAGTGTTGAATCAACTGACAAACTAAAATAACCAGAAGATTTTACTTCGTCAACAATGAGTGCGTGGACCTTTTGAGCCATTAGTTGAATGATTCCTCACAGGTGGTTTTGGACAGGTAAGAAGGATTTCCTTTGCCAGAATTTCCATATTTCAAAATGTGACCTGCTAAAAATGGATCAAACCGGCTTATGAGCTCAAGCAGCCCTAAAAAATTCCCATTCTGCAATGATCCAAATCTTTCTTCTGTTCCTCGAAAAGACAAGCCACGTTCAGCTAACGTACAAATAACAGCTATGACACGCCTCAACCCATGTTCCCAGTAATCACACTCTTCCTTGTCTGCTAAGTATGTTAGCATAGAGTCTCGGTGAGTAGTGCTTTTTTCATGATGATCAATTACAATAGTATTTCGCCAGTCACTGAACCCTTCTCTTATAACAAAATGTGAGACATTTTTAGGAGCAAACAGTTTACAAACATAACAGTAAACTGATCCTGTTGATGGTGAATACAATAACCACTCTCTCTTGTATTTCTCACCATTGGCTTTTGTCCCAACGAAAAGTTTTGTGAACAGTATCTTGCTGGTTTGCCACTACTGAAATGCCGGTAAGACTTGTCAAATGGCCCATTGTGGTGTTGACAGTCACTGGGTCCACAATAGGGTGGATCGATTTTACATTTTTTCGATTTCCATATTCTAATAGAGACAGAAACTTGCGCATGCATGAGAAAATAGCCTCTGCAAAATCTTAGCTTAATAGGTAATCATCTTCTGCCCCCGGCAGAGCGATGAAAATCATATTTTAGTAGTCAAAAACGTATTTTTAAACCCTAGCCTAGGGTCATAAAATTTTGCGTGTGTGTTATTTCATGCCTAAGCAACGATATAAATGCTATGGGAAATATATAAATGCATTATTTAAGACAAAGAGCCGATCTGAAAATATGTATATTTTCAGATCGGCTCTTTGTCTTAAATAATGCATTTATATATTTCCCATAGCATTTATATCGTTGCTTAGGCATGAAAAACACACACGCAAAATTTTATGACTCTAGGCTAGGGTTTAAAAATACGTTTTTGACTACTAAAATATGATTTTCATCGCTCTGCCGGGGGCAGAAGATGATTACCTATTAAGCTAAGATTTTGCAGAGGCTATTTTCTCATGCATGCGCAAGTTTCTGTCTCTTAGAATATGGAAATCGAAAAAAATGTAAAATCGATCCACCCTAGTCCACAAGCAATCCAATAAGCCACATCATCAGCAGAGAAATCAAGCCACAACCCTGGATCTTTTGCTATATTTACTTCATCTTCTGCAGACTGATTCATTTCACCACCATCACCATGGTCCACTAAACTTTCATTTTCAGCAATTATTTCAACCCCAGAATGTCTTGTAAAGCAACTTGAATCAACATTTGCAGTAGAGGTATCAAGAGAATTTACAGGCAAAGTGAGATCAGTAGTGAGACATGTGGTAGATGAACCTGCTTGTGACACCTCGGTGATTCCAACGTCATCATATTTTGATTTTGAAGTGATCAAAGTTGTATTTGTGTCCACTTCTGATGACGGAGATTGGTTTTGATTCAGAATCGGTATATCATGTTGACGTTGTGGTCGTGGAACTTGTCTGAAGAAATCAGTCAGCTTTGCAGTCTTGGACTCTAAATCCAGTCTTCTCTTGTTTCTCTTTTGATAGTTTTCGCTTTTGTGCACCACTTAACTGAACACGTTTCATCTTGGTTCTTGGGGTCTGTAAAATACAAAAAAAAGAATATTTTATTTGTATATTATGTGGCAATCAACACAGTTACACATATCACAATCTTGGCTTTGTTCTTTTATTCTCAGAAAGACAAAATGGGAACCGTACACAACAAAAGTGGCAATTTAAATATAAGTGGCAATTAAATATAACTCAACCGAATTATCAACTCGAAATGTTGAATACAAATCAAATCGAAAGAAGGAACCAAAAGAAGGAACCGAAACCTATAAAATAAAAATACTTAACATTAGAATTAATAATACGCAATCTATAAAAATATCAATATTAACATTTCACTATTAACGAGCCACATTTTATATTTACATTTATTTATTTATTTAAAACACAATATTTAATTATAGGAAATATGAACATTTGCTTAGGGCCTAAATTGTCCTAACTACGTTTGATGTTATATATACATTACAAAATTATTCACTCTGGTTATTACAATCTAAATTCTTTTATACTGTTATGACAATAGATAAATAAATTATAAAATAAAGATACGTGTATGATAAAAATATTGTTATATATACAAATAAAGTACACTTCATAGACTTACCCTAGAGAAGAAGAGAGAGCAACAGATAAACTTCTTCAACGCTAATTAACTTAGGTCAGTATATATTATTATAATGGCCGTGATAAACATCACTTGATACAACAGCAATATAGAGAGTTTATAGTTTCTTTTATTTTAATATTAATTTATATTACAATTCTATAAACCTAAATCTTTCTGTAAAACAATACCAAATGATTATGTAAAATATATATTTAATATTATATGCACAAATCACACATTCAGAATAACTTCCTATAGCACACGAAAATATTTAATCTATATGTATTTTTAATATGGCGCTCAAAGATTTGATATAAACAAAATAATAACGCAAAGCGTAAGTGTGTGATTACAACGAAATATATTTATTCTCTCAAAAGGGTTGTTGTTCACTACAAATTCAAACAATGAAAAAAAATAAATACTATATATGAATATATATAATTCAGTTTTCAACAGCTTATAGGCGATAAGCCGCGATTATAATAGTATAATAAATCCATGGTAAATCCGACAATGGAAAATTTCTGTGGTGCCCCCCTTCCCTTGTTGCCCTAAGCACGGGCTTATTTTGCTTAATGGTTAATCCGGCCCTGGAGTATAGTAATGTAATGTTGGGTAAATGGAGAAAAATTAGAGGCTGTGAAAGCATTTAAATATTTGATGTGTTTCAAGGCATGAGAAGTACAAAGCAGAAACAAGCGAAAGGTTTACTTGGTGTATTAGTGCCAGCACTGGTGTATGGACGCGAGCAGGGCCGCCCGAGAGAGCGGGGAAGCCGGGTTAAATCCCCGGGGCCCGGAAAGAGGAGGAATAAAATCTAAATATATTAATAAAGCAATTAAATAACAGAGAAGAAATATAATTAATGAACATACATTTTAGAGATATTATCATACTGTATGTTTTGAATAGTGACTTGGACATATAATCAGTTTGCTTGTTACGTACTCAAAAACATTCATAATAAATACTGAGTAAACAGGGAGGGCCACATATACCAATCCTTCCCTGGGGCCCGTGGCAGCTCTCGCCGGCCCTGGATGCGAGACGTTTGTTTGGAATAATAGTTCATGGTCTGAAGTGAGAGAAGTCGAGATGAATAGTTTAAGAAAAGAAAAACGATTGGTGTAAAACGGATTGACCATATGAGAAGTGAAGATGCTAGCAGCTAGGGAAAAAGTGCAGAGTTAAAATGTCACTGAAGATGAGAGTAGAGAATATTCTACGTTGGTAAATAAATTATGATAGAACTGGGGAAAACGGTGTCTAATAGTGAACACGTAGGTGTGAGAAGCATGGAAAGACCACGTAAAACATGGGTATAATTAATAAATGTGAATAAACGTGGAGTTGATATAAATGTGGCACAGAAGAGTACTACCCAAACCTTTTCCCGAAAGATAACGCTGGATCAGGGGCGTACCTAAAGTATTTGGCACCCTCTCTGTCTTAACATCACCATGTAATTGCATTAAAAAAATCATAGTCATATCACCACATAGTCATCATAAAAAACTCACTCAGTCATACACATCATCGTTACTTCAGTAGTCATGGTTGTAGGAAAAAAGTCAAGTCTAAAGTTTAGTGCAAAGTGTGACTTTCCTGTCTCTTTTCACTGATAACCAGTAGTCACAGGGACCACCATTCATAAACACGAGTTTCTATAACATCACGACGATGCATTTATAAACACTTAAACATCACCATGATACCACATTGCCAAAAATTACTGGACACTGGTATAAGTACCATGATATTGTTATAAACACCAGCACTTTCTGCTCTATCATCATTATTTAATGAAACATACCTCATGTATGCAGAGTCACAGTGTCAAGTGAACAAGACTTGAAATGTCAGTTGCAGCCAGCTGGCTATGCTCAACAAACTGATGACTAAAATGTCAACAAACGCTCGCCTTTCGATGTAATTTTTATCAAGTATTTAATTTTTCGTTTGTAAATTTTGTATTGCCAATAAAAATTAAATTTTGTATTGCCAATAAAAATAAAAATAATTTATTTTATAGTGCAAATTAACATTAAGCTGTTGTAATCGTTTGAACATTTAAAATTTTTTTTTCTTACTTTGGCGAATTTTTCATTTGGTTTGAAAACTTGTATGTACTGGTATTTCAACTCTCCCGATGGCATCCACCTCCTGGCTGTCACCCGGGGCGGACCGCCCCCCTCGCACCCGCCTCAGTACGCCACTGCGCTGGATCCCAAAATTTGCAGTCGTACCTTATTCCTGGTGATCACGTGTATGTAATTGCAGGCGCGGATCCAGGGAGGGCAGGGCCGGATTAACCATTAAGCAAAATAAGCCCGTGCTTAGGGCATCAAGGGAAGGGGGGCACCACAGAAATTTTCCATTGTCGGATTTACCATGGATTTATTATACTATTATAATCGCGGCTTATAGCCTATAAGCTGTTGAAAACTGAATTATATATATTCATATATAGTATTTATTTTTTTTCATTGTTTGAATTTGTAGTGAACAACAACCCTTTTGAGAGAATAAATATATTTCGTTGTAATCACACACTTTACGCTTTGCGTTATTATTTTGTTTATATCAAATCTTTGAGCGCCATATTAAAAATACATATAGATTAAATATTTTCGTGTGCTATAGGAAGTTATTCTGAACGTGTGATTTGTGCATATAATATTAAATATATATTTTACATAATCATTTGGTATTGTTTTACAGAAAGATTTAGGTTTATAGAATTGTAATATAAATTAATATTAAAATAAAAGAAACTATAAACTCTCTATATTGCTGTTGTATCAAGTGATGTTTATCACGGCCATTATAATAATAAGATATACTGACCTAAGTTAATTAGCGTTGAAGAAGTTTATCTGTTGCTCTCTCTTCTCTCTAGGGTAAGTCTATGAAGTGTACTTTATTTGTATATATAACAATATTTTATCATACACGTATCTTTATTTTATAATTTATTTATCTATTGTCATAACAGTATAAAAGAATTTAGATTGTAATAACCAGAGTGAATAATTTGTAATGTATATATAACATCAAACGTAGTTAGGACAATTTAGGCCCTAAGCAAATGTTCATATTTCCTATAATTAAATATTGTGTTTTAAATAAATAAATAAATGTAAATATAAAATGTGGCTCGTTAATAGTGAAATGTTAATATTGATATTTTTATAGATTGCGTATTATTAATTCTAATGTTAAGTATTTTTATTTTATAGGTTTCGGTTCCTTCTTTTGGTTCCTTCTTTCGATTTGATTTGTATTCAACATTTCGAGTTGATATTTCGGTTGAGTTATATTTAATTGCCACTTATATTTAAATTGCCACTTTGGTTGTGTACGGTTCCCATTTTGTCTTTCTGAGAATAAAAGAACAAAGCCAAGATTGTGATATGTGTAACTGTGTTGATTGCCACATAATATACAAATAAAATATTCTTTTTATTTCTGTATTTTACAGACCCCAAGAACCAAGATGAAACGTGTTCAGTTAAGTGGTGCACAAAAGCGAAAACTATCAAAAGAGAAACAAGAGAAGACTTTGGATTTAGAGTCCAAGACTGCAAAGCTGACTGATTTCTTCACACAAGTTCCACGACCACAACGTCAACATGATATACCGATTCTGAATCAAAACCAATCTCCGTCATCAGAAGTGGACACAAATACCACTTTGATCACTTCAAAATCAAAATATGATGACGTTGGAATCACCGAGGTGTCACAAGCAGGTTCATCTACCACATGTCTCACTACTGATCTCACTTTGCCTGTAAATTCTCTTGATACCTCTACTGCAAATGTTGATTCAAGTTGCTTTACAAGACATTCTGGGGTTGAAATAATTGCTGAAATGAAAGTTTAGTGGACCATGGTGATGGTGGTGAAATGAATCAGTCTGCAGAAGATGAAGTAAATATAGCAAAAGATCCAGGGTTGTGGCTTGATTTCTCTGCTGATGATGTGGCTTATTGGATTGCTTGTGGACCCAGTGACTGTCAACACCACAATGGGCCATTTGACAAGTCTTACCGGCATTTCAGTAGTGGCAAACCAGCAAGATACTGTTCACAAAAACTTTTCGTTGGGACAAAAGCCAATGGTGAGAAATACAAGAGAGAGTGGTTATTGTATTCACCATCAACAGGATCAGTTTACTGTTATGTTTGTAAACTGTTTGCTCCTAAAAATGTCTCACATTTTGTTATAAGAGAAGGGTTCAGTGACTGGCGAAATACTATTGTAATTGATCATCATGAAAAAAGCACTACTCACCGAGACTCTATGCTAACATACTTAGCAGACAAGGGGTGTGAACTGGGAAACATGGGTGAGGCGTGTCATAGCTGTTATTTGTACGTTAGCTGAACGTGGCTTGTCTTTTCGAGGAACAGAAGAAAGATTTGGATCATTGCAGAATGGGAATTTTTTAGGGCTGCTTGAGCTCATAAGCCGGTTTGATCCATTTTTAGCAGGTCACATTTTGAAATATGGAAATTCTGGCAAAGGAAATCCTTCTTACCTGTCCAAAACCACCTGTGAGGAACTCATTCAACTAATGGCTCAAAAGGTCCACGCACTCATTGTTGACGAAGTAAAATCTTCTGGTTATTTTAGTTTGTCAGTTGATTCAACACAGATCTATCACATATCGATCAGTTAAGTGTTGTACTTAGGTACTTAAAAGATGGACAGCCTATTGAACGCTTTTTAACCTTTCTGAAAATGAAAACCATACTGGTGAGGAAATGGCAAATCAGGTGTTGCAGTACTTACGTGAAGTTTGTAAGCTAAACTTTTCAAAATGTAGGGGTCAATCTTACGACAACGCTGCCAACATGTCTGGGCGTTATAAGGGGATGCAGCAAAAAATTTTAGAAACAAACAAGTTTGCTATATATGTGCCCTGTGCAGCCCATTCACTAAATCTGGTAGGCCGAAGTGCTGTTGACTGCTGTCAAGAGGCGGTTAATTTCTTCTCTACAGTGCAGTTGCTCTATACCTTTTTTTTAGCCTCAACCAGCAGGTGGGAAATTCTTAAAGGTTGTATTGGAAATGAAAGTGTCTTAAAATCCCTCTCTGATACCAGATGGGAGGCACATGCTATGGCAACAGCAGCAATTTTGAAATCTTTCCTTAAAATTTTAGAAGCGTTAGAATGTATAGCTGAAGACCAGTCACAAAAGGGAGACACTAGAAGAGAAGCAAATAATATTGCAAATAAGATGCAAGAGCTAGAATTCGTTTTTATGTTGAATTTTTGGGATGAGATTTTGCAAAATTTTCATAGAGTAAGCAAAGTTCTACAGAATAAGGATGTGAACTTAAAAACATGTGCAGATCTGTATGGATCATTAGCTGACCAACTGTGCACTTCACGAGATGAATTTGAAAGATATGAAGCAGCTACAAAGGAAATGCTACCAGATGTTGATTACAAGGCAGCTCAAACTCGCAAACGTATCAGAAAGAAGGTACCCAATGACGGAGATGCACCAGAAGTATATCTGAATGCCAGAGATAAATTTCTTATCACCACCTTTTACACAATTGTTGACAAACTTGAAACTGAGATGAGAAGAAGAGGAGAGATATACAAAGAAATAGCAGAGATTTTCTTTTCTAAGTGATGTGCCACATAATGTCACCACTTCATCATCTACTGAAATTGAAAGGTATTCTCAGGGTTGTAAAAAGATGATTGATGCTTACCCAGAGGACTTGAACACTAATTTCTCTGCTGAGCTTCAGCAGTTTCACTCATATGTGTGCCATAAGTTCAGTGCAAAAAAAAATGTAAAAACAAGATTCAGTCATGCTGAACTTTATAAAATAATTGTAGAAGACAATATTGAGTGTGCCTTCCCAAATGTAGAAATTGCCTTTCGTATATTTTTAACATTAATGGTCACAAATTGCTCAGCTGAGCGTTCATTTTCTCAGTTGAAGTATATTAAAAATACCAACAGAACAACTATGCAACAAGGCAGGCTGGATGCCTTATCTCTACTAAGTATAGAAGCAGATGTGTTACGTAAGATTAGTTTTGAGGATCTGATCAAAGACTTTGCAATTAAAAAAAGTAGGAGAAAACTTTTCAAATATAAATGAAGTGGAAGTATACAAAAATAAACATTATTTTCCATCTTACTGTAAGTTTTGTTTCATTTAAAAAATAAAATTTTATTTTATGGTTTATTTTTGTTTATATTTTGAATTACATATATATGGGGCACCAAAATCTTTTAAGTGCTTAGGGCCTCTAAAGGTCTTAATCCGGCCTGAGGGAGGGGGTCGAGGGGGTCCGGACCCCCCCCTGCTCACGGTGACCAACGATTTTTGATTGCGTTTGTTTGCTCCTACATATGAAAAATAAGACCTGAAGACTTAAAATGGCTTAAAGTACATGTATCGTATCCCGGTTGCCACAAAATTAATTTCCTTAAAAAGAATAAAGAAAAAAAAGTTTATGTCCGATCCTGAGACATTTCAGACTTGGCCTGGGTGTGTGAACAAGCAGGATTTTGTAACGGGAATATATTTCAAATCCATCTAAAGCTATCTTCAAATATGAAAATTTCCTACCGAGGGGGGGTGTCCCCCCCTCGGGCACCCCCCTTGGCGCTCGCTTCGCTTGCGCGTCCTCGGCCGAGGACATATCAGTAACGAGCCCCACCAAGACTGGACCCCCCTCTGCTTAAATTCCTGGATCCGCCCCTGAATTGGTCCGAAGTTCAACCGTCCTGCTCACACCGCAAGATGTAGGAAATGGGTTTTCAGACAATGTTACGCATTTCTCCTAAAGTCGCATATTAAACCTTAACATTCTATTAGATAGATGAAGGTTCCAGAAATAGTTATGAATTAAACTGAATAACCTTTATTGATAAAATAAATACTTTACAATTTTGTGTTTAACAAAAAAATTGTGATTTGGATTAATTATTTATTTCAATTAATTTGGTCCTGAAGCTTTAGGTTCACTGGGTTCTTATTAAAAATGAAGACATATATTAATAATAATAACAACAACAGTTATTATTATTACTGTCATGAATAAGAATTATTAATTATTAGAGTACAGTATATTAATCTTAAGTTGCTATTATTATTATTATAGATATAAAACAAATACAAAATCATTATTGATGGCATGATACCAATACTACGCAAGGAAATCAATATTGGACACGAGAGATGAATAACAACAATAACAAGCAATGTACATTTAATCCTAGATCACACGAGAGAAATTAATAAACAATAATGTATAGGTAGGCTGACCATACGTACCGTTTTGTATGGGTTTTTGTATGGGTTCTGTCACTGAAGAATAATTGTAAGCTCAATATGTTTATGTACTTACTTCTTCATGAATACAGAATATTACATAACCCCCGTCCCTTTTTTGCCATCCCAATGTCCCGTTTTTGTCTCAAGGAAATATGGTCAGCCTATGTATAGGGTGTCCATAAATGATTACCCTGATTAAAACATGCTATAACTTTTAAATAAACACTCGCATTCAAACACAGTTTTAATCATAAGTAGATAAACATACAAAGTTTTGATACATAACACAGGCCTGCAAAATTGAGTCCCCTAAAAACTTTTTTGAAATTGTATGCTGGTTTTATAGGAATTTGGGGTGCTAAATCCAAAAACGGCCTCAGATTTGCTCCATCACGTATAGTTTTTTCACAATTTGCTATGACGTTTTTATGTTGTAATATGTTACTGAATAAAATAAGTAGTGAAGAATTACCACATGAAACCTATTTCCTGACCATTTCTGAATATATTTATTTTAAAAAACTATAAAACTTGGATACTTACATCTTTACTTAGTGGAATGGCTTAGTAGTCCCGTTTTCTTTTGCCAGTGAAGCTGCGCCTGTTGCATTTCCTTTTGTGCGCTGCTTCCGGATTTTCACAATGCAGCATCCAGCAATAATCCCCCATCATATTAACGTTCCACTGGCCTTGGTATCTCTTTTCCATCTCCTTAATGTCTTGATGGAAACGTTCTCCCTGTTCCTCACTTACTGCACCTAGATTTTCTGGGAAAAAGTCCAAGTGTGCATTCAAGAAATGAATTTTGATACTCATTGAGCATCCCAAAGCTTTGAATTTCTCCAGCATGTTTTCAACAATGAGTGCATATTCAGGGTCCTTATTATTCCCAAGGAACTTAGTAACCACACTTTTGAAGGAATTCCAAGCCTCCTTTTCTACTTCAGTCATCGTAGACAAGAAGTTTTCATCTGACAGCAGTCTTCTAATGTCTGGGCCTACAAAAATACCTTCTCTTAATTTTGCTTCTGATAGGTTAGGGAACTTCTTGCAGAGGTACTTAAAGCATTCTCCACTTTTTTCTAATGCCTTAACAAACTGTTTCATAAGGCCTAGTTTTATATGAAGAGGTGGCAGAAGTACTTTCTTTGGGTCAACAAGATTTTTACGCAAAATATTCTTGCTTCCAGGTTCTAGAGATCTTCTTTGTGGCCAGTGTTTTTGCTCCCAGTGTTGACTCTTTGCTCTGCTATCCCATTCACAAAGGAAACATGGGAACTTAGTATATCCTCCCTGCTGCCCCAGAAGCATGCACAATACCTTAAGGTCTCCACAAATCATCCAGTGATCATAATATTTGATCTATGTAAGAACCAATTCCAAATTCTCATAACTTTCTTGGAGATGTACCGAGTGACCAACAGGTACAGAGGCATACTTGTTCCCATTGTGCAAAAGAACAGCTTTTAGACTTCTTTAGAAGAGTCGATGAAAAGTCTCCATTCATCCGCTTTGTACTCAATGCCAAATGCCTGTACCAAACCATCAATATCACTACAGTAAACTAAATTGCCCTCATGTGAAAAGTAGTGAATAAACTCCTTTTCTCTTCTTCTATACAAATATATCGATGTTCCAGCTGATAATAAATTTCTTTCTTTTAATCTGGAGCCTAAGAGTTCAGCAGATTCCTTGGATAATCCCAAATCTCTCACTAAATCGTTTAGTTCAGATTGAGTGAACAACTGGGGGTCTTGACTTCCTATATCACACTGAAATTCTTCATGATCAGTATCTGAACCAGAATTACTAGGCAAATCTTTCAGTTTCTGGTGGAAGCGGAACTGGAACTTCTGGCCCATGAGGAACAGGTCGAAAAGTTGATGGAAGATTTGGATAGAATATGGCTTTCTTATTTTTTGAGTTATAGCCTTTAACATCACAAGAGCAAAAATAGCAGTCATCACAGTGATTTTTTGGCTCCCTCCATACCATTGGCACACCAAATCTGAATGCTTTCTTTTTGCCTTTACACCATTTCCTTAGATCCTCTACGCAAATAAAACAAACTTTGTGTGGTGCCCATGGTTTGTCTTGGTCTCCTAGTTTCATTCCAAAGTAGGCATGGTACACTTGCCTAATAAAATTTGTTACGTTTCTTTGATGTTTCTTGATCACAAATTCCCCGCATATGTAGCAGAAGCTGTCGGGACTGTTGACACATCCACGGCTAGCCATGATTCACAACTTACTACAGTACCCAGAACACAATAAGAGTCTTGAATTTAATTTAATAAAGGCTAAATAAGGCTTTCTTAACACTATCAAAACACGCTAGTTCGCTGATATAAAACACAAAAAACAATTCAAAATCACTGAAAAAATTCGCTTCGGATGAATCATTGTGCGCACGTCATGAAATCTGAGTAACAACTGACTCATACGGCTTGGCAACCCAGTATTTATAGTCTCTTAGAAGTTTCTAGTAATTTCCGGAAATTTGGCATTTTCTCGAAGTTGCTTCACAAAAAAATTGAATTTGTGAAATAACTTTGTGTCGTATGACATTTTTATTGTGTTTTTCGAATTCAGCACACAAAAATACATTGTAAACAGCTACAATTATGAAAAAAGTTTTTCCATCGCAGGCCTGTGTAATTAATGAACTTAATAAGCTTCCACACGTGCACCCCTAGTGGCACGTGAAATGTCTAAACGGTATTCACACTCACACCACACATTTTCCAACATTTGTTATAATGTTTCAGACCAACAAAGACCCTAGGATCCACTCATGGCTGGTCTACCTAACTGTTTGTAATTGTGTATGTCCTCCGTGGTGGCGGAGGGGACCTACAATTTTACGTGGGTTCCGAACCACAAGAACATAAGAAATTTATGTAAAAACTGCCTGTACATTGGCAACGACCAATTTTTACGAAACTAAATAATTATCAATTTAAAACTAATTAATTATCGATTTAAAACTAAAGATAGAATCTCTGGATCCAGAGGATCAAGTCATAATAGACTACTATCCACAAATATGTTACACTCTATATCTATTTATAACCGACATGCAAATATATCAGATCCAAAGAATCCAGTCAATTTCATTACGGTATCCATCAATACAAGTACCTTGCAACAAAATAAGTCACGGTCCATATCGATTGCGGACCAAGTCAAAATTTACAACCATATACATTACAATATATATACTTACGAGGAAAAGTGTAGGTGTGGCTGTAAAGACTGTACAGTAATGTAGAAATGTGTGTGTGCACCCATTTTGGGTCTCCCATTTAAAGGTGTTTGTGGGGCAAGTGAAGATCATGAGTTTTTCAATACCTCACAGTACTATGGGGGGCACCGCTCGGCAGAGGAATCTCTTTAAATGGGGTGTGTAAGGACAGAGAGTATCCCCTAACCCAAGACGCTGCCTCCCTATATCCCACAACACTTGTGTTGAGCTGTGGGATCTATCCACAAAGCCTTAATTTTACTACCTTAAACTATACCCAATCTATCAACATATGCGTCTAATCGATTTTTAAACATGTTTATAGACGTGCTACTAATTACTTCTACCGGCAAACTATTCCAGCTATTTACTATTCTATGCGTAAAAAAGTTTTTGGCAACTGCTGTCTCGAACCTTCTACTTGTCAACTTACACCCGTTATTTCTAGTCCTATTATATTGAGATATTTCGAAAAAGCTATCTCTATCTACGTTATCGAACCCATTCATAATTTTGAAAACCTGGATTAGATCACCCCTTAGCCTCCTAGTCTCGAGTGTAGTCAATTTTAACTCCTTAAGCCTATCCTCGTACGACTTTGACCTAAGCGACGGAATCATCTTAGTTGCTCGTCTTTGAACTCTTTCGATTTTGTCTATATCTTTGCGCATATGCGGATTCCAAAATTGGACCGCGTACTCCAAATGGGGTCTAACTAATGATTTATAAAGAGGAACTATAATATCGCGCGATTTGTACTCAAAATTTCGAGCTATAAAACCTAACACTTTGTTCGCCTTATTGACCGCTGCTGTACTTTGTTTCGCTACTTTTAAATCACCAGTGACTATAACTCCTAAATCTTTTTCCTGCTCTACGCTTGTTAAATCTTTCCCTGACATACTATACGCAAAATTACCGTTACGCGAACCTATATGCAAAATTTTGCACTTATCAACGTTAAATCTCATTTGCCATGTGACTGACCAATCAACGATTTTATTCAGATCTTCCTGGATTTTACCTCTATCTTCGTCATTAATCGCCCTACCACCCAGCTTCGTGTCATCCGCAAACTTTGAAACCGTACTGACTAGGCCGACATCTAAATCGTTAATATATATAAGAAAAGCAAGGGGCCCAATACAGAACCCTGAGGAATGCCACTCGCTACATTAGCCCAACACGACTCCGCTCCATCAACGACCACCCTCTGTTTCCTACCTCGCAACCACTCTTCTAGCCAATTTATTACTACACCCTTGATTCCATGAGCCTTAGTTTTTTCAGTGTCTTCTGTGCGGCACGGTGTCAAACGCTTTTTGAAAATCTAAATACACTACATCAACCACCCAATGACTCGTAAACGTCAACCACGCTTTAAAAAAATTCTAAAAGATTAGTTAAGCAAGATTTGTTTCGCCTAAAACCGTGCTGCGTATTTCTAACTAGTTTATGCAATTCTAAGTGTTCGACTATATGATCCCTAATTATTGATTCCAGTAGCTTATCTACAACAGACGTTAAACTGATTGCCTATAAATTACGCCGCACCTTTATCGTCTTTCTTAAAGATAGGTGTTACGTTTGCTAACTTGAAATTATCTGGTACGCACCCCTCAGAAATAAACGCATTAAAAATCTTCGTTAGCGGCACAATGCTATCTTTTAATTCTTTTAGTTGTATGGGATATATGGAATCCGGCCCCGGTGATTTACGCGTTTTCATTTTATCAATATAGCGCATTACCTCCCCTTCACTAACCACAATATTACCATTATCAAAAGGTATTATGTCTATGACCGCAGGGATATTCGTTACATCTTCTATAGTAAAAACTGAGTAAAAAATTCGTTTAGCAAGGTAGCCATTTCCTTGTTTTCAGAAACGATCTCCGTTAACATTTTTCAACGGCCCCAAGACACTTTTTACTGGATTTCTATTGTTGACGTATTGAAAGAATCGCTTGGGGTTTTCTTTACCGTCACGAGCTATGGAGATTTATTCGCGCTTGGACTTTTTTATTACACTTTTCGCTTCACGCCTTAGAGATATGTAGTTGTTTCGTACCCATAAATTGTCTTTATCCCACTTATGTAGCCTATAAGCCCTATCTCTACTCTTTATAATGTCTCCTACTCTATAAGTAAACCGCAAGGGCTTGTTGTTTACTTTCGCACGCTTAATTTTGTACGGTACACATTCCTCATTTATAGTCCTAAATACTGTTTCGAACGATTCCCACATTAGTTTTGCGTTGGAGTTCCCCATTACGTTTTCCCAATTGACGTGTGACAATTTATTTCGAAATTTACTAAAGTCTGCGTGCTGGAAGTTAGGAATTTTAGTCGAGTTAGCTGGTTTCGAGTGACTTACTGAGAGGACAAACTCTACCATATTGTGATCGCTATTGCTTAAAGATCAGTAATTAGACTATCATCCGTAGTTATTACTAAATCTAAAATACTGTCCAACCTCGTAAGTTCCCCAACCTTTTGAATAAGAAAGCCATCCTCGAGAAAATTAACTAAACGATTACCTTCCGCGTCTCCTTGCATTGTATCGTAATTCACGTTGGCGCAATTAAAGTCACCCATAACTAAAACCTGCTCACTACCGATTATTCTCTTTAGTTCACGATATAACGCTTCGTCCGTATCAGCCGTTTGATTAGAGAGCCTATATATAACCGCAACAAGAAGTTTGAAATCGTTCAATTTAAGTTCTGCTATAGTCGAATCTATCGGTTCTGGAATTGTGTTTTACTTCTATAACGTTCGCAATATCATCTTTGATATACAACATAACACCGCCTCCTCGCGTACCTATTCTGTTTTTAACAAAAAGTCTATAACCTTTAATTTGATACTCCCCTACAAAGTAGAGTTTCAGTGATAAGCCACGATTCACTTATCGCAATTATATCATAGTCTTTACAAGCAATTAAAGAAAAAAATTCGTTTCTTTTATTTCGTAGGCTACGAGCGTTTAAGGAGAGAACCTTCAATTGTTTGTAATTGCGACACCTTCACGAGCGCAGGGGAAATTTGTGGAATTTACGCTGGGACCGTTCGAGTTACGGCAACCTGAAAAGAAGAGACAGTATTATAAAATAGTCTTCCTAACTCGCAGCTCCAACGTCATTAAGATGAAGTCCATCTCCGAGGAACAAGTCCCTCCTGCTGTAGAAACTGTTCCAAAAATTCGCAAAATGCACTCCTTCCTGTTGGCAAAGACACTTTAGGTTATTGTTAATATAGTTCGCCTTGCTGTAGAAATCGTTACGTTGGACAATTCGAGGAAGTATACCTGTTAAAACAATCTTATTAGTTTTTCCTTTAATCGCTCTACTAAGTCCCTGTACCTAGCCAGCAGTTCTTCCGATCTAGAATTTAAAACGTTATTAGTACCGACATAAATAACATACGTTGTGTCCTCGGAGGTACCGTCTGTAAAATGGTCAACACTATTAGTTATATCCTCCACCTTTGCACCAGGGTAGCAGTAACGGCGCCTACGACGAGGGTTTCTCCCACAGAATTCCTCGAGCTGCCCTCGAACAATGGAATCGCCAACGAGTCGTATTTCTGGTTCATCAGCATCATCGAAACCTAAAATAGAAAACTTATTGTTTGGATTTTTTGTGGGTTAACTGTTGCAAATGCATCCGTAATGCGTTCTCGCAATGTCCTGATATCTGGAACAACTGTTGCATAAACCAAATCTTTAACATGACCCCAGAGAAAGAAACCCAGCGGGGTAATGTCTGGTGATCTTGGGGGGCATGGGATTGGCCCGTCCCTGCCAATCCATCGATTTGGAAATGTTGCGTCGAGAGTTTCACGAACAACATGCGCCCAATGAGGGGATGCCCCATCTTGTTGGAAGATGACAGTTGGCTGCCTGTCCTGCAGCTGGGGGATGGTGTAATTGGTGAGCATATCCAGGTACACAGTTGCGGAAACAGTGTTCTCAGCGAAGAAGAAAGGACCAATTATCTGGTCATGCATTAGTCCACACCAGACATTGATCTTCGGATTGTCCCGAATATGCTCCCTTACGGCACGTGGGTTTTCTGATCCCCGAATACGCACATTGTGTCTGTTGACTCTACAACTAAGATGAAACAGCCTCGTCTGAAAAGCAGACACGTAACAAGTCGTCATTATCCTCGTCAATGCTGTTCAAAATGTCAATAGCGAATTGTTCACGTTTTGGACGGTCATCAGGCTTCAGTTCTTGAACAATTTGTACCTTGTAGGCGTGTAACTTCAAACGTTTGTGTAACACCTTGTGCACCGTAGACTTCGGTATCTTTAGTTGGCATGAAGCTTGTCTCACCGATTTCCTTGGTGACCGTGTGAAAGCAGTTTGAATGTTTTCCACCGTCCCATCGGAAACTGATGGTCTACCACTGCTCTTTCCCTTTTCCGCGTTTCCAAGAATTTTTTCATCCACGACTTAATTAACTTCACATCAGGTGGATTCTTTCCATACTTTGTTCTGAACCTTCGCTGAACACTGACAGGCGATTTTGTTTCTGCAAGCCACACAACACATTGTGCCTTCTCTGTCACAGACGCCATCTTAACTGAACAGCTACTACAGCACTCTTAGCGGCGAATGCGGTAGACGAAACACACCAGCACAGAAACTCTATGCGTGTACGAGATCCTGTAAAAAGAAAACGGATGTAATAGATTCGTCATTAAAACACGAGAGCATACTGTTTTCAGGGTAAACATTTATGGACACCCTGTACATTTAATCCTAGATTTTTATTAGTATTCCATTATTAATCGAGATTTCAACTTTGTTTCAAACGAATTTACATTCACAATATTTTTTATATCATTTAAATCATTCCACAGTTTCTGTCCAATGAAAATGGGTAATTTTTGAGATGAAGACAATCTAAGTTGAGGAATAACGTGCTTTGGTCTATTTTTGGTCTGATATGAGTGGATTTCTTCATGAGTTGCAAAATATTTATTTACCCATTGTAAGTTAATGATTTTTTCTTACAACTGTAAATAACAAACCAAAAAATTGCTTTAATTATATGCTTCACTGGATACTATTTTATTAGTGATACTGATAATTTACTTAAAAACTGGGAAAATGAGGTAAAACTATTACAGTACACTTTATTTACAAATCTTCGTTTAATCTTTTGAAGTACTTCCTCGACTTTTCTGGGGTTGGAATGATCTGAAGAGCGGGAAAAAATATTAATTATAAACGTATACTCACTAAAAGAAGGTGGAGATAAAATCATTTTAATTAATAAGTGCTAGATTTAATACTGAGGAGTCACTGTTTACGTATCATGAAAACAAAACAAAAAGCCAAGGAAAGAATGAGGAACTCACAGTAGCGTCCCCAGGCTTCCATTCTGCAGGACAGACTTCTCCATGTCTGTCCGTAAATTGAAACGCTTGAATGAGTCTCAATATTTCATTGACTGATCTGCCCACTGGAATGTCATTCATTGTGATTTGCCTGATAATTCCCTTCTCATCTATAATAAACAGACCTCTGAAACAATTTTAACATTTAATATACATTATAAGATCCTATGGTTCATCAAAACCTTACAATCACTAGGCTATGCATGAACCATACAATCTTTTTCACTCCGTAGGCTACAATGTAATAATCACTGTAGCATTCTACATTCTACTCTCGAAGATAAACTTTATATTTCCTTTAACTCTCTCTTAATACTCAAGCATTACATTGAAGGTAATTTCATAAATTAGGGATGGCACCTTAAATCCTGTAGATTCTACAAAGTGGACCATAACAACATAACCAATCACTCCTCGCCTAATACCACTTGTATAATGTTTGTACCGGTTGAGTCTGTTGAACTGAACGAATATGATCGTCTTTCACACCTATACCTTCAATCCCACACACACCAATTGGTTCATACTAAAATTAAGATTAAATTTACAACAATAAGGGCAGCTTAATTTTTTTTAAAGATACTTAGGCCAATATTTGACGTGGACACATATAAATATCATCTATTTGCATCACATAGTTTAAAAACCAAAACGTACTTTTATCAGAGTACCAAAGTACCAAGTAATAGTTGCCATAACCTGATTTTAGTTCAGAGGAACCTGCGCAAGGAAAGGCTAACTTAGACTTAATACTAAAAATCGAACCAGCATTGCGATAATGAATTATTAACATGTTTCATATAGAGTGGTCCAAAAGTCCCTGTTTATTTTGCGGAAATAATGATATTGCTCTTTTATTCTCTACAGGCTATAGATGATGATGATGGATGTACAAGAACTTGTGATGGTAGTAACACTACGTATCCAAGTGAAGAAGTGCAAAGAAATTCAAGAAAAATTCGAAAGAAGATTTCACAAGCCAGGACCTACAGACAAAATTCACGAGCTGGTCAATAAATTTAAAAGAACAGGATCTGTTCATGATGAGGCAAGATCTAGACGTCCAGGTACCTCTCGAGAAAATGTCGAATTGGAAAGAGAGGCCTTTTAAACAAATCCTAGAATGTCAACTCGCACATCACGTCAACTGAGCATACCAAAAACGACTGTTCTAAGGATTTTAAAATCAACATTAAAAAAGGAAAGTTAACATATTCAAGCGCTACATGAGTTACACGAAGAGGATCATCCAAGACGAGCCGCCACGTGCACAAAATTGATTGAAAAAATTCATACCGAAAATTTATTAAACCACATTCTCTTCACCAATGAGGCGACAATCCATATATGCAGAAAAGTTAATCGACATAATTGTCGTATCTGGGGTAGTGAAAAACCAACCCAGTTCTACGAATGGGAGAGATATTCTCCCAAAGTTAATGTCTGGTTGGGTACACTGAGGTTTACAAAACAAGAGTTAGACCCGCAGGATCTGCGAACCCGCATCATCGCAACAGTCTCTAAAATAACCCCAGAGATGCTTGAGAATGTGTTCCGCAATGCAGTGTAGTGCAGACAATCTTAGACCTAAGCTTGATAAATAAATATACATCTAATTATGTTACTACATTTTTATCCTAAAATACTATTATTTTAGCAAAATAGGGACTTTTGGACCACCCTGTATTTACAACGTATTGCTTATGGTTAGAACAATCCAACAATTAATATCGCTTTCAATTTAGTTCCTCATCATTTACTTTCACAGAAACTTATCACTTTTGTTTATTTAATATAAGCTAATGCAAGTTTTCTCCTATATTAAGCAAGAACTGATCTTGCGTACGACAGCTCTCTTTTTACCTCAAAGCGAACCCTTTTTTTTCGAGATACACTCCATAATCCTTTGAAATACTGTGAGTGATGTCAGATACAAGAGAAATACTCACTCTGCCCAATCCTCCCTCCTACAAAAGAAAATGTTATCAGCCTTAATGAACAACCCGAAACGAAATACATGACATTACACCACCCTAGGCTTTATTTCCCGATACTCGGGGTGAACTCCCTTATAGTTCCTCGCTTTGTATCGTCGCGAGAGCAAAGCTGCAGCCACCGCTTCTTATATTCAGCTTTCACCTTTATACGAGGAGACATCAGCATCCCCTGTAGGTCGTTAAACATTTATTAATTGTATACACTACTCTAATCTACAATCGACCCATTCTCACTGACCCCTTTCAAGAACTCTACTACACCACTACTTTAACCACGCTCATCCTAGTGCTCTTACGTACGACCCATACCACAACCTCACTCTTATACACCAAAGGTGGAACAAGTATCTCTTCACATACTCCTCTTGCAACACTCACAGACAAGTTCCTTCCTTATCAATGCTCTCGCAGCCGCGTATACTCTCCTTTCTATTTGAATTCTCTCATTCACATACAACATTCTCGCTTACCAGACTTTCCAAATACTTAAAATCATCAACCATTTTCAATCTACAACTCTTTCGTGCCTTGTCTTACCATTCCTTTCACATACCATCTTACTCTTAGCTTCATTCACAGTGAACGGCAGCTTTTTATAAACATCCACATATGCTCCAGTCAAACCCATAACGCTTCCATCAATGAGCACTGAATAATCGGCATATAGCAAGTGAGACAAATTCGTCGCGATATTTTTTTAACAGAACACCCCTTTCAAGAGTCATCTATACCTCACACATCACCCTAATCCATAAAAATATTAACCACAGACACATCTCACACATCCTTGTCTAACATGCGGGTGAACTTATTTCAAACTAATCACTCAAGATAGCATTCATTTTTACACATGCCTCACTCTTTATAAAAACATTTTATACCATTCAACTTACCAACTGCACAACTACAATATCTGCCACACGATGCCCCTATTTGTACTGTCCCACGTTTTCTACAAATTCATAAACAGTTTATCACAGGATTGGGAATGGTTAAATCAAAATGATTTAATCAAATGACAATCAATTTTCATTTTTTTTTTAAATTTCTGTAATTTTTTTTATTCCTTCAGTTTATTGATAGAGCGATGCAACTATTAAAATACAGTACCTCGTTTTATATTTTTAAACTTGATAATGAAATAAATTTATATGACATAGAACAGAAAGGCTTGCCACTGTTAAACAAATTAACTAATTAATTTTAAATTTTATGGTTTCTCATCAAAAAAAAAAAAAAAAAAAAAAAAAAAAAAAATTAACTGACTTTCTTTTTAAATAAAAAAAATGCCCTCCCCCGCTAGTTTATTACCACAGTGACATGCTTTCTCCTTTAACCGTGTCGCGCTGCAAACAACTGATCCGTACACCCGTCTTAAACTTCTGTGCATCAAATCACCTAAACTGAGATTTAAGAAAATGTCAAGACAGAAGAACTGACAAAGTTCACTCTCACGCACACACACACACACAGTGTGGGTGTGTCAAATCTGATATAATACTTTCCTTAAATGTAAAAATTAGAATTGTATTTTAAAATTCCTATACTTTATTTCCTCTTGACCACCAGTTAAAAGAAAATCCCAAATCTATAGGAATTAAAATGCAGAAACACATCATCCTCTATTTTGGAAATAATTATCACAACAATTACACGCGTAGAATGGTAGATGAAATATTAGATACACTAACATTGTAACAGTATCGAGCCATCCTCAAACTTCTTTGGTCCTAAATCTTTCATTGATAAGTTTTATTTTTACTGAAATTAACAAGAATAAGTACACTTCTGGGAGTCTTGATCCAGGCAAGATGAGCAAAATGCGAGTCGACTGAACATGCGATAACTTCTGCATTTAAGGCACGAAATTCTTCTACTTTGTTGCTGAAGGCGAGGATCTCGGTTGGACAAACGAAAGTGCTGTAAAGAAAATACAATTAATACCACTATATTGGCCCAAGTTTTATTAAAATACTTCTCCAATGATCACTCGGATCTTTCGGTTCTGATCTGTCTTCAGTAAGTTTAATTAAAATAAAGTTTTTGAGTATTGCTGATTTAAAATATGGACCAGGATTACAATTAATCACAATGAAAAAGAGGAAAATGCAAATTAAAACAAAAAATTCTCAACCCAATCAAATCCATATTTAACACTTCATTAATTCCAATAATGGCAGAGGTTAAATACACTTCTCCTTAATTAGTCCTCTGCAAAAGTATTACGATTTAGATCTACAATTAAAATTTTATTACATTTACTACATTACGGATTACATCCAAAATTTCTCTCAAAATTTGCCAAAATCGAGAGCGAGATCTTGAAGCAGATAACCAAAATAAACATATCAAGATGGTCAAAAGATGGAACTGATTGCGTGATTTCCTGAAAAATTTCTATAACTCTTCCTATACTTACAAATCGAGAGGATAGAAGAAAAAGACAACATATCGTCCACGGAAGTCAGAAATCTTTAACCGTTTAAACTGTTCGTCTACAACAGCGATTGCATCCCAATCCGGAGCTGGATTACCAACTGCAACAAACGTTATCTCGATTAATCATAAAATAATAATAAAGTTTGAGACTGTTTAACCAACTTCAGCGGAAAAGGCCATAAGACGGAAGGGGGCCCGCGGCTTTTCGTGTAATCTGAACCATGAAAGGGTCGCCATATCACCAAAACACAAAAGATGGTGTATATATGTGTATATATATATATATACACACACACACACGAGGGTACTTCAACTAAGTATCTGCACTTTTTATTTTAGTGATAATACTGTATAGTATATATAAATATATACAGTACTCGTAATAATGAACCAAACTGAGATCTATAGACTTATTTAGGCTAGCAACAGTATAAGCTTATTTAGGCTACTCGTAGCTGTCACATATCGTACGAGTAGTGAGCATGGATGCACCACTTTCAATTTGTACTCTGGAAGAACAGATCCGTGGTTCGTTTTTTGTGAGCAGGTGTGAAAAGAGCTGAAATTCACACGCGTTTATGTGCTCAGTGTAAGAGTGGACATGTGTGACAGATGCTTAGCACTCGGAACGACCGTCAACATCAACCAGTGGTGACAAGCAGGAAGCCAGAGCCATGATTTTCGATGACAGAAGATTAACAATAAAAGAAATTGCATCTTCATTAGACATCAGTCAAGGGTCAGCCTATTTGATAGTTCATGACATTCTTGTCTTTCACAAGGTTTGTGCAAGATGAGTGCCCAAACAGTTGACAGAAGAGCACAAGTGTAATCGTATGGATGTCTGCTCTCATCTTTTAGCGCAGTATCATAATGACGGTGAAAACTTTTTGGAGTGCATTATCACTGGAGATTAGGGGTGTGCCGGATAGTATTTTTTACTATCCAGCCGGATACCGGATAATATCATTCAAATAATTCATAATTTTTTATATTATTATTATTTAGCTATTACTTGACTAATTGACTATACTATCAAATTTTAATCACTCTTTGATGTAAATTATAGCTATCTTTCAATAACTTTACTAATTACCTATATTTTATCCTTTTCAGGATTGTTTCATTGCCTAAATCATATAGCTATATAGCTAGTTAGTATTAGTTACAGGCTTACAGCAATATTTTAACATTATTTACCCCCTAAAATGGCTAGTTTTATTTGGAAAATATTTACAATACATGAGACTAATCCAACGATAGCTATTTGCTCCCTATGTTCCAAACAGATTAAAAGGGGATCAGAGAAATTGGTGCTAGGTGCTATAGCACAAAACCTTTGCATAATCATGCAAAGATGCTGCATTCAAAAGAATATAAAGAAGTGTCTCAACTTAACAAATCATCTGAAAATCAAAATCAACCTATAGTGACCACCTCAATGGCTCCGAAGGAGAAAAAATTAGTTGCCATGGAAAAGCAACTCACGTTAGAAGAAAGTATTTCCTTTAAGAAAATATGGGATATAAATGACTCAAAAGCTCAAGCTTTACATAAAAATATAGGATTAATGATGGCATTGGACAACCATCCTTTTAGTTTAGTTGAACAAGATGGCTTTATAGGACTGATGGCCCACGTACAGCCAAGGTATTTGCTACCAAATCGAACATATTTTTCAGAAAAAGTCATACCCAAAATCTATGAAGAACTCAAAGAAATTGTTATGAATAAATTGAAAGAAGGGAAATACATTAGCTTCACTTCCGATATTTGGACCTGCTCTTCTTCAAATGAATCATTCATTTCCTTGTCAGGTCATTGGATCATGAATGACTACACTCATTGTAATGCAGTATTGCATTCAGCTCATTTTTCAGGATCGCATACAGGAATTAATATAGTGGACAAATTGCAATCTATGTGGCAATCATGGAATATTGACAGATCAAGGCGTAATATATTGGTCAGAGATGGAGCTTCTAACATAGCTTTGGGATGTGACCTTGCGGAAATACCTTCTGTTCAATTCATTTGCTACAGCTAGTGGTAAATGATGCATTAATGGCTCAACGATCTATAAAAGATCTTTTGGCAGTGTCGACATTTAGTGACACATTTTAACCACTCCCCACTGGCTACTTCTGAATTTAAAGCTCTCCAAACACAACAGGGTCATGTTCCTCTTCTATTGGTACAAGATGTTTTAACGCGCTGGAACTCATCTTATTTGATGCTAGAACGTATGGTTAAGTTGAAAAAATCAGTTCAAATATACCTTGCTGATCATAGTGAATTACTTGTTATTTCATCTAATGAGTGGCACTTGATTGAAAATCTTTTAAAGCTTTTACAGCCATTTTTTAAACTCACCCAAGAAATGAGTACAGAATATAGTTTACTCTCTACTGTTATCCCAAACATGTGCACGCTTGAAAGGTTTCTTTCAAAAATTGGCCAGGATGATCAAGGAGTCCAAACTACAAAAGATGAACTGTTGAAGTCATTGCAGTCACGATTTTTTGCCAATGAAAGCAATGAAAAAAGAGTCTAAATGTCTTAACAAATCGGAAGTATGCTCTAGCAACTGTCATTGATCCACGATTTAAATTTTTGTTTTTCAAAGATTAAGAAAAGAGAAATATTAAGACATGGTTAATTGAAGAAATAAATGAAATAAACAACCTAGAGAAAATTAGAGATAAATATTTTGAAGAAAAGGCTCACAGCAGCGATGATTCTAATTCTTCTTCCTCCTCAACAGGAAGAAAAAAGGCAAAGTTTGATGATGATCCACTCTCTGCTTGTTTCAGGGAACTAACAAGAAAATTCAGAAAAGATACCGGGTGAGAAAAAGTTTAAAAAAAGCCGCAAGATGGCTTCATTCGCAGAAATAGCAGAGGAAATTGAGCAATATGCAAAAAAACCCATATCAGACAGACGACTATCTCCACTTGAAATTTGGAAAAATGAAGAATCCTTTCCATCTCTCAAGAAAATTGCTCTAAAATGGCTAGTGACACCAGCATCTTCAGTTTTCTCAGAAAGAATGTTTTCCGAATACGGAAATATTTTTGAAGAAAAAAGAAGTACTTTGCTACCAAAGCGAGGGGAGATGCTTCTTTTATCCATCACAATGGACGAAAATTTGATTTAAACTTGTGAATCTAGTGTCTTGAACATAGTATTAATTTTTATTGTTTAATGTGAGTTTTTACTTTTTAAGGTTTTGCTATTTTAATAATTTCACTTACCTTACTGGTATATTTGATTAGGCTATATGTTTTATTTTATATCTCAAATCTTAATAAAAGGTTTCGCTAATTCATATTTTTTCATATTGTAATTTGCAATATATATAAAAATAAAAAATAAAAATAAAAATTAAAAAGTAAGGGAAGCTGGGATCTTAGCTATGCGTCACACTTTTAGCTGGACCAAACATTTTGCCTTTTTAGCAGTGTTAATATAGTTACATACTAGTAGTGGTACATGCTTATTTATCAATTATTTTAATTTTAGATTTTTGTACAACTATATTCAACTTTTGCTAGCTAAAGGCTATGCAAGCTAAGATTGGAAAGGGGCGGGCCCAGATGGTATTATTACAAAAAAAGACTATCATAAATATCCGGCTATCCGGCCGGATACAGGATACCGGATAATAGCTGTTATCCTGCTGGATAGTGGTATCCGGCACATCCCTACTGGAGATGAAACCTGGATCCATCACTATGAACCAGAAAGCAAATGACAGAGCATGCAATGGAAGCATCCAACATCTCCCATTGTCAAGGAAGTTCAAAACGCAGCCGTCAGCAGGTAAAGTTATGCTAATACTGTTTTGGGATACACAAGGCCCTATCCTTGAACATTATCTAGAGCGTGGAACTACAGTAACAAGTGCATCGTATTCTGACATGTTTCGAAATGAGTTAAATCAAGCAATTCGCACAAAACGGAGAGGGAGATTGTCGGAAGGTGTTATTCTGTTACACGACAATGCGCGCCCTCATACCGCTGCATAGAATAGAAAATGCCTTCAAGAATTTAAATTTGAAGTTCTCGACCATCCAGCCTACAGTCCAGACCTGGCACCTTCAGATTTTTACCTGTTTGGACCACTAAAAGATGCTTTGAGAGGTCAGCGATTCCAAGGCGATGATGACCTGAAGGAGGTGGTGCATGACTGGCTACGCACACAGCCAAACACATTCTTTTGTGATGGCATTAGCAAGCTTGTAGATCGCTGGACTAAGTGTATTGAGAAACAGGGAGACTATGTTGAGAAGTGATGTGTTTATAATCTATCAGATGTGAAAATAAAAGGTGCGGATACTTACCATAGTGAATTACCCTCGTGTGTGTGTACACACTACTTTTTTCTTTGAACTATGGTTGATGGGGTTATCTGACCACCTTCGCAACATCTAAGGACGTGTGATGGAGGGGATCTACAGCTTTACGTGGGATCTAGATGCAGAGGATGGTCCCCCATCCAACTACTACCAAGACCTAATGTTGCTTAACTTAGCTGGTCAATGGGAAGCAATGTTAGGACACTAGCCACGACGTAGCCTTTTCTTGGGGAAAATTTGAGCTCTTCCACATATGCTATCATCTGAACTTTATGAGGCTGTATCGATAAGTAAAACATTGGTCAATGATAACAAATGATAACTGACACACACAATTTAAACAACACAAAGATGGCAGTATGTAAATAAAAGTATTAAAAATCTATTATGTTCAATTTGGAGTGTGCCAATTCAAGGTTTTTCTAGGTAACAAATGTTGCAATCATCGACCAATCAAACTTCTGGAACAGCTGAAATTGGGAACCTATTACACTGGTATGCATATGAAATTTTTTTGTCTGCTGTGAGGGTTTTTTCAACTCATATTATATAATTCGACCATGCTGAATTCGAAAATGACATTGGTTTTCCTCAATCAGGTCAGGTTCTCTCTCTATTGGCCATTTATTATAAGTCCAATTTTATTGATTTTTTTAGCTTAAACACTGTAGATACGAGTAATATTATAAGAACACTCGTGAAAAATGAAAACTGTGTGAATAAATACTTTTATTCATACAATGAATATGGAAAAAAGTTTATTGAGGAAGGAATGAAGTTTTTTTGGCTTTCCATCTGTTTTTCTTCGGGCACGTCTCGCTTCAAACACCAGCGATAGTCCGCCAGCATATTGATATCCCAGTTTCCCTGGTACCTCTCTTCCATTATTTTGATATCTTGGTGAAATCATTCACCCTGTTCCTCACTATAATCCCCGCAATTTTCAGGAAAATAGTTCAAGTGGGACCACAAAAAGTGCATTTTTATGGACATGCGCGACCCATGAGCTTTGAAAGCTTCCATCAAGTTTTCGACAACGGACTCGTATTCTGGACTTCTACGCTTGCCAAGAAAATCAGTGACAACTGATTTGAATGCCTGCCAGGCATTCTTCTCAGTTGGAGTCATTGCGTTTTTGAACTGAGTATCCTTGATCAAAGTTCGAATTTGAGGACCATCAAAAACCCCAGCATTTAGTTTAGCATCAGATATATGAGGAAATTTACTCTCGAGATATCGGAATGCTGAACCCTCCTTATTCATTGATTTGATGAAATTTTTCATCAAGCCCAGCTTAATATGAAGTGGTGGGAGCAAAGTTTTGTTGGTGGTACAAGGGGCACTGAAATGACATTATGCGACCCAGGTTCAAAATTCTCTCTGGATGCCCATTCACGCTGTGCATAGTGCTTCTCATCCGCTCGGCTATCCCATTTGCAGAGGAAACATGGGTATTTCGTGTATCCCCCTTGCATTCCCAATACAAATGCCACAATCTGAAAAAAAATGAAAATATTTAAAGAATTTAGAGAATTTGTTCTATCAGATAAAAAAATCTATGCACTGGACTGTATCACTTCTGTGGGGAAGTTAAGTGTTCTTATACGCTCTCAAATAACCTTTGGAAAAACAACATAGTCAATAGCAATAGTTTACTTATGATATTAGTATTACCTTCAAATCTCCACAGATCCTCCAGTTATGTTGGTCGTATACGAGAGCATCCAGTAAAATTTTCATGTTATCGTAGCTCTCAGTAAGTTGTATGGAATGTGCTACAGGGACTGATGCAACCCTATTCCCAATGTTGAGAAGTACTGCTTTCAAACTTCGTTTAGACGAGTCTATAAATAGCCTCCATTCTGATGCGTTATATGGCAGGCCCAAGGATTCGATTAGCCCCTCAACATTGCAGCAGTACACTAAGGAAGAGGTATTTTCGTGCACTGCAAAAAACTTGCAGAATTCTTCCTCTCGTTTCCTATACCAGGAGAATGTTGTTCCCAGAGCCAGCAAGTTGTCCTCTCGAAGTCGTGAGCCCAAGATCTCAGCAGCTAATTTGGAAAGTCCTAAATCCCTGGTAAGATCATTAAGTTTGGCCTGGTTGAGAGGCCTCGGCTCATTTGAAGCGGTATTTTGAGGTATATACGACTGGACTGGTCATTGGCATTGATTCATCATCAGAATCATCGAAGTCCAGGGTTTGCGGTGGGTCGGGTATTGGAATTCCAGGACCATGGGGTACAGGTCTCATAGCAGAAGGAATGTCAGGGTATACAACAATGTGTTTATTCTTCTTGTTAACTCCTGAAAATAGAAACACAGAAACATGGATATAAAACTTGCATATGAAATAGAAGAAGCATTCAGACAGTGGTGGCTCATGAGGGAAGGCTGCGGTCTGTAAGATATGAAATAGGTCGATGGAGTCTGTATATTTTCTTTCTTTTTCATTCATATTGTCCCTTCGGGGACAATATGAATGAAAAAGAAAGAAAATATACAATCATTGTATATGTAAATGTAACTTGTATAACAATATGTATGTTTAAATGTATTTTCTATAACAATATGTATATGTAAATGTATGATTACCATTATGGTGAATATTATGCTATATATGGTGAATATTACATTATGGTGAATATTATGTCAAGTTTCATACAAGGATTTCAAAATATTTAAGAAAAATAAATTTATAAGCCCACCTTGGAGGTTTGTCATGCAGAAATAGCAATCTGTCACGTGATCCTTTCCTTCTCTCCAAATCATGGGAATTCCAAAGGCAAAGATTTCGCTCTGCCTTTGCTCCATCTTCTCAAATTTTCAATGCACGTCTTGCAGCACATATGAGGGGCGAAATTTTTGTCCTGGTCCCCTAGCTTAATTCCAAAGTATGCTCTATACATTGTCTTCACAAATTTAGTGATTTGGGACTGGTTATTTGGCATGGTAACCATCCTACATATGTAGCAGAATCTATTGGGATCATTTTTACACGCTCTATTCATTATGAAATATTTTATCTATATGCCTGAAAAGTAAAAAAAGATATTATACAAGTGAAACAAGTGATGATAGATATTACTGTTCCAATTCTGCTTTGACAAATCACGAAAAATTCTATTTTACTTATGAGGCCATAGCCGGATAACCTGAGCTGATTGAGAAAAACGGATTGCAGATTCGAAATCAGCAGGAAAAACTCTATAAGAATCACTTACAAAACCCTTGACAGCAAAATTGATGCATACCACTGTTATTGTTGCTTATGGCTATAGTCATTTTATTTCACATTTGCACATTACTATCATTTCCAATTGATTTGTATGGTATTAGGTTTGAAGATTCCCATTCACTCTATACATGCGAGCGAGAATGACATAACATTCCTAGTAACATTCATATAACTTAACATTCACCTGATCATTCATCCTGTTCTGCCAATAATTTGTTCAATGAATTACCATACGAGACTTCCACCCACAATGAAATGAGTACTATAATTTTAAGTTTAACTTACTTGAAGCTTTTGTCCAACGCAAATTATGTCTAGACACTCTTTCCGCACTACTGAAGTGCATGGAGGCCTCATTTTGGTCAGCATTAAGGCTCACCATTTCTTCAGTATTAGAGCAGAAAGTTTCTCTTTCAGTATCAATATCAGGGCACACAACCCTTTCATCAATGTCAATTATTTTAATACTTACAGGAATATGGTTGCTAAAGTTTGTTCTCTGTTGTGAAATTTCACACGCTTTAGACCTTCCAATATGTTTATTGGATTTTGCATGTTTATAAACATTGTCTTTCTTTCTCTTAATTGAGCATTCACAGGTCTTGCACCAACAATTTGCTTTGGAACCAGCTGGAGGCACAAAAAGCCAACCTAAAGGGATGAAAAGAGAGAACTATTAGTAACACAAAACAAACCATGAACATACAAAGAATAGGTTATACAGAAGTAGTCTGAAGAGCTTAAAATGGACATTAAATTATTTAAAAAATTACAGTTTCCCTGATAAAAATATTCAAAAAATTCTTCTCAGTGCATATAGTCTTGTCAAAATGTCAAGTTATTACTATGGCATTGGGTAAGATACGCAAGTAGTAACTACCTAAATACTTCCTTAAACTCCTCTAATCAGATAGGCAGAGCCTAGAACTAGTTTTAAATTTTATTACAAATGAGGATCTAACATTTCTTCTGACCACTATTAAAATAGGTCAAAGATACTTCACATAACTTACTAAAGGCTTTTGTCCATTGCAAATTATTTGTAGATGCTCTTTTTAAGGTGTTGCACTGTACAACTCCTCCATTATTACAGCATACATCTTTAGAGTGTATAACTTCCCCATCAGCATTTGAGAACATAGCCTTTTCATCAATATCAATTATTTTAATACTTTCTTGAGTACAATCGCTTAAGTTCGTAACATTTTGGGAAATTCCCCTTTCTTTAAAGCTTTCCATATGCTTCCTGTGCATAATAGAATTTGCATGCTTATGAACACTGTCTTTCTTTTTTCTAATTGAACAGTCACAAGCTTTGCACCAATAAACCTCTCTCGAACTGTGAGGAGGCACAGAAAGCCAACCTGGAAATACAAAAATCTATAAAAACAAATGCAAACAAAGTTTTAAAGTAATCATCAAATTTAACTTTTTACAGTTAAACTCAAAATTTAACTGTCTAAAGTTAACTTGTGAGATGTGTAGCCAAACTTACTAAGTACTGTAGTTTAATCTTAATTATTTAATTTGTGCTTAAATAAAAACTTCACACTACACAACTGAATTCACATTATATACAACTGACTTTTACAATCAATTTAAGATCTTTATGTAATGCAGTGGTAGCTGATTTTCTGCAAAATTTCCAGGGTTGGAATCAACCAATGGAATTACATAAACAGAATTGAATTTTGTAATGTTGATGTTTGACCACACGCGAGTTGGTCTTATTCCAGATCAACCTTATGCGGGTATATCTCAAATAAAAATGAAATGTTTGCTCAATATTTTAACTGAAAGTGACTAACCTTATACATACATTTCAGATTTTTAATAAAAATGACCAGGCCTAACCAAACTGAACCTAACCTGACATAATTTAAGCTAACTTAATATGAATTTAAATGACACGCATATGGATGAGATTTTTAACATTATGTAAATTCAGAAATTTTGCTGTCAACTGTGCGCGGGTCGACATAGTGCCCTGTCAACTGTGCGCGGGTCGACATAGTGCCCTGTCAACTGTGCGCGGGTCGACATAGTGCCCTGTCAACTGTGCGCGGGTCGACATAGTGCCCTGTCAACTGTGCGCGGGTCGACATAGTGCCCTGTCAACTGTGCGCGGGTCGACATAGTGCCCTGTCAACTGTGCGCGGGTCGACATAGTGCCCTGTCAACTGTGCGCGGGTCGACATAGTGCCCTGTCAACTGTGCGCGGGTCGACATAGTGCCCTGTCAACTGTGCGCGGGTCGACATAGTGCCCTGTCAACTGTGCGCGGGTCGACATAGTGCCCTGTCAACTGTGCGCGGGTCGACATAGTGCCCTGTCAACTGTGCGTGGGTCGACATAGCGCCCTGTCAACTGTGCGCGGGTCGACATAGCGCCCTGTCAACTGTGCGCGGGTCGACATAGCGCCCTGTCAACTGTGCGTGGGTCGACATAGCGCCCTGTCAACTGTGCGCGGGTCAACATAGCGCCCTGTCAACTGTGCGTGGGTCAACATAGTGCCCTGTCAACTGTGCGTGGGTCGACATAGCACCCTGTCAACTGTGCGTGGGTTAACATAGTGCCCTGTCAACTGTGCGCGGGTCAACATAGCACCCTGTCAACTGTGCGCGGGTCAACATAGCACCCTGTCAACTGTGCGCGAGTCAACATAGTGCCCTGTCAACTTTGTGCGGGTCGACATAATGCCTTCGTCCTCGAGGTAACGAAATCCGAAATCTTCTTTCCTTTGAAGGAGCCGAGGACAGTCTTCCCCTCCAGATGCTTCAACGCTTTCCTCGATGCTGGCTTGGCGAGGTTCTCTCGCATCCTTTGTTTCTCTTCCTGAGGAACCCCTTGATCAAAGAATGCCAAGCTGACCAGCGTCTCGGAGAAGTACCAGAGGTGTCATTTCATGACCGCTTGCGCTTGCTTGGCGACGTCGACGATCATGGCATCTTCCTGCAGTATTTCCAGGTCCAGCAAGAAATCCAGATCCACACGTGGAGCCTGCTCTGCTCTCGTCGCACGACTCCAAGCCTTTGCGTAGGCCAGGGTGATGAACAGGCAGATTTCTGTGACTCTTTTCAGCTCCTGCCTGGTCATCCTGAACTGGTCCTGAAGGAGGTACAGCTTCAATCTGTAAATGGCTTTCGCCATCCACTGCACATGGTGGTATGCTCCTGGCTTCCACAGTGGCACATTGGCGACAGTCTCTTCCCAGAGAAAGAGGATAACCAGTTGAAGAAGTTCTTGGTAGTCATCCCGCGGCTGACCAGAAGCCAGAGCTTCCCTCACAACAAGGACAGTTTGGTCCTCGAGACCCTGAAGAGGTCCAGCGATGCTGCAGCTATCTGAATCAATAGCAGTGGTGATAAGAGATTGGTCGATGAAACTCCACTGCTCTTGGAATCTTTTGAAGATCACAGTCTCAGGCCCAGAGGTGGGGCCCATCGAAGACCGGAAGACTTGGGCCAGGATGATTTCGTACATATGGTGCCTGCATGCTAGGTAAAGAAGTTGCTTCCCGAGACCCTCCTCAATCTTGACGCAGGCTCCCACGTGACTCCCGGTGTTCGATGCCATTGTGTCGAATGATAACCCCTTGATTCGTTCGGACAGGTCGTGTTCCCGCACAAGATCAATGCAGACGCATGCCGTCTCCGCTCCTGTGCCAGCTGGAACTTTCGGAACTCCAAGCAGCTTCTCCTGGCCATTCCCAGTGACCAGCACAGCAATCCGGTCCACAGATCCATCACCTGTGATTTCAGGCAGCATTTTCCCATCCCAGTGCAACACCAAGGGCTCCTCAGGACAGAATTCTCCCTCTTGATATGCCTCTGCTGCTTGCTTCCGAAGCGACTGGCGAGCACGATACATTGTGGAAGAGGAGATGGATACCTCGTTCAAATCGTGCCTCAAGGATTGCGCAACGACGGCGTAGGACATCGCAGCATCATGATAAGAAATGTTCATCCATTCGTACGCGACAGCCACATCCTGAGTGATGAGGTTCCTCGACTGCTTCCTCAGAGAAGGACATGAAGCAGACATGGAGGCTGCCAAGGAGGGATCATCTTCCGCAGATGGCAACGCCGAGGACAAGGAGCTGTCTTCAAGAGTAGCAGCTTCTGTAACCGTCTTGGCCTGCTTGAATTCCCGGTGTCGTCTCTCCTCCTGCTGTTCCTCTCAACGCCTTTTCCTTTTCCTAATTGGTTTCTTTTGGCTGTATGGATATTACTGTATGTGCTAAATGATCTCGGAGGTAATGAAAGGGCGAAATAGAGGTGTATGAGTTTGTGTAGGTATATATGTGAGTATGCATGCGTATGTATCTGGAATTCTGGATGTATGCATGTGTATGGGGTATACAATAGATATAAATGTGTATATAAGTATTTATGTATATATTGGTATATATGTATATGGGTGTATGTGTATGTATATATATATGGATGGTCTCGTGGGGGGGGGGGGAATATGTCATCGCGGGTCTAAAGGATAGTTAAGTGGGAGATTCAAAATCCGAGGCATGGATGGGAGAGTCTGGGAAGGTTGGACAATGGGCAGTCAGCTCCCAGCCGTGTTCTCGCAAGTTTAATGGATCTCAAGATACAAGACTTTCAGTGCAAGAAAGAGGCCAGTTTTTTTTGTAAATAGGCTGAAAAGGACATTCTATACTGGTACCATATGGCCTATTTATTATTTATTTATTTATTTTTATAATATATATCATTGCAAAAGTATACCTTATAATTAAATTGGCAATATCTATATTAAAAAAAAAAAAAAAAAAAAAAACGTTTTTTTTACATCACTAAACATGTCCTCCGCAACATGACAGCTCTCCTCGGATCTGTTCCTACTTTTCACCAACTTGTCGTAACGCTGGAGCAGAGCTTCCATTTTCCGAAGGGTGCTGTCCCACCTCATAGTAGGGATCCTTGCTCTTTTCCAGAACAGCATCCAAACAGAGGTTCAGACATTTTCTCCGTCCTAGGTTTTCCTGTTTTTGATGGAAGAAGCACTTTTGCAAGACTTGCAACTTCCTCAGCAGGCGGCTACCAGGATCTCCTTATTCGGGTGTCCAATGAGCCAAACCTCTTTCTTGCTTCGAGTTGCCATGTTTATCTGCAATGAGGACAAAACTCGACAACTGACACGAAGGACAGAGAGCAGTGCACCCTTCCATCAGGAAGCAAGGCAGTCGACTAACACTAGAACAGCTGAAATTAGAAATACCTAAGCAATCTGAAGCGTCAAATCTCGGGACCCCTAAACGTGTTCTGATCTGGTTGAAACCTGTTCAGACGTTTCCTCGGCAAAAGGAACAGGGGCATCAATGTGGCTTGAACTTCCTTCCACTTCATCCATCAACCACACTGCCGTGAAACACCCTAATATACATATACAGGGTGTACACAAATTATCTTCACAACCTTTCAAATAAAAATATTAGGAAATGAGGTACATACACCATTTTTGCACCAACTCTGGGAGAAAGTAATGAAGTTTCACATAACCTCAAACACATTCACCATGGGCACCATTTGTCACATATAAGATGTCCAAATGGTATTTCTTATTTCTTCACTGAGGTTACAGTAACAACCACCAATTATCTGGATATGCTTAAGAACTACTACTATCTACAGTTAGAGGAACTGCAGCCTAATGTGTTTTTCTAGCAAGATGGCACACCACCACATTGGAGGTTGTTGGTATGAAATTCCCTTAACATGCATTTCCCAAATAGATGGATTGGCCATGGGGGCCCATCTCTTGACCAGCCAGATCACCAGACATAACACCCTGTGGCATTTTTCTATGGGGTACTATAAAGGACTGCATGTACACAACTCCAGTGCCAACATTGATGATTTAAAGACCAGAATTGCTGGTGCTATTGCAAGAGTTGATGTTGAAATGTTGCAGTGTACATGGATGGAGATAGAATTCTGTTTGGATGTCTTATGTGTGACAAATGGTGCCCATGTTGAATGTGTTTGAGGTTGTGTGAAACTTCATTACTTTCTCTCACAGATGGCGCAAAAATGGTATGTATACCTTGTTTCCTAATATTTTTATTTGAGAGAGAAGTTGTAAAGATAATTTGTGTATGCCCTGTATATTAGCATCTATAATAAACAATATAAACAATTTCTAATTCCGTAAACTGGGGTGATTCCGGACATTTTTGACCCATTACATTTTATGGTGCTGTTCTATGGATTGTAATTAATTTTTTCATATTCTTTTTGCAGCACTGGAAAGTCCATGAAAAGCTGGTCACGTGGCAAATGACAATTTTTATTCCACCCTTCAAGACATTCTACAGGGTGCTTGGGAAGGCATATTCTTAAAGTGCATATTTTTTTTCACCAAAATGTATGCCTCCCCCACCCCCCTCACAAAATGGACAATGAAAATCTGCGGATTTGTACCACCCCAAACGATAGTCCGGCAGTCCCATTATCCAAATTAGTTATGCAAAAGATGTGGTGGTGATAGGAATTTTCGTTTTGGGGTTACAGGCATTAAAGTACATTTGCATCCTATCTGGGCGAGGTGTCCATAATCACCCCATAGGTACCTATAAAACCTGTAATTAACCTGTTTATCTTCTAATTATTTATAAAAAATGCATAACCTGAGCCTCAACTCTTTTTTCTTCTTTATACTTTTTTTCTTCTCTTCTAATTGCAAGTCTGTAACTCTCTTTATTGCATGTCTGTAGTTTGCATGGTATGATAGTGTTTGAGTTAAGAATGTGTTGTAATGCGTTCTTATTTTACTTCTTTCATCTTTCATGCCTTTCCAGCCTAGTGGGCTGCATCCTCTACCTCCCTATGGAGTGGAGGATCGGTCTGCAACAGCTGGAAGAATGTGTTGCTTTGAGTTAGGAATGTATTGCATGGTTTGGAAGTGTTCTTATTTTACTACTTTTCATCTTTTCTGGCAGAGTGGGCTCTACCTCCCTATGGAGTAGAGGACTGTTCTGCATTCTTTCCTATCCTCTCTGACTATTTTTCTGACTTGTCGGCAGTGGCCAGCGGATGATGAGTCTTTTTTTCTCTTTTTCTGAATGAATGTTAACCCACGAGTGATAGGTGTTGCTACTTACTTAACCCCTTATTCTCTTCTCTTAACCCCCTACTCTTTCCTTTCTCTCAGGCTAACCTTAGAGTGGATCTTACAGTCTTTGTTAGCCTTAGCTTCTGTAGATTCTGTGGATCTGTAGACTAAACATTTATTTTCTTTTTTAGCCATTTCTTAATTAATTAATTCATTCACTTAGTCTCCAAATGCCATGAACGTACACCAGGATTGCAGGTGCTGTGCCATGGAGGAATTACTCCAAGGAGAGAGTGGAAGCAAAGTAATGAGGTAGGTAGTACACTAGTACTGTATACTGCTGACCATAAACATCTACATCCTATTCAAAATCCAATTTGAAGTTTATGTTTAATGACCAAAATTCCTCCTCTCCATCTTTCAGGGTCTGTGGATATATGTGTGAGGGACAGGCTGCTCCTTCATGGTTCTGGCTGCTGTAGAAGCTCTTCAATGAGGTAACTTGCTTACTAAATACATGCACTTGTATCATTCGCTTCCAATTTTGCCCTTCAATCATTATGTGGTTTTTTACAGGAATTCCTCTTTTCAGGTTGACATTCTCAGGACTCCTGCAAGCACAGTTTTGTGCCTTTTTTTTTGTGAAAAAAGCTTTATTCAATAAATTTTTTTACTTTTTTAGAAGGAGACTTTCATTGTCTGCAATCACCTCGCAATGTAATGAGTTTTCGGACACATGAACAATGCAGTATTGCTATAGAGAAAAGTGTCTGTAATCACCCCAAGTCCGTGGTGATTCCAGACACCAACTTTTTTTGGCAATAACTGTGGAATGGAAGGCTAAATGAAGATTCTGTCTATAGCACATGATAGTACAGACTAAAATACAACTTATAGAAATAAAGTCACAAATTCCACTGGAACGTTTGCGTGCAACACAGGGAAGAAAGTTCAAAATGTCCGGAATCACCCCGGTTTACAGTTTCAATGCTCAGGAAGGAGTAATGATTATTTATATTGGAAATCAATCCTGCATGATTTCTCACAGAATCCTTTGTGTATTTTGTGGTTAGCAATGTTATAAATAAGATGCAGGGTAATATTAATGAACATATAAAAATTTATTAATATTACTAGGATAATTATAAATTAAAGAGAATTAATAAATTTTAAAAATATAATAATGACAACTATCCACATGTTAATTATCCACCCAACTATAACATCACATATCAACTATCCGCACAAAATTGGCTGTGACATTCATCATGTACTGGTCATTTTTCTATAATTGTATAAATGTTTTCAATTTTCAATAATTATTTTGCTGTTTTTATTTATGTACTATTGTACATTGTACTTTATATTTTTTTATATTTATATTTTTCTAAGTGAATGTCAAGTATCCACATTTTTCAACTATCCACATGCCTCTAGGAATGGACATGTGCAGGTAGTAGAGAGTATACTGTATTTGTAATACAGCCTATAGGTTGGTGCATGTTTGTAAACATATATAGTTTCTATTCTTTCTTAATTAAAGGCAGGCACACACGGCACACCTCACATTCATGGAGAATACACCACTGAGCAGTGGCGGTTCCTCATATGGGCAGCCGCACAGGGCGGCATTGTGGAGGGGCGGCATGAGCGCCTGCAAAAAAAATAAAAATAAAAATAAGAATAAATAAATAAAGAAATAAATAAAAATAAAAAATAAAATAAAATAAATAATAAAAGATCAATGACTTTGCATCAAGGAAGGTAAGAGTCAGGCTTTAGATGGCAGTTGTGCTGTGGTGCAATTTATTTTGTTTCTTGTTCAAAGTTAGCATAATAATTACCCTCTCTTAAGTGTCTTATTCTATTATGTGATAGAGCATTTGTACAATTTAGAAATTTGATTCTCTAGTTTATTTATGGCAGTTGTGCAATTTAATTTGTATTTTTCCTGTTCATAGTATCATAATTACATTCTCTTAAGTGAGTTATTCTATTTACGTGATGAAGGATTTGTAAAATTCAGAAATTTGAGTCTTTGTTTTGGTTCTGAAGTTCCAACAATTAGTCCAATAAAAAGTTATTTGTGAGAGTTATGTCTGTCCTTTATTTTGGGGGGATTCGAATGTGTGTGTGTTGGCGAACAGGGGGGGGGGGGGGGGGGGGCGCTGAAGGTGAGGTTCGCCCAGGGCGTCATGTAAGCTAGGACCACCACTGCCACTGAGCTACTTATATCTATCTGTAAATTAAAAAAGGCATTCCAGGAGAGATCACCCAATGCATGTCACCACTCCAACTCAGATTTTGATGAAAATTGACATATGGGGTTCTTCTGGGTGCTGATTTCACTGGTCAAAATAAAAAAGTCCTATGACCCATAGTTTTTGAGATATGGGCCCCCACTTTACCACCTAACTTTAATGGGCAATAACTCCGAAACATCTTACCATAGACCTATAAAATTATACATTTTTAGAATCAGCATGGAGAGATCTATTAAATGATACCACATTCAAATGTGCAGAACAATAATGAAAATTTTCCCCCCTTTTTCTTAATTTTTATTTTTGACCTCCACCCCCTAGGCAGTAAAATAAAAAAAATTTTCATTTATTAAACTTCCATTAATTGTTAAAAGATACAAACAATAAAAAAACGTGGGTATCAAGTTGCAAGATATTGTAAAAATTATTGAAAAAATATGTACATTGTGAAATTTTGACATTTTTACGCCTGTAGATTAAATTAGAGAACTATCAGGTCATCCCATAAGTAATGTCGTTTTTTATGATAGATTAAGTTTAAACTAGTCCTATTTGGTTTAAGCATAAATTTTCCAAAGGTTATATCTAAGAGGAGATCTATCGTGTTTCACTACATACTTTACAGACCTTGACCAGTGAAGATGTGTGTTTTGCTTTATGTGAACCTCTCATAAACATGGCGGTATCAGAAGAGCATATCAGGCACATAATGCTTTACGAGTTCAAAAAGGGAATAGTACTACTGAAGCAACGTGAAACATTCAGGACATTTACGGCAACGATATTCTGCATATGAGGAAATGTCAAAGATAGTTTCAAAAGTTTAGGAATGGTGACTGCTGTTTGACAGATGCAGCACGCTCTGGATGCCCTGCTGAGTTTGATGATGACCTGCTGTTAGCCACACTTGAAGAAGACTGTTCAAATACTGTTGAAGAATTGGCCCAGAAACTCAATTCATCCCCCGTCCACCATCCATCGACATTTGCAACAACTTGGGAAAGTGCCTAAGTTAGGAAAATGGGTGCCACATGAATTGTCAGTCAACAATCTGAGGGTGCGGGTAAACATTAGCACAGCTCTTCATTCCCATTGTAGTGGGGTTGTCTTGACTAACATCGTTTCAGGATTGGCCACTGTGCAACCCCCATGTTGACAGAGTTAGTTTTTCTTAATGCCTGGCTAGCTCAGTAGTTTTGTGTAGACCCATTTTGAGGAATTTTTTGATCTTGTTTTTTGATTCTGGTATCAGTAAATTTCACCTTCAATTTTTAGAAAACAGGCTCATTTTTCAAAGTCACAGTTGGCTTGCGCTTGTGGAAGTTCTAGCCTGCCAACTCAATTTGTTAAGAAAAAGAAAATTTGAGGAAAACAGAGTGCCTTGTGATACTGGACATTGCCTGTGCATAACAGTGTGCAGGTTAAGGTATTTCTAGGACCAATAGCTTCAGGTTTTGCTTCTCCATGGCTTAACTACAGGGTGATCAAAAAGTAACGCAACCCATGGAGAAATGCACATAATTGATTTTTTCCTTCTGTTGCAGGTGGTGAATATATGAAAAAGATGAAATACACCTTGGAGCAGCGTATATTCATTGTCACGCAGTACATTCGCTCCAGAAGCTATGCCCAGACGCAGGAGGCCTTCACGATCTCCGGATTTATCGCCTCCCGACTTTTTCTTGTGGGGTTACCTGAAAGATGCCGCATATGTCACTCACCCGCACAGTATTCCAGAATTGCAGGCGATGATTCAGAAGTGTGTTGATGCAATTTCACAGGAAACGTTGCAAAGGGTCTTTAAGAACATGAATCGCCGTATCCACTTGTGTGAAGCACAGAACAGTGGCCACTTCCAGCACTTGCTCTGAAATAAATCATTTTCCCATGGCTTGTGTTACTTTTTGATCATCCTGTATAATAGATAGGTGCAATTGGATTGACCTCAAGTCTAGCTTAAGGACATTAGGTCCAGTGAGGTCTATTGTGTTGTCTAATTGTACCATTCTAGCAGAGATTAATTTTTTTTATCATCTTCTGGTAATTCCATTTTTGTTGTCCAGTATTTTTGTCATTGTAATCATAAGCACCATTGTATAGCATGCCCGTTCAGGGTTTTTGGATTTCAGTTTCTTGATCTTAAGCCTTGTCTAGACTCAAGCTCAAAACCCATCCTAGCTCTTGTAAATAATTCAAATTAATTTCTAATAAACCCTTAGAATTCTAACAACTTTTTTTTTTCAGCCTTTGTCCTTATAAACTGGGGTCGTTACTTTCAAGGATTTCCTTGTGACAAGAGCATTGTAGAGGGTTCGAACAACCCTTTCACAAGGCAGTTGATATCCCCTCTTGTGGTAGCACTGGTGGTAATCCACCTAAATATGATGTACAACCCAGGGTCCTTGAATCAACAATACCTCCAGATTCTCTTTATTAAACATTTCAGTGGGTAATATCTGTTTTTCTCATCCAGCCACATTTGGTTCATGATCAGTCTGCTAAAATCTTGCTTGCTTGTTATGTGCGCCCATATTCAGTTGAAGTCCTCAAGTATTGCTGGGTGTACATTGCACACACCTTTCCTGAAGCCAGGGCTTTCCAGGTTCTCAAGTGGACCCGACTCAGACACAGTGTTAATCTTTGGAGATAGCTAGTGGGTTGAGCCCATTTCTTGGTTCCAGCAGTGTGGGAGTCTCGTTTGCCACTCAGTGGAGGTGAGAAAAACTTCACCGCCCGGGACCTTCCCTTTTCCTGTCATCAAGAAGTAGCCAAGTTATGGTATTCAGTCTATTTCATCACTCTCCCCACAACACCGTGAACTCCAAGATCCATTTTTGCACCATTTAGTGACTGGTGATGAAAAGTGGACACTGTACCAGAATGTTAAGCGCTGTCGACAGTGGGTTTGTGCCGGAGAACCAGCAACACCACAGCCAAAACCAAATCTTCACCCTCGGAAGGTGTTGCTTAGTGTTTGGTGGGATAAAGGTGGTGTAATACACTTTGAAACCTTACCACACAACCAAACAATCACCACTCAAGTCTACTGTCAACAACTGGATCAATTGAACACTGCACTAAAAGAAAAGAGATCCTTTGGTTAATGGAAGGAATCGTGTTCCACCATGACAATGCACATCCTCATACCACTCAGATCACTTCTGTAAAAATTGAGGAGCTTGGGTGGGAAAAACTTCCACATCCTCCAGACTTTGCGCTTCAAATTATCATCTCTTCAGGAGTCTGCAAAACTATCTTGACAAGAAACAGTATACTTCTTTAGATGACCTGCACACCAGTCTTTGTACATTTTTTGCCTCAAAACCACCTGAATTTTATAAACATGGCATTGAGCTTGTAGGACATTGGCAGAGTGTCATTGATTCCGATGGAAAATATATACTAGATTAAAAAGTTTCAGTTGAGTTTTTTTGTCCTACAAATTCTGATCTAAAAAATGACATTACTTATGGGATAACCTGATACAAATGATATATTCATATGGATGAAAATAAACAGCAAAAATACAAATTGAACACACATATTACATCAAGTTGATTCATAATTACACGAGTTTTTTCAACTCATTTTCTGGGAAAATATATTGAATACGCATTGTTCTGGCTTTAAAGTTGCCGTGCTTAATAAACCTAAAATTTTATCTCTTGATATGTGGCATGTATCTCTAATTTGTGGAAAGCAATAGTAAACACTATATCCTGATAGGTGCAAAAAGCTAACCTCAGTCATCAAATTCCTCATTATAGGAATGTACAAATCCCAACCATTTCTGATCACTAAGTACAAACTATGTACTCTCCTATTTCCGGATTAACTTCAACATTATCTTCACCCAGAAAAGCTTTGCTTATAATCCTCACCTCACCAACTTCATCAGAAGATAATTCAAATGTTTTTGTTATTTGCATTAATAGGTACAAATCTGTGGAATTTTTGTTCCTGTTAACCGCATACTTTTTCATATCTGTCACTTAAAAATTTTTCCATAGCTTCAACTTCTTCAGAATTTATTAAAAAAAAATTTATGATGTCACTTATATTGTTTGAACAAAATTCAAACATGTCTTCTGGTGTTAATATTTGATTTGCAAATGTTCTCTGCATACTCGCTCTGACTACAGATCTTTTCACTGTAACCCCAATCCCATCACAAGCGTCTTACCATGGCTTATGGCAAAGAAATGCCACTCACATTCCAGCTCAAAACAAAGTTGAAACAATTTTTATATTGTCCTGCACATCCATCAGTAAAATAATGTAATTTTTTGATATGAAGGTGGGATTTTCTAATAATAGGTATGAGTGTATTTAAAAAAGTGTAAACCATTGTAGTGTTACGTTTTGTATTTGGAAATAAAAAACAATAACTTGAATGTTTTGTTTCATTACTTTCTGGTTCCTTATAATATAACACGAAAGGATGCACTGTGCATTGGGTATTTTCCCAATGAAAACCTTGGGCTGCATCCTGTACTACAAAGGAGTAGTTTTCTGGAAAGTCACCAAGAACTACAGCTGTATGGCTATTTAAATTATTCTTAAGTTCTTTAGAAATGCACTCTGATTCTTTGCTATATAGTGATGACATGTCAATTTGACAATTTTTGTGCTTAATGAATTTATAAAATCATCTACAGATTCTGTTTTTTCAACCATATTGCATCGATCTGTAGTAACCCATTGTTTATATTTTATTTCCTCACATTCAGGATCGTTAACACTTTGAAAAGTGAGCAAAAAATTCTTAATACCTTGTTCTTTTGGACAGAGATTACATATTTGTATCATGCAATTCCTGTTGTTGACATCACACACAGCTTTCTCCATAAGAGTTGTGTATTCCAACCCTTTGACACCCAAAGCTGAGAATTGTATTTTGGCATTCCGGTGGTATGTACATACACACAGAATGGGTACCAGCAGCTCCAGCTAAAACACAATCTCTGGGGCGAAGGCTGGCAAAACTAGAGAAGCCAATTTGGGGACTATCTAGATTATCTTTAGAGAGACAAAGCTTCTTTCAGATTCATTAACACCAGTCTTTTCTGCACAGATTCTTTATACCCACTTTCATTTCTGATACTCAGGCAGTTTTGTACCTGGGCACAAATGACTAATTTCATCTGATTCAAAAAATTTCTGAACAGAATCTTTAGTACCTTTAGTTATTACTTTTCCTTTTGACATGGGTTCAATTTCAGGAATAATTCCAAGTCTTTGTTTTATATTTCTGCTTTTCTTAACTAAATATTCAGTTGTCTGAAATAGATTTATAGTTTTTGATATGGTAAATGGAGATAATGTCAATATTTTGAGTTTCCTCTCATAACTGTCAGTAGAATGGAAAGCTTCAACCAGTTCATTCATGAGATGAATCATTAACCTGAAACAAATTCATGAATGTATAAGAGCTATAAACAAAACATTACATGTGCATATTAAACTTTTTGGATTATAATATTGATTTCAAGTGTAACAAAATGAGCATTCTTTGAGATAATTTTTGGTTTAATTTGACTATTTTGTGACCAAATGAATTCCAAATGATTTAATGGGCCCATTGATCTCCAATCTTTAGGGAGTTGTGCTTCTAGTTTCTACAATCAAAGGTGAATACCTACATTTTGTTTTTATGCTTCAGTTCTAGTTTAGGTATATTCATATTTAATAATAGCATATCATTTTAAAATTCATACCTTTGAATTTCATGATCCAACTTTGTAGCTTTTGATGGGCTTGGGATCTCAATTTCTAAACTTGTTTCTAGTTTTCATTTTAAAGAATGACATGCTTTTTCTATTGTTTGAATAGCTTTTTCTTCTTTTCTTGATGAACCCAAACCATCTGAAATTTTTTAATTAATAAATATTTGACTCCATTTGATATATATGGATAATAATAATTAATATGTCAACATATTAATTTCATAAGTTTAATAAGTTTAATAAATTTAATGTCAGCATATTAATTTCATTAAGTTTTTCAGCAACTGCTGAAAAACTGTCTTGAAAGTAAATGCATTATAAATAAATAATATAAATAAAAAATTATAAATATAAAAAGTACCTATCATTAAATACTTACGCTTCTTCAATGGAGTCACAGCAAGACTCTAGAACTTGAGAAACCTCTTCTTTGGCATTACTCGATATACTTGGATCATATTCATTGCTTTCCGAAATAACATTCTCAGAAGACTGATCAGACTCTTCACTTTGTGATGTTGATAGCAACTCTGGTCTCTGGGTCAATAATTTTCTACAGTTGCTACCAGGGCTGTGGAGTCGGTGATAAAATTTGCCGACTCCAACTCAGACTCCAAAAATTTTAACATTCCGACTCCAGAAATCTGACTTGTATAATTACGACTCCGACTCCGATGGAATGTTAAGGCCAAATTGATTACGATTAGCTTTATTAGGCCAATGGAGATCCATAAACAAGGCATTTCATCACCACCACATGACTCATCAGGTTACTTAGTGGCTGTAACTATGCCTTAATGGCTTTTTTTCTCTTTATTCAAAAATTACAATAAATCCCAAAATACAAACTGATTGAAACTTAAACAAAATAAGATTATCATTGGTTTAGCAAATTAATAAGATGTTTTTGTATTATTATAAACATCCGTAACAAAATATACTAACCTAAACTGAATTTGTTCTTAAAAAAAGGATCACTTCCATTAAATCTTCTTTCACTGATGCTTATCAAAATTATCAAATTGAAATCTAAAAATCTGAAAAAGATTTAGGGTTGCTAGTACAAAATTTTTAAATTTCCTTATTATTAATTATGTTAATTAATTAATTATAATCCTTATTAATTATAAGCAACTATATTTATATTATTTATATTTATATATTTATATGTTATATATTATATATTACAGGCACGTGCCATGAGTAAATACTCAGGGTAGGCAGACTCAATGCGCGAGTGAAGCAAGCGGCTCCAAGCTAGGGGGTCTGGGGTGGGCGCGAGCTCCCCCAGCGGGTTCCGGGGTGGAGCACCAGCCACCAACGAATTTTAAGCATAATTAACCCCTTCCGCACCATTTGTGCTAATTTTTGGTCAACAACAAATATTTACTTACCGCTTTATTTGTAGATGAATTCCATTCTTCTCTCTTTGTTAGTAACAAAAATATCTGTAATTTTTTCAAAGAAATTGTAAGTGGGATTTTGCTCCATTTTAGTAAATCTTTCCTTTTCAATTGAAATTAGGGCAAGTGATGAAAGCCTTTCCTGTTTCATTCTATTCCTGGTGTAGCTTTTAATTCTTTTCAAAGCTGAAAATGACCTCTCAACAGAAACTGTTGTAGCTGGAATTGTTAAAATCAATTGCAACAGCTTCACCGCTTCAGGAAACGTTAGTTCAAGTCCATTTTGAAATATGAAAGCAAGCAAATCTTTAATTGATTTATCCCTGAACACTTGTGCACTATAAATTCCAGCTAGATCAGTTTTCAATCTTATGACATCGAAGAAGTTACCATAATTCTTCTCTAAACTTTCTAGTGCATCCTTATCAATTTCTGTAGCTAGTTTTAGAAACTTTTTACTATCAACTAATGAAATAAATTGTAAATTTTTGAAGTCACTGTATCTTGCTTCCATATGCTGCAGTATATCATTCAATATTAGACAGAATATTCTTTCTCTTTCTTTTTTAATTGGACCTTTTGTACAACATTTTGATTCAGTCAAGTTATTTTCTTTGAAACATTCTTCAAACTTCTCATAGATATCATCAAAATTTTTGTGTAGACCCTCGAGAGAATTCATTGTTTCATTGATTCTTTCAATGCAATATGGAATATCTATAATTTTAGTTTGTAAGATATTGAAGTGTGTGTCAGTTCTAATGAAAATCTAATCTTATATACCATGAGAAGAAAGTATGTTGAATCTTTCATTAGCCAATTATAAAATCCATTACTCCTCACTAAAGTATCTGAGTCCCACAATAAAGGATTGCTGTCAATGTTGTTGAAAAGTTTACAAAGGTCACTATGATAGTGCAAAATAGTTTGCACTAGCTTTGAGTTAGAACTCCATCTCGTTGGTGCAGCCTTTGGAATGCGTTTATGTACTATTTCATCAAGAAATTGCGTTCGTTTTGTAGAGTGATTGAAAAATGCAGCAAGACCATCAATGGTCTTGAAAAAGATTGTACATTCAGGTATAAATTTCGCTGACTGAGATAGAACAAGATTCAACTTGTGAGCGTAGCAATGGGTAAATAACGCTGATGATGCCTTTTCTCTTACTTTAGCTTGAATGCCATTTAAATGCGATGCCATTACTGATGCTCCATCATATGTCTGTGCTACAAGCTTCTCAGCACAGTTATATTTATCTAAATTTAAATATGCATTCTGTTACACCAGTAGCTCTTCTGTCTTTAAGTTCGTCAAATCCTATGAAAGCCTCTTTAATTTCAGAATCCAATACATATCTTAAAACTGTGGAACATTGAGCTGTATTTGAAATATCAGTCGATTCATCCACTTCTATAGCAATGAATGGGGATCTTGCGATATCTTCTTTAATATTATTTTCTACAGCTATGCCTACTGCTTCAATCAAGTCATTTTGTATCTTGTTAGAAATGCCAGAAAACACGGATGAAGTCTGTAAATGTTGTGCTAATTTTTGGTCAAATTTTGCAGTGTAGTTCAATAACTCAATATAGTTTCCACAATTTAAAGAGGATTTATCTTCATTATCACCGCGGAAAGCAAGTTCTTGTTTAATCAAAAAGCAAGTAGCAGAAATTAATGTTTTCAGTATATCTCCGTTTTCCTTTACCTTTTTATTGTGAATTTCAATGCTAAGTTTTTTTTTGCTCAAGTCAATTGTGTAGATCCAAATGTTTTCAACGATATTTGACTTTCATAATGCGCAGCAGACCTCTCGTGCTTACTTAAAGCATTAGTCAAATTATTTAAATCACAATATCCTGTTCTTATCCACACACTTTCACTAGATACGGAAAATAACAAGCATGGAAAACAAAAGTGTCTACCTGTTGTAACACAACCACACAACCACTCTTTCTTGCTGTACCACGTCATTTGAAACGTTCTGATTATTTTTGTTCCTTTACGCTGTAGCAACTGTTTCAGTTCCGGTGTCAGCCTACCATTTTTAATCACATTCAACCTTTCTTCATAAGACAGTTTAGAAAAATTCTTAAGATACCCACTGTCCATATTTGAAAAGGGTTAAATTTTGAAATAAAATGTCTAAAATTTAGTTCAATCACCAGAGGCAAACGACAACACAGATGCGCGCACAGCCACACACCCGACCATGTGCCCGAATGGCAAAATACTGAGTGAAAAGCAGAACTAAATCTGCTTATATAGCGCAGTATTTGTCACAGCTTGGAGCTCCACTCACAGCATGTGGGAAATTTTTTTGGGGGCATTTCAGTCTAGGGGGGGTGGGGGTCAAAAATAAAAAGGGGGGGGATTTTTCATTATTGTTCTACACATTTGAATGTGGTATCATTTAATAGATCTCTTCATGCTGATTCTAAAAATGTATAGTTTTATAGGTCTACAACAAAATGTTTAGGAGTTATTGCCCATTAAAGTTAGGTGGTAAAGTGGGGCCCATATCTCAAAAACTATGGGTCATAGATAGTGATGTGAGTCTTTTTTATTGTGTCTTTTTTTTTGTCGTTTTTTTTGTTTAAAACGAAGGTAGTCTGTTTTTTTTGTTTTTTTTATTGTTTTAAACTTATTCCATATTTTTTTTCCTTTAATCTAATAAGTATATTAGTATTACCTATAATTTACTATACTACCATGCTTATACGGTTATACCTAGTATATACTATATAGTCATCTTTTAGAAAAATTGAATCACGCAAAAAGTATATAATAGAAAGGAAAAACAAACCCTCATTTTTTATATGTATATATATTTTTAACTAGAACATAAAACATTCTTCCTCGTTTCAAACAATATACATAATTGTGATTGGCAAGAGTACCAGTATATATATTCCAGATAGAAAAGGAAAATATTACCTTTTTTTGAACCTTTTTGTTAACCTACATTTCCATGGAAGAATCATCACTAGATTGGGTAGAGCATATATGCTAGTTTCAATATCACAGGTACTGGTATAATAGCCATAATACTGGTATAAAACAATAGATATAATTGTGATTGGCAAGAATACCAGTGTATATATATATATATATATATATATATATATATATATATATATATATATATATATATATATATATATATTCCAAATAGAAAAATAAAAAAAATATAAATATTCATCTCTTTCTTTAACCTTTGTGTTAACCTAATGCTGTTTAACTTTCATTATCTGATTCTATTTCCATTGAAGAATCATTATCACTAGATTGATTAAAGCAAATAGTTTCAATATCACAGGTACTGGTATTTATTGCAGATTTGGATGTTGACGAAGCCAATGTAGCACCATGTTTTACTTCACTTTCTTGGAATTTTGCATTTTGGGATATAAATACTAGCTTTGCTGCTCTGTCTGTGCTTAATTGGTTTCTTTTGGCTGTATGGATATTACTGTATGTGCTAAATGATCTCGGAGGTAATGAAAGGGCGAAATAGAGGTGTATGAGTTTGTGTAGGTATATATGTGAGTATGCATGCGTATGTATCTGGAATTCTGGATGTATGCATGTGTATGGGGTATACAATAGATATAAATGTGTATATAATATTTATGTATATATTGGTATATATGTATATGGGTGTATGTGTATGTATATATATATGGATGGTCTCGTGGGGGGGGGGGAATATGTCATCGCGGGCCTAAAGGATAGTTAAGTGGGAGATTCAAAATCCGAGGCATGGATGGGAAGTCCTGGGAAGGTTGGACAATGGGCAGTCAGCTCCCAGCCAGTGTTCTCGCAAGTTTAATGGATCTCAAGATACAAGACTTTCAGTGCAAGAAAGAGGCCAGTTTTTTCTGTAAATAGGCTGAAAAGGACATTCTATACTGGTACCATATGGCCTATTTTATTATTTATTTATTTATTTTTATAATATATATCATTGCAAAAGTATACCTTATAATTAAATTGGCAATATCTATATTAATTATTAAAAAAAACAAAAAAAACAAAAAAAAAAAAAAAAAAAAAAAAAAACAAAAAAAAACGACAAAAAAAACGACAAAAAAACAACAAAAAACAGTTTTTTTACATCACTAGTCATAGAACTTTTTTATTTGAACCAGTGAAATCAGCACCCAGAAGAACCCCATATGTCAATTTTCATTAAAATCTGGGTCAGAGTGGTGACAAATTTTTTAATTTTTGGGTGATTTGTCCTGGAATGCCCCAAAAGCAAGGCATATGTAAAGATGTAATTATTAAAAAAGTAAGTGTAGTTATGTCAAAAACTTGATTAAAAAAAAAAAAAAGTTACTAATTCTGACATCACTTGCCAATCAAGCTGTCATCCCTATATTTAAAGATATTAAGCATTATGTGGCAGAAAATTCCAATAGTTAATTACCACAGTAGAAAAAGATTCCCATTCTAGTTTGTATTTCATAATCTTCACAACATTTGCAAGCATATTTGTATTGCCAATCCCATAACTTTTATTAGTGTGCTTTCAAATATCTCTGACTAAAAGGTGGTGGTGATGACAAATTTCACAAACTTGTTTTCCTTGAATAAATCAACATTGGTGACTCCTTATTTGCTTTAAAATAAATTACATGTCTTCATATTACTTTTAGGAATAGGACCCCTATGCTTCAGCGCAACAAAAATCAGTGAATGAGAACAGCAGTATTAAGGTTTCAGGTATTCAGTTTAAGAAAGAAAATTAACTTCTTTCCTTTCTACTTTCTTGATCACACCATGTAATGTATCCCATGGCTAACTATAATACAACTGCCAATGAACATGATCCTGATGGTAGTGGTGTTAAACTATGCAAAGGGAAAGTCACCCTTGATACTGATGGCAAGGCTGAAGGATCGCTTTACATTGATGATGAACACGATGGAGTACAGGAAGGGTCACTATCTGTACTTGAATTTCAACTTTGATGGAGGAATTCTTTCCTTTAAAATTATTGACCCAAATGGCAAATACCAGACTAAATCATGGCTTGAAAGAGTTGTCATTTTTGGAGCAAGAAATGAACCCAGCAAAGTTATGATGAATACAAGTTCTGGAATAAAAACTTTAGAATACAGTTTTCAAAAAGCAAAGACTAACTCTGCAACGAAACTGGTAATTCATAAACCAGGAATAAATATAGCAGAAACATTCACAATTACTCTACACTGAATTAAACTTCATCAGGGTTACAAATGTCAAATTGTTGTCAATCATCTTTGATTTAGGTGTAATGTTCTTATATATTGCATAATTTCCTTAAACTTGAGTAACCACTTTTTATTACTCTCTATTTTTTGTAGTAAATTTTGTATACATATTTTGGTTTGAAGAAAACTTTTATCTATCCACATAGAGATATGTGTCCACTCCATTCTAGGTTTAATTTGAACCTTAATGTGATATGAATATTGGCCGAGAGATTATTTCAGAGAATATTGGTAAAGTGAAGATTTTTTAATTTAGCTTAGTTTAAAGCTTATGAATGTACAAATTTAGTTCATAATGATAGCATCAGCGATACAAAATTGTTCATAAGAAAGTTATTAGTAGTTCATACTTGATGTTGATTGGGAGAGATATAGAGAGTTGAATCTTAAGTTTTTAGTTATTGTTTATTTATGCTGCATAGGAATCCTTTGTTTCAACTGTTATAAAAAATTTTAAAAATGTTCAATTATGAAGATTTTTAAGAGGCATTAAGTGAATTGGTGTTAATTTTTTTTCTGGAAGTAATTTGATAGGTTTAATTGTAGTAGACTTGTTTGTTCATAAAATTTAGAGTCCGACTGAGGTTACTTTTTGTGTTAAAGAATGCATCAGTCAAATAGATGATGGTAAAAGTTTACGCACTTGCAACTCATCTAACAAGTAAACCACTTTCTGTATCCTGATATTAGTAGAGTCTTCTTTGTGGGAGTATGACTGGCCACACACATTAAAATACTAAGATTTTAAAAGTCTCACACCTTAATGAGACAGAGATATGAAGTCCTAATGTAAACCACTTGTTTGAAATACTTTGTTCACTCACACAATATTTGAAGTATTAGACAGTTATTTTCCCCCTAAATATATTAAAGTTCCTACAAGGAAATTTAATATTAGGTGACATTCCTAATACTAAAATTTATTATTCTTACTGAAATAAATTATTTTGAAATTACAATTACTGTTTGCTTAAATTTACTCAATAAAATCTACGGTTATTATGTGTTTTATCACACACAGTCATTTTACACACCAAAATACATTTTTCTAGTAGTATTTGATGTGATTTGTTCAAATATGACCTCCATTTCCGTCGGAAATGAGATCCAACAAAGTTATAGTACTTTGAAGTTTGGCTCATTTTCAAGGGAAATGGAAGTCAAAATCTAAGCAAAACACATCAAATATTACTAGAAAAATGTATTTTGGTATTAATTAACCTAACCTAACCTTACCTAACCGTGGCTAAATGAGCCTAACCCTGGCTAAACGAGCTCTCGTCTGTATCCACCACCTAATCCATAATAAGGTAATACTCTAGGCTCGTTTAGCCAGGGTTAGGCTTGTTTAGCCACAGTTAGGTTAGGTAGGTTAGGTAAGGTTAGGTTAGGTTAATACCAAAATACATTTTTCTAGTAATATTTGATGTGTTTTGCTTAGATTTTGACTTCCATTTCCCTTGAAAATGAGCCAAACTTCAAAGTACTATAACTTTGTTGGATCTCATTTCCGACGGAAATGGAGGTCATATTTGAACAAATCACATCAAATACTACTAGAAAAATGTATTTTGGTGTGTAAAATGACTGAGTGTGATAAAACACATAATAACCAAATCTACATCTAGTAAAGGACAGTGTTATACCATATTATTACGCACCTGTGAATTCTTTCATTATGATTTTGGCCATTCAAAGTATTTTCGTGATATTCACAAATACCATCAGTAGGCTAGCTACTGTATATTTTGAACAAAGTAAGAATAATCCAAAATAGGTTCCAATATACACATCGGCCACAATTAAACTAGGCCCTATTTTTAAATGTAAGAACTACAACCTGTAACATGTAGAGAATTAATAGAGACTAATAAAAATAGCTATGATATGGGGATATATAGATTTCACCATCTTACAAGCAGAAAACTCTACCCAAACTTTTCATATTTTGCATTTCAGGAGAATGTGGCATTAACTCAATTAAAACAGTAAGTACTATTCAGAACAATAATAATTTATTGTACTCACAGAAAACCATTTTCTTTTGAATGGTATATATGGAGAATGTCCTAAAGCACACTGTAAATAAGTCATACTTTCAAAATATACAGTATACATTAGGGTGGTCCACAACAGCGTTTTTTCAAATTTTAAATTCAGTCACATCTGCCCTTATTCTATTCCCCCACAAGAATAAACTTGCCAATTATCTTTGCTCTAGGACCTTCTTATGCACTCGCTCAAAATGAAACAATTTGAATAATGACGACAATTTATGACGAACATTTATTGAACAAGGATAATAATGACTTGACAATTTATGACTATTATATACCTATATATATAATATATACAGGGTGTCCGAGAATTATCTGTACAAGTTTTGGCTGTTATTAAAAGTCAACCATGAAGTGTAGAAATTCCAGTGTTGTCCCATTTTACAGAGAATCTCATTAAGTTTTTTCTGATACCAAGTTTTTTAGAAATTCCAGTGTGTCCGAACATTATCTGTACAATTTCATCTTTTAATAAAATTCTTGATAACACACGTAAAATTCTTAAACAAGATTATTTAGAATCTGTATTTATTTGTAAAACAGGACAAATTGAATTACGCAGAAGTAGCCAGAATCACCAAAAATAAGAAATATTCACCAAATAGTTGATATATATATATTGAAAAAACACCAAAAATAGAAAATATATTTTAATAAAAAAACACATTTTATACAAATTTGCACAAGATAATATATTTTCTTATTCAGTTTTGATTGGTTATTCAATATGTATTGCTGTTATAGCTGGGTGTGACTGGGTCAAAAAACGAATAGTAACCCATTATCATTTGTATAATTTAGGTCTCGGGGGGTACGGGGGCTGAGCCCCCGTAAAGATCACGCATCACAAATTGATCGGTATAAGGTTTTATATTTAAACCTAGTTACTTTTTATTTGCTATTGATACTTTTGGATTACTACATTTTTAGACTCAGAAAAATGTGAGCTTTCAAATGGTATATGTTTTATGAGCATGTTTAATACTGAAAAATGGAGCGCTCCTAGAAATTTACCCTTATTTATTTATTATTATTAATTTATAACAACTAGCTGCTTATTTTTAATAAGAGCCCAGTAAAGCCTAAAGCTTAAGGGCCAAATTAAATAAAATGAATGGTCGAGCTTCACTATTATTCATGTCATTGTAAATTGAAAAAAAAATTATTTATTTTATTATTATTAATAAAGATTATTCTATAGGATAATTCTTTTCACAAACAATGCTGCTGCAAAGTTAATTTTTTTTGTATAAAATAGTTACCCATTATTAATTTCAAATATTTAGAAAAATATTTTTAACAGAAGATAATTTACAAAGTTATTTGTATATTTAAATATTCTAAAGATTAGTTTTACTATACTTCATTAGTATGCGCTATAAATAATAAGTGAAATTAATATTACGTCTCTTATTATTTTGACTATAAACACGGTGCTTATGCCATTTTTATAGAACCATTATTTAATGGTTCAAAGGTCGTTATCAAACGATATTGGTATGTAACTACTTCTTTAGTGGGATACGAATGAAATTTTGTTTTGCGCAATAATTAAAATTATGATTTTGTTAGTATTGCTTTAAGAGGGTACGAAGTAGTCACCAAACAATATCATCTTGGTGTAAGGTCATAAGCCGAGTTATTGCAATGGTTACTTTATCAGTAACTAAGTTACTCTCTCTCGAGCGTAACTAATATCTTAACTCAGCTACTTTTCACCATTAACTTGTAACTTAGTTACTCTAAGGGGTTCCAAAAAACCTTAGCCCCCCCTATTTACAGCTTACATGTTTATTTATATCGAAATAGTTTTTAGTGATTATAAAAATATATAAAATTCTTTATTTATTGCAGGTATTAAAATTACTCTAGCTGATAAAGTGATAATATAATGGCTTCTCAATTAATTGCTGATTCGGAGAGGCAACGTGTGATAGATCGCATACGAGCAATAACATTTCGGGAAGCTCGTGATGTTGGAGCCTCCTTTATAACACGTTCATGGGTTGCCAAAAAGTTGCGAAGAAGTGAGGACTTCGTCAAAAGAAATTGGAATAAAACTTTGGATGAATGTGAAATGGATACAACCAAATCTGGGCGCCCAAATTTGCCACTCTCTCAGGAAACAAAGGACATCATTGAAAGCGGTAGGCGTAAGCGGAAAAACAGCTGTGCTAAACTTTCTAGAGAGATCAAAGTGTTGAGAGGAAAGATCGTTAGTGGTAAGATCATTCGACTGTACCGTCATAGGCAAGGTTTAAAACCTTGGCGTGAACTTCCAAAGCCAAGAAAAACTCAACTTAACATCGATGACAGAATGTGGTTTGCCCATTATCTTGAAGATTGGGATGTGGATGATTTCATGCATTTAGCTGTCTCCGATGAATTTTTTGTTTACGTAACACGTCGGCCTAACTACCAAAATGATCGAGTATGGGCCACAACACCAGATGAAATCGATGACAATGAACATTATCGCGAATTATTCAAAAGTCCAGACTGTGTTGGTGTGTTTGTTTTGTTCACTGCAAAGAAGTGTTCACTGCAAAGAAGCTCATGTGGGTGCTGAAGCCAAATGGTCAGAGTTGAGATGGACAGTATTTTCGTGATATTATTCTATCCCAGCATGTCATTCCTTTTCTAAGAAACCCAAACAATGTTATGGATGTCGATCAGGTCACACTTCTGCACGATAAGGCCCCCTGCTTTAAGGCATTGGCCACTCAACAGTTGTTGCGGAACCATGAGATCGATTTCTTTGGAAATGAAGAATGGCCAGGAAATTCTCCCGACCTGAACGTCTGTGAACACATTGGATTAGTTATTAAGGACAAGGTTGAATGTCTCTTGTTTCAAGAACCTGCAGCAAATCGATTTTCGAAAGATACAATGACACAACACATTGAAACTGTTTTAGCAAATTTGCGTAACGATCAAGATCTATTCACGTCACTTTTGGCAAGCTACCCAAAGCGAATTCAGGCTGTCTTGGCAGCCAATGGCGGGAACACCCAGTTTTAATTGTTTCTCATTAAATGCAGGATTAAATTCTCTTTTGTAAGGTATGTTTAGTTTTACTGTACCTCTAATGGTTTAGGCCATGGGCGGGGGGCTAAGGTTTATTGGAGCCCCGTAGTTTCCCATTTAAAATAAACATTTAGTTTGGCCTACATTGTTTAGCTTGAAAGTCTGACACCGAGTCACCGACACCTTTAAACCAGGGCTGTGCGGGTCTATCACTTTCAGGTCCTGTCGGGTCTTTCAGTATATGACCAGGGTCTGGGTCGGGTCCATTATTAAAAATGCAATAATTATAATCTGGTATAGGATAGTACGATGTATGATTGCTCTCTTCAGCCCCCTTATTCTAAATTTTAATTAATTTTGTGAAAACAAATTCTATATTTTTTTGAGTGAACTCAAATGGAAATTATCATCTTTTTGCATTAAAATTAAATACTTTGTTTATCTTAAAAAACAAAAATAAAACCGATAATATGAAATAATTAAAGTCATTTGGTAGTAATACTGTCTTTATATTTTGAGGGCAACATATTCTGTGAACTCCTTTAAAACAGATATTGATATAGCGGCATAGCCTATACTTATTTCTCCTAGAATCTAGATTGAAAGTTGTGGCAAGACAGGAAGGAGATTTCTGAATTTTTAACTGATTTTTTTTATTTTGAATATATATATATATATATATTATATATATATATATATATATCAACGTAAAGAACGACGCTTGAATAGAAGAACATTCCGCGCAAGATGAGAGAGAACGAACAAATGAAAAAAATGAGGTAACCACCCGGGAATCGAACCCGGGATCTTCCGATTGCCGGTCAGATATGATAACCATTGAGGCCCATGGTGTAATGGTTATCATATCTGACCGGCAATCGGAAGATCCCGGGTTCGATTCCCGGGTGGTTACCTCATTTTTTCATTCTCTCTCCTCATCTTGCGCGGAATGTTCTTCTATTCAAGCGTCGTTCTTTACGTTAATTATACTGTGTGTTTGCAGTTGAAATGTGTGTATGTATATATATATATATATATATATATATATGCGCTTCTTAACTGAAATATTTTTATTAGGACTATTCTACACTATTATATTTGAGAAGACTTTATTCCCCAACACCGTTCGATCGCAAACACAATACTGCGTCTAATAATTCACTGGTCAACAACAATTTTGTCACAAGGGTTTTGATGGGTGTTCTAAGTGTACTTTTTCATGCTGAATCTAAATATGAAATCAGATTTTTTCTATCAGGCTTAGTTTACTTGTGACGCTATGTTCATTTTTTCCTCATTTAGCATGATCACCGGATAAAAAAATAATAACATATTATATATAATTAAGTATATAACAATATTATAATATAAAACATTATAAAAATAATAAATATAATAATATATTATATTAATTAATATAACTATAATAAAATATATTAATATTAATATATATATATTGTATTAATTTTTCTGTAAAATTAGTACAATTTATTCCTTTGGGGAGAAAGTTCTGATAATGCTGGCAGGATAAATTTGGTCGGAGCAGCAGACTGTGCAGGTTGAAACATGTTTGTACCTGTTCAGACATGAGCCTAGTTTCTGTGTGTAGAACAGCTCAGGGTTGCCATTTTGGCTTTTTTAAGGCCAAATTTGTAAAATTTGGCCTCATTCAAACGTCACTGGCCTGAAAATCTGTATTTGGCTTTTTTAACACATTTGGCCTTTTCTTGGCCTTGTATAAGACAGATCTACCGATGTTGCATTTAGCTAAAGATAACTTTGCTGAAATTGAACAACAGTACCGGAAAATTAATTTAACTGACTGGAGAGCAGATAATATTTTTGAAAACAATGTAATTCCAAAAGATACATCACAATTTTGGCTGGGTGTTAGTAAACACCAAAATTTTAAGCATTTAGCAGAATATGCCCTAAATTGTCTAGTTACACCAGCAAGTAATGTGACTGTTGAAAGAGTATTTTCCCTTGTAACGGCGATCAAAACACGTCCGAGAAACAGAATACAAGTTAATCTCTTAGATGCACTTGTTAGAATAAGAGCGCATTTAAACGAAAATTCGATTTGTTGCAAGGAATTCACCGCCTCTGACAGCATGTTAAAGAAATTTAAAACAGACTTGCTTTATGCCAATAGCAGTACAACTGCTATAGCAGCCAATTCCCAGCAAAATACGGAAGTGGAAAGACAGGATGAAGAAGACGACATAACTATTTTCTTGGAATAGTTATGGTGTAAATCGTTTTACCTCCAGGTTAGTTACTTTATTATATCATTTCAATGCATAATAAATCAGTTAAATATATATATATAATATATATATATATTAGTTTATTATAAAACTGTGCTTTTATATATAAATCGGCGGTTTGGCTCTTTTTTGGCCTGTTTTTTTCTCCAATTTGGCTTTAAACATCCAAAATCATCTGGCAACCCTGGAGCAGCTCCAAGTCAGTCTGCTTGTAAATGTCACAGTGTTAACAGTTAGTGTCTTGCTTCTTGTTAATTTTACACCAGTGTTGTATTCATATAGATGTTTTGTAATGCCGCGGAACTGTCTGAATCATCCTAATTCTTTTTGTTATGTATGTGGTGATCTAACTTTAAAATCCCAGAAACGTAACTTTACACCATTAGTAAAAAAATGCTATGAACTTTATTTCGGATGTAAAATAGGCGATCAGGACAAGAGTTGGGCCCCTCACATTTGTTGTGTGACATGTGTAAGACTACTTACAGGATGGCTAAACGGTTCACGTCACATGCCATTTGCTATTCCAATGATTTGGAGGGAACCCAAAGATCACACAACAGACTGCTATTTCTGCCTGGTAAATACAAAGGGGATCACTTCAAAAACAAAGAGCCTTATGAAATACCCTAATCTACCGTCTGCAATGAGACCAGTTCCCCACAGTGCTCAACTTCCAGTACCAAATCCTCCTGAACATGTAAGTTTAAGTGATGAGGAATCAAACGTAGCTGTAGCATATCACGAGGAAAAAGATGAAGACATTTCTGATCCAACATTCCAGGCTACTTGTTCCTCCAATGAACCACATTTACTGTCACAAGGAGATCTAAATGACCTAGTTCGTGATTTGAAATTATCTAAGAAGAGGCTGAACTTTTAGGTTCAAGATTAAAGGGTTGGAATCTACTGCAACGTGACACTAAAGTTTGTTTTTTCCGCAGCCGCCATGATGAATTCAAAGAATGGTTCTCCCATGAAGATGGACTTGTGTTTTGTAAAGATGTTAATTCAGTCATGGGGGCTCTTGGTCATGAACATAACGTGGATGAGTGGCGATTGTTCATTGACTCCTCAAAAGTCAGCTTGAAAGCAGTCCTTCTTCACAACGGAAATAAATTTCCTTCTGTACCTATTGCACATGCTGCAAACATGAAAGAGTCATACGACAACATGAAGTTGCTTTTAGAAAAGTTTCAGTATCAGAAATATAAGTGGAATATCTGTGGAGATCTGAAGGTCATTGCACTTTTGCTAGGGTTGCAGCTAGGTTACACCAAGTACTGTTGTTTTTTATGTGAGTGGGACAGTAGGGACAAGCAAAACCACTACGTTAAGAAGGATTGGCCAAAATGCACCTCACTTGTTCCAGGCAGAAAAATGTTGTGAATAGTTCACTTGTTGACCCTGAGAAAGTGTACCTTCCTCCTTTGCATATCAAGCTTGGACTTATGAAAAACTTTGTTAAAGCGATGGATAAAGCGCAAACAGGATTCACATACTTGAGAAATAAGTTTCCCCGGATCAGTGATGCCAAGATTAAAGAAGGCATTTTTGTAGGCCCTCAGATCAGAGAATTGTTAAGAGATGAGAGATTTGAAGGAGAGTTGAATGAAGTTGAGAAAGCTGCGTGGCAGAGTTTCAAAAGTGTCTGCACAAATTTTTGGGAAATCACAAGGCCGAAAACTATCCTGAAATAGTAGGAGATCTTCTTAAGTCTTACCAAGCAATGGGGTGCAATATGTCATTAAAGGTTCATTTCTTGGACTCACTTGGACTTTTTTCCGGAAAACCTGGGTGCGGTAAGCGACGAACATGGTGAGCGTTTTCATCAGGATATTTCTGCCATGGAAAACCGTTACCAAGGCAAATGGAGCCCCAGTATGCTGGCTGACTATTGCTGGACTCTTAAGAGAGACATGCCTGAGGCAAAGGACAGCAGAAAATCAAAACAAACTACTTTTTAAACTACAGGTATGTCTTTTCGATCATATTTTAATAAGTATGTAACTATATGGGTTTTTAAAAATTAAATTGCATGTCACACAAAAACCAGACCTGATAGAGAAATTTTACAAATTTATTTGGATTCAGCACAGAAAATACTATAAGAATAAGGTATTTTCATTCTTGGGACACGAAAAAAAATGTTTTTGTTGCCCACTGATTAATGATTGCGAAAGAGAATTTCTTTGCGGGTTCAGAATGAAGCTTAGAGCGGAGAACAATCTTTCAACGCTAACTTGTGTGCACGGACTAGAAAATGCTACCAAGGATGCCTGTTTTAATTCTCCTCCCATTTCCATCCACCATTTCAGGGGATCTTGATGGATCAGTTTCCCAGCTGAATCTCTCTTTTTCGCGAGGCGAGGACATTTTTCAAACTGTATCACACCTGCATCAAACTTCACACTCAGTGACACAGTTTGAATTCGTCCTTCCTTTTGGAGAAGTATTTCCTTTTGTCGCAGGAGTGATAATTCGCAGGAGTGATAATTCAATACATTGTTGCCAAATCTAAAGGCGCACACATAAATTTAGTAAACGAAAAACCTGGCTGTGCGGGTCCTTCACTTTCGGGTCGGGTCTGGGTCTGGGTCTGGGTCAATTTTAAAATTCACTTTCAGGTCCGGGTCCAGGTCTTTTTTTCTAATTCACTATTGGGTCCGGATCTTATTTTACTTTTGGGTTAAACCCGGGTCTGGGTCTGACCTGCCAGCCCTGCTTTAAACAGTCTTGGAGTCTTGTTCGAGAACTTGGATGAAGCGGAAGTCATACGAAAGAGTAAATCGAGTGGAAACAACTTCATATATTTTTTCGTCCCTGAAAAAATATTTATAAAAAACAAAAGTCTCAGCTGATTCAGGAAACGAATTGAGAAATAAATGTTAACAAGTAAAAAGTAGAGCTTTTCAGTTATAAGGAGCTTCTCAGTTATAATCCATTCATAAGTTTTATTAGGTTTATAACAAATTTCAGAAATAACATTCCTTAATAGCAGAATACTACTGGACAAGGATGAAGGAACACAAGATCGCGTCCTCCACAAGTAATGCAAACAATGACAAAGGAGAAATTCATAATGTCAACCGGACTGGTGCACGAAAGAAAAATACCAATAAATGTGGAAAATGCGAGCTAACAGTTAAAGAGAATAATAAAGCATTAGAATGTGAGATATGTAACTGTTGGTTTCACATCAAGTGCGAGAATATTCCTGATCAGGTCTATAAGTTTATGATGGAAGAAGCGGGACACCAGCTACATTGGAACTGCAGATTTTGCAAAAGAGGGTGTGACAAAATATTTAAATACCTAAAGAAAATAAAAGTACAACAGTTGGATTTTAGAGAAAAGAGAGAGAGCTATGGAGGAGGAAATCTCAGCTTTACATACGGTTTTAGGGGGAGGAAATACTAGCAGTGGAAGAAACTGTTAAGGAAGAAATGGAAGGTAAGAGAGAAATAGAAAAGAGATTGAATTCCCTGGAGGCTAAGTTCCCCGCACTAGAAATTAAGGAAGACGAAGTAAATGTTGAGAAATTTAATCAAGGAGAACTAGTTACAAAAACTACCTTGGAAATTCAAGGAAGACTTGATAGGAAGAACTATGTCATATTCAATGCCAGGGAAATTCAGTTAAGTTTAAGATCTGAAGTTGTAAGGAATGATACAAATTTTCTTAAGGGTATTGGTGTAGAAATTGGCGAGGAAATCAAGGATTCAGATATTGTTAAAATTACAAGAATAGGTAAGAAAGGAAAGAAGAATATAGTAAATGGCGAGGAGAAAATGTATCCAAGACCCATAATTGTGACACTGAAAGAGGAGGCAAAGGAGAGATTGATGAAGAATATCTTACGCAGTAGCCAAAATGAAGCAATGAAAGCAGTTAGAGTGTAACACGATATGTCAAAAGATGAGAGAGAAAATGATAGAAAACTAAGAGAAGAGGCAAAGAAAAAGAACTCAGAAGACTCAAAAAACTTGTATGTGGTTGGCGATTCCCATGGGAGAGGAAGGTTGTTACACTGAGGTACATGAGAAAGAGTCTGAATCAGGCGAACCAAATCAGTCAGTGAGCATAGGTGATGTAAATAGCTATGTACATAATATAAATACATTGGATGTTTTGTTTAGCAATGTTGATGTTTTGACTGTTGATAAGCTACAAGAGTTAAAAGTTGTGACATCAGAAAAGAATCCAAATATTATATCGCTCGCGGAGGTAAATCCTAAACACTCAAGATACGAAAGATACTTATCTGAATTTAAAATAGAAGGATATGAAGTCGTTGAAAATAGAGCCAACAGAAGCATGTTGATGTACATTAGAAATGGAGTGAATATACACCAGTGACTTTGAAGAATACGTGTGTATTAGATTAAAAAGTACGTCAGATGAAGATATTATCATTTGTAGTATATATAGGAGCCCCGTCATCGTCAGAGGAAAATAATTCAAGGATGTTGCGTTTATTTGATATGATAAATGAACAAAATATACAATATGAATTGTACATAGGAGATTATAATTTACCACATATTAACTGGGATTATATAACTACTAATAAAAACACTGATGACATTCACTTTAAGTTCAGAGAAAACAAGAGACCAGGCGCGGACTGGCTCAAAAATTTCCACCGGCCAGGTGTCACTGAGAGGGCCCCAAAAAGCTTCAGTAAATTCTGCCCCCAAAAAGGTGTTTATGGATGTTTTAAAAATCTAGTAACTTTGTCATGACCTGTAAATCCCCGCTAGTTTTGAATATAATTTTGAACTCAACTGAAATTAAATCTAATTAATATGCAGTCAGGGAATGACGAGGTGTACTTCTGAATACACGAAAGGCCTTGGAATAATTTTTCTTTTTCCTTGTGGTATTTGTCATTTACCATTACTTATTTGGACTATAGTGGATTTAATTTTCCTAGAAGAGTTCCTTGTTCCATGCATGGTCTGTGTGTATTATAAAAAACCTCAGGGAACCATTCTGAGTTCATTCCCATCATGAAACGGACATGTTATGTGCCTTGAAAAGTGGACGCTCAATTCTGCCAGTTGAGGTTTAAGTTTTGGTTTTTGGCTAAAAATATAATAGTTACCCCTTTTTCTTTGATGTATTCAATCTGACGTGAAGGCAGCGAGTCTTTTGCTTATATTGAGGTTCTAAATGCAGCTGGGCTAGACTGCTTTAAATCCTAGATCCTGTCCCAAAGCTGGATCCTATCTGCTTTGCAAATAGCTGGTGAGGAAAGCTAATTTTTGGGACCTATTTGCGAGTGACCCGTTGCCCGTGTCGGGCTAGCATCATGAAAAAGAAAAAACTATAGTATTTGTCATTTACCATTACTTATTCGGACTATAGTGGATTTAATTTTCCTCCATGAGTTTCCTTGTTCCTGTTCCATGCACGGTCTGTGTATATATATATATATATATATTATATATATATATATATATATATATATATATATATATATTCATTACAATATGAAAGTTACTCATGAAAATCATAGAAAACGTTGAAGTGGAAAGACTTTTTTTTTTCAATCCCAAACTAACCTGTCACTTACTTAAACTATTACAGAGGGGCCCATTATCAACAGTAGGCCACAGGCCTTTCTTCTTTTAGTTACGCCTCTGATAATAATAATATATATATTTATATAGCGCACAATATCAATGAATAACGTTTTCAAAGGCGTTTAGAAAAAAGGTATATGAGAAAATTATTAGAGGTGTGGATTGTAGGTTTGGGTATGCAGGTTCTTAGGATCTAGGCTGAACTGGGCCCTGCTGGCCTTTATTCATCTCCTAAGATATTTGTGTGTTTAAAGCTTAAAAATATAAAAAAATTAACAATTACTTAAATAAAAATTCAGTAAATTACTCATGTTATAAAGACCAAGAGCAAAAAATCGGCGCGCCAGCACAAATGCAACACCGTTTAAAAAATATTTACTTTATTTACTTAATTTTTTTTTCGCGCCAAAAATAGTGTCCTAGACCTAGAGTGCTGATTGGTTATACTAGAAATCTCAGAAATGCGTTTGGCAACATAGCGATTTTTAACATATTTATTTAAACGGACATAATTATCAACGAATAAGCTAAAGTTAATAATCCTAAACAATTTAAATATTAATTTACGAGTATTAAAAAAAGTGGAAATTTTGTAATGCCGCTTTATCGCCAACGTACGTTGCCGTGTTGGCACTTTTTTTGACCCCTGTGAACAGCCTGAGGTCTTATATAGTAATACATCGA